>RCWM02000062.1:2522500-3122500 GCA_003667255.2 Euschistus heros
ATATATATATATATGTAGATTATATAATACCGCCAAAAGCAGCGGGTTCCTGCTCAATAGGAGACAGACTGCGGAGGTGGCGATGGAGTGGATATTCACCGGGCTTGATCCGGCTCATCGAGTTCCATCTCACGGCCGAGCGGTGGTGTACGAGTATTACCATCACCGCTCTATCTATATATATAGTCGGATTTACTTCCTAATCTTAAACGTATTGGGGTGTCCTACCTGTCTCAGCATTTTAATATGATCCTTCGATAAAATATTGATTCCATTGTTTAGAATATATTACAATAGGTAGAAGTCATTGCCATGGCAGGAAAAAATATTTTAAAATAACTTGATTTTACATTTGCACATGTCAGTCAGAATAATAAAATAGAATCTGAAACCTTAAAACATTGTTTAAAAGCTTCACCATAATGGATTTACTCCTGATAGTTTGGAATGTACTAATAAGTGATGTCAATGAACTCGCTGGCATTTCTGTTAAGCAATCGCTTACACTCCTAGTCAGAGGGACTTCCATTTTAACACCTCAAGATATTAGTTCTACCTAAAAAAAAAAAATCTTGAATGATGGTAGTATATCTGGAACGTGAGTCCACTAAGCAAATTGAAAACTATTAAGTCTGGTAAGCCATGGGCCACATCCGCTTGAACATGACTAAGAACAGAAAAGTAGGGTAGCTGAAAGTCTCAGTCGATTAATAAATTACCGTTGGTGAAAGCGCTTGCAATAACTAAAGTTTTTCAGAACTCTTTAGGCTATAACTCTAAAACTATTAATCCCAAGCAAAATTTTATTTTTTCATCTAGAAGCTGATCAAATTTTCTATGAGATTCTATATATGCGCACTATATAATTCTTTATTGCCTGGACTAACACCTATCTCACCCATTGATATCTGATAACTAAACAGCTACTACCGAGATGCCAATACTGTGTTGAGTTAATCACAGTTGAATATATATTACAGGAATCTCCTATTATATAATACAATAAAAAAGTCAGGGCTTACACTAGATGTACAAAATTCTTACCGATAATGAAAATACTTTAAAAACATTAAGTTGAAGTATATTAAAGAAAGTATAGATCAAATAAACAAAAATTTAAATATATGTATAAAAATTTACTAATAACAATAGGCGTTGATGATCTTTGAGGTTTTACGCCTTTAAACAAAAACGAACAAACTAATAAGATATGAAGTTTTATCGTAATTTTAATGGTCTTAAAAATGTTTCTTTGATAAAAAAAAAAAAAAAAATACTCTTGAAATCTTATTTTCGTACTATTATTTTTTTAGTCTCGTTTATTTGTATTTGTTTTTAACAAGAAAGAAGGTTTCATATTCGGTCGAGAGGTAGAAAAAACGGGGATTGTCCATGCTCTGTTGTATTTAACTCTGCAACGGGATTGAATAGAAGTTATGTTTTTAATCGGTATCAGAGTGTTGTCATCATTCATTTCTCTTTACCAATGTGCAGTGAGAAGTTTCTTTTTATAGAAGGATTTTCTTACTGCGTTTTTAAACTTAAATCATTTAACCTTTTGTACCCCATCTCCGTAGCTTCAAATATTTTATTGTTTTGTATTTTTTTTGTCAAAGTCAAAGATATCCGTTTCATCATAGGACCAATATTAACAAATCCATGGTGTTATTCAACTTTCATTTGATGACAAATACCAGATTAATTTTATTTTTATATTTAATATAGTGTATTAAAAAAATGACCGTTTTGTTAAATGCATAAATCCTATAATCTATGAAACAGTTTATCTTATTTATTATTTACCATCAATGTATTTTCTCTTTAGAACAATAATATAGGCCTATGTTTCATCAATGGAATGTCTTGATAAATTGTTAGTCCATGGGTTTTTATTTAAAAAGAGCCATGACGGTAACTTTAAGACATCAACAAAAAAATAATTTTCTAGAGTCGAATATAATATAAACTATCGCAGCTTCAGACGATCGCGAAGAAATTATGTTCCAGCAAGACAATAGCCGGCCGCATTCTTTCCATAAGACCTAAAAACATTAAAATCTTGAAGAAATTGAACTTCTTTCACAGCCACCAGACTAGATCTTGCACCATCGGCTAATTACTTGTTTCGCTCCATGGCCCAGTATCTTTAAAAATTTAATAATTTGGCGGAAGTTGAAATTGTGGTCCAAGAGTTCTTCCACAGCTTTCCCTAGGAGTGGTATCACAGTTGGAACCATCTATTAGTTAGTACAAAGCTAATGACGGTAGAGAACAATATATGTGGAATATAATTTGTATTTTATATTGAAGAAATAATAATACCAATATCCAGCAGAAAAACGTTCATTTTTGTACACATTCTATCAAAAATGTTTCAGATTAAAAAAAAAAAAAACATTAAAAAAATGTTAATTATAATGTAAGAGTAAGTAAGAAATATATAAATATATTTTTTTTTAATTTATACGTACATTTTTTATGCTGTTAACACTATGATAATATGTAATTAATTGTTTAAGATATATATTTTGTTGAATTCGTGGAGCATTTTACCAGCCATGGCTAATGAAAACACAGTAAAAACCCGCTTTACAGGCAGTTTATTCTAACAACTTTAAGAGAAAAAGTATCGCCATGTTGAGCTGAGCTGGTACTGCTGCAATTACGCCTAATAGCCTCATATATTACACCTAATGAATGTACTGGGTGCAATGATGGTCAACCTATTGGGCTGCTACAGTGCCTGCTCCACACAGATTACGAAATTACTGAATCTGTTTTGAAGATAAAAAGGTACATTCGTCATTTTTTTTTTTTTTGTTTGTTTGATTAAATAAATTTCCCTGTAACCAACTAGGTTTGGACCTCATATATCATTTACGATTCATTTTTATAGATTACCCACATCGGAAAATATATTTTAAAACAAAAAGGTTCAAAATGTAACTTTTGATGAGTAAATAATATATAAATATTTACTTTATATACAAGTATTTTAAAAGATATTATTGCGTTTGCGGTAACAAAACTTTGTAGAGGATAACCCATATTTCGCGGCTAAAAACCATGGTTTTATAAAACAAGACCACCAATAACCAATAACCTATGGCCTTCCCACCAATGTACGTTTAAGCAATTCGGATTCAGAGCAGTGAGAAATCGGCTTAAATCCACGGATTATGATTGCTCAAGTTCTTGAGGCCGATTTTGACATAGATATTTTCCCAGAAAAAAAATAAAAAAATAGAAGTCTTTACTAAAGAATACTTTTCAGTAGGTACTATGTTTTAAGAATAATCTATTTAAATGACTTTTCAAATTATTAAATTGTTGTTGAAAATAATGACATTTATTTTTACTAGTTTTTCTGAACATATAAAACTATGACCCCTCATTTTTTTTTTTTTTTAATATACATTTATTGTAAGTTAAAACTGTACAAAATATATACATCAAGTAAATGTCTTGACAACGATAATAATAACATGTTAAAACTTGAAAAGAACTACTCATTAGTAGCATTTTATTAAAAATTCTACACTAGAAGGTCTCTAGGCCATCTTGGAGTGGGAAGCAAGTTGAGAAACTAACGGATTTGAGTAATTATGGAGTTTACTATGAAAAGATAGGTATCAGGTGTGGGCTAAATCAGCAACATATGGAACATTAAGATCTTAATGGATAAGTTTATTGGTGACCAAGTAAGGAGCATTAAGGATTTTTCGAAGGATTTTGGATTGTAAGGATTGAATACGAGATGAATTGGATGGTTTAGTGGAGCTCCAAAGCTCAACTCCGTACATCCAAATCACAGTCATGTATATGAGTCTTTTTTAATTAATTGGGAGCTTTGAACGCTTGTCTAGTAAATGTTGAAGTAGTCTGTAATGACGGGCAGTTTCTCGTCGTTTTAGTCTTGTATGTGGGTTCCAAGCTAGACGTTTGTCAAAGTGGAGTCCTTGGTAGCGGATCTGTTCAACAGGGATTAATGGAATATTATTAAAGGATACTATAGAACAGATAGTCGTAGGTTTATGACGAAGGGTAAACGCTATTTGGTGGGATTTGTATGGATTTATTTTGATTCTACATTTTTGACACTATTCTTGAAGGTTTAGGATAAGGGATTGGAGTTTTTGAGAGGTAATAAAGGGATCATTGTTTACTGATAACACACGTGTCATCAGCGTAAGTGGTAGGATGAATTGGGATGTCAGCACCCCTAAATTAAAAAAAAAAAAATAGCTTATCTTCAGTGTATCTAGAAAAGAGAATTTTTTTATTTAATAAACTTAGTTTATATTATAGCCTTTAATAATATAACCAAGTTACTAGATCGTGAAATAGTTCATAAGCAGGTTCAAATCATAATAAAAAAAAAAAGCCTTAAAATACTAAGCAGTAATAGAAGGAGTAAACTTAAATTGGTATAGCATCGGTAGAAAATAGAATAAAGAGGTATTAAAAATTATAATAAATGTAATTATGTGCATTTGTGATCACGGAGGAACGTAAAATATTATTGTTCTTGAAAACTAGTTCAAATTATGAGCACTAGTGTTCTGATTAGGCATTAAACCACCTTCTCATATTAAATTTTGATGATTTGTTTAGTATTTCAAAAGATTATAGAAGTCTCAAAGAGTAATAAGTTACGAAAAGTGACATTTTTTTATATTTTATATATAATTAACCAGAAAATAGCTAATAGAGATCGAGCAGTGTTGTATACTGACATGCTCAACCTAGTTTCGGAAACAAATAATGGATGATAGCCTAGTATTATGTGGATAACCGTTGATAAGTGTAGGTAAAGACCGTCAGACTAAAAAGAAGAATAATCCCGGGATTAGAGACAGCAACCATAACCTAAGTACCTAGCAAAGAAAAAAAATATAAGATATTTAATTTTTTAACTTAATGAATTATTTAACTGCTCACATGCCCCTTTGCTATGCCCACTCTGATGAGTAAATAAATTAGATAACTTTGATTAGTAATTAAAGTTTAATTCATTTATCAATAATAATTATATATTATAGATAGCATGCAAAAAGGCAAAATAAATTAATAAGACATCCATATAGACTACATTTCGAGTTTTATCTCCCGATGTTGTGAGAATAATTTGATTGTTAGGGTTTAAGCCATACCATTAACCGTTACAAAAACAATGAGTCCAAAGATCCACTACAATATTTTTGTAAGTCTGCCATTGTGATTTACTGATTGTAAAGAAACTTTAACTGTTTTTTTGTTTTTTTAAGTTGAATTTAAATGGTAGAATTCTAATTCTGTACCAGTGAGAATTATAGCCTCAATACTATTTCTACGCGTAGTACATTACTATTCTACACTATTATCACCATTACACTGATTGAAGTGGTTGTGGTTGTAAAAGCATAGTTGGAAATGCAGTTTTCAATTTTAATGAGTAAGCCAGTAGTATAAATAGCTAGAGGATACTTGCCATATTATTAGACATATATCGATTTCGTCACTGAAGTTTGCAGTAAGATCCATATGCTGCACCATATATTTATCTATTTTATTAACAATAAAGCAATTTAAAATAAAGTTATTTTATTACAAGTTTTAACATTGTAACCTTTTCGCATAATGGCGGTAGCCACCTATCAATCGATTTCCGAACATCGTTGGAATCTATATATTTTTCACATTTTTAATAACAATCCAATTAAAAATCTGTAAATTTTATTATTGCTAAACCTTCCTTGAAATATGAAGATGCAGTTACAATTTAGTATATATTGGCTCAGAAGTTTCCGTGTTTAGCGATCACAGACGAAAGTAGGCTTGTCCTTTTATATAGTTATATAGACTAGTTTGAATCATTTAAAAAAAAATCATATTACCTCTCTAACGAAAAATAATACATATAATCTGAGTAATTTTAAAAATACGGTTTTTTATGTCATATAAAAATTTAATTTTTATTAAATGTTTTATTGGAACTTGAATGAAAAAAAAAAAAGAATCAATGTTATCAGAGAGAAATCCATTTCATGACATCTGAATCATACATTTTTTAATAAGTCATAAACATTATATAATATAATCAGTGTTTGAAATCATACAAAAAAGTACTACAGCTAAAGTTGTTTTTATTTATTTATTATTTATATTTATTTCCAAGTATTTTTAATAATATCAAAGGAAATATAAATATTTAAAACTTCGTAGAACAAATAGAATGGATGTATTCTTTAATAGATTTAACCCCATTAGGCTCTTACAGCCGTCAAGGGCTTGGCTACTTTTCCTCAAGACCGTAAAAATTTGCAAAATAGTATACCTCAGCTCCTGATCATTATCCTTAGTGCTTGCTCATTATTTAATTTATTTAAACTTTATTTGTAAATATAAACAACATAACAAGAGGATGGCTTGGGAGTAAATTAATCTATTGCTCATTATTTATCTTAAACAAAATTATATACTATTATTACTTTTCTTTTTTCTTTTTAAAATCGCAAATCACAAAATAACTAGATAAAACCTAATTTATTTTAGTATTTATTTAGTAACTTGTATTATATTTATTTATTTTATTTTTTCAATTGAGAATTGAATGGAAAAAAAAATAACTTTATCAGAGAGCAATTAATTTAATGAATCGAAAATTTATATATAAAAGTCATGAATAATATATAACATATACATTGTTTGAGATAATAAAATGAAAATTCACTCATGTAAACAAATAATTATAAATATACAATACATGATCGGAGATATGGCAAAATAGTGTAATAATTTGTAAATATAAATATAAACACACACAGGTATGTGTTTATCTATGATTAAAAATTAGCTGAATGATATAATTTTATACATATTTATATTTACAAATTATTACACTATTGTATATATATATATATATATATATATATATATATATATATATATATATATATATATATATATATATAATATATACGTAGACAAATTTATGGGTCCGGCATAATGCTTCAGTAGATTTTGTCATTTAAAATTGATTTACTCAATTAATAATAATTATTCACAGTAATTAACTACATTTAATAGAGTAGTAATAGACAATAAAATAATAAATAAATCACTGGTATGAGTCACCACGACTTAGATACTTGGAAATTCATATAGCATACTTCAATACGTGTTAATGGAAGATCTTAAATTAATATATCTTTCTTTATTTTATTTTTTTAAAGTTTAATATTTGCAGAAGGGACTCTTGTGAATTTATCTTTTTTTTTTACCCTAGTGACGCATTGAGAGATAAGAGCTGGTAACTCTCTCTGCCTAGTTTGAACCACTATTTGTAGAGCGACATATCTAGCTGGGGATTCCTATGATGATTTTATATTGTTAATAAACTATGAACTTATTTAATACTTTAAATTTAATTTTGTTTTATTCTACTGACCATATTATTTATATTTTTATTTATTCTATATGATTTTTTATTTACATATTTTACTTTAATGTATATTTTATTTTATTTATGTTCTACTTTTTTTTTTTCATTTATTTATTTCCCTTTTACTGTACGCATTACATTAATGTAATAATAAACTAATCTACATTGCTTATTACCCATATTTGTGGCAGATTGTAATAATTACTGAATAAAAATTAAAAAAAAAAGGAGGTTAAACCGCTGGCTGTCGTAACAAAGTTGATATGTCAAAATCGTCCACTTCCCAATAAGGCAAGGCAAGTTTTATTAGTTTTTCTAAACTTCTGTAATTAGTCTAAAAATACCGTTCTCCAAAAAAAAGATGTTCTATGCCTTAATTAGGAAGCATTATTTACCATTATATCGCAACGCAGAGATCAAAAATCGAACTTTAAAAGCATAGAACTCATTTTCAAAGTAACTGGACTTATCGACTTTTTCACTGCCAACACTGATATATAATTAAGTTTATCGAAAAATAAACAATAATAAAATATATGGTTAGAAAAAAAAGTGTTTTCGTGTTAATTAGAACTAAGGTTTAAGTTATAGCTAGGCCTACAGCAACATCAAATTGCAGCATAGCAGATTCGAGAAAGCATCTTTCTAATTCGGGATGCAAAAGACTTCTGGCATCGGTGTCCACTAAATCCTCCCATCTAAGCTTTGATCGACCAACTTAAAAAAAATTCTTACGCGAGAGAAATAATTATGGAGGAACCTAATGGATTCATCAAAGAAATTCCAAAGTACTGTAATTTATTATCTTGTAACACTTCGCAATTAGGTGCCCCTTCCAGTCACAAGAACCACTCGTACTATATGGACTGGGGGTTTTTGCAGTAATCCTAATATCGGCTCTCTGGGGTTCTTCAGTCAGCAAGTTTTTTATTTACACGACGTTAGGAGGGTCCCTTTTCTGATATATCAACACCCACAAAAACGTCCAGAATGGTTAGAATTAAGCACAATTCCTAAAGCTCCAACTACGATAATTTTTCATCTTTTGAAAATTGTTTGTACTGTTTTTTTATTTTTTTTTATTTCATTGTTTATCATATTTCTATATAAATTTATTAAGTGTTATGCAACACTGCATTGTTTTGAGGTTGGAGAGATATGTATGTGTGTGTGTGAATATACAAAGACACCATACTATGAGCCCTAGTTAATCTCCTAAGTTTTTTTATTTTTTTTTTTCATTTTCACCTCGTTTCAATTTTTTTAAAAACTTTAAATCTTCATTCAAAATTTTCATATTACTGAGAATATAAGTTATAATAACAATAAGTAAATACATTTTAAGCTATATAAATACATAGCATCAGAAGCATGAGGGAGAGCAGAAACAAGCAGCACATACTACTGTCTTGATTTCATACCTTTGAAATTTTGTCTGGAGGATCTCCATTGGGTAGATCTCCATAGTTTGAGGCAATGTCGTTTAAAATTTTTTTGGGTTGACGCATATATGTATATATATAAACATATATACGCAATATCTATCACACCCACACCCAGATCCTTCTAGAAGCTCTTTGTTGTGCTTGGTATAACTCCGCGAGACCCAATACATAAGCCTTTTACGCAAAATTCCCCATTTCCAAATGCTTTCCGGAATTTCTCTTTAAGGTTATTTTAAAAAATAATATTAAAAAAACAAAAACATTTATAGTTATAGCATGCATACAAATGCAAGACATACATTAACCCTCCAGTAGTCGCAACCCTTGGACTAACACCAATAGTCGCAAAGATCTGACAGATCACCTCTTGAAATTCAATCTATTTACTGCTGATTTCATCAATTTTATCTTTCTCATTTACTTTATTTGACTTTTAATGGAATGCATATAATAATACCTATTAATAAAATAAGTAATACAAATATTATTCATCTATTATAACAACTTTTGACTATTTTTCTGTTATCACAACTTTTTAACTATTATTTACTTCACTAATTTAATTTATACAGCTTTGACAGGCAATTTTTGAATATTCCTAACATAAATACATTTGCATTGTTCACAAAAGTATTTAGTCAGCCTTCGTTTTACACATGATTCATAACGCCGTCTCATAGAGCCACGTCCTTCATGACTAGCTTCAGGTGGAGCATCCTCTTTTCTATAATATATGAAACATAAACAAACTTTTACCTATAAATGAATTATTGGAAATGCGTTCCTCATCACTAGATACACCATATTTGTGTTCAGTATCTGAATGCTCAATTCTTTCTTCAACAACGTCAGTTTCACTTTCAGAATCGGTCTCACTTTCATTAAAATTTTCGATGTCACTATTATTCTTCGTATAACATATAATGATTTTACGAATTATTTCAATATCGTCTGGGTTTTGAAAGGTACTAAATTGCTTATCGCATTATAAAAATCCTATTCGGAATACTGCGCAAATAATACCTTGGGCGATCTCTCAGATTGGTTGCGACTACTGGAGAGTTAAACTCCAGCAGTACCTAAACTAAAAAATCCTTGCGCTGCTCACAGATCTATATCCACGACTTCAGAAGAGAAGCTAGCCATTACCAGCACTTCTTCATAAATTTATATTGCAGAGAGTTCTTAGGCCACTGCCGTTTCAACATTCTAGGAGGGTTGTTGAGATAATTAAAACTAAATAGAGATCGCGCTAGAAACTTAGGTTACTGGGATAGATTTTAATGAAATTTCGAGAATGTAAGAATAAGATCAAAAACAAAAGTTCTATTTAGGTTATTACGTATCTCCGTGTATCTCCAGAGAGTGTAAATAAAGAAAAAATTAATACCTATATAGCTTTTTTATATTTTACTTTAAACCTCTTTTAATTATTCCTTACTATATATATATATATATATATATATATATATATATATATATATATATATATATATATATATATATATATATTTGTTTATGAGATACATAAAAATAAAAAAAAAACAGGGAATATTATTTTTTGTTTAGCGTAATATTTGTATACTTTAAATTCAGTACGATTTAAACCCTTTTTTCTTATTAAAGCTTCTATTTAAAAAAAATTAATCAGTACTTCCCCCCTCCCCTACCTGATAGACCTGTTAAACAACAAATTACTTGAACATAATAACCAGCCTTTCTTGCGTTCTGTTTATAACCTCCGATCCAACAAACAAGGCCACATTAGTGAGAGAGGTGTAGATTGGTGAATTGATGTAGACTGAGCACAATGATCCTACAGCTGACTAACTCGGAGAATTGTTATTGGATTGTTGGCTCTGGCTCCCGCATTCTGCTCATATCTCCAGCACTAATAACTTCCATATCTAACCAACCTCATTACCTCACACTGAGCCATCGCCCCGCAGTTGTCCCTAATGAACTATTAACCTTGTAACATGTGATGCTGCTTACTTTACACGAAAATTGTGAGGCTAAATTATTAATCAATTAATAATTATTTCTATAAGAGGTTTTTTTTAATATTTTTACTGTCGGTTTACATGTGTTGGTATTTGAGAAAGCAGTTAATTTTATTTTTTAAATATTTTGAGATGAAATGAAATATGAAAGATGAAAATCTGCTTTAAAGAGGGCAATAAGTAATATATATGGCTTTATGGATCCATTCATTCAATATGCAAAATAAGCAATATATAGAAAGAAAAGGAAAAAAAAACATGAATACACAACCTAAAATTATGCAATATACAAAGTGAATAAAATAGATTAAATTAAAAAATAAAATATTTATAGTTTTTTTTATTAATTAGTAATAAATCTTTTATTGAGAAAGTATTACAATCTGCCTCTAAGAGAGAAATACGTAATATAGATGGCTTAAAGAATCCATCTACACAATATAAACAAGGAGAATAAACGAAAAGAAAAAAAAAATAATCTCAAAATATGTAATACAATAAATAAAGTAGAAAATATACTATATAAAGAACCTCAAACTACACAATAATATAGGATTGAATTAAGAGTTAAATGAGATCCTAGCGCTTCTCTTTCAGCTACTTCTCTGGTGTTAAGAAAACCAGCGAAGGCTGTGTGAGGGCGCTATAGCACAGTCACTCAAAATAATATAAGTGAAAACAAAAAAAGGAATAAAAGCAAATAAATAAATAAAATAAAAGCAATAATAATAGTAAAAACAGAATAGTAGTAAAAAGAAGAGGAATAATAAGTACAAATTTAAAAAAAAAATAAAGAAAAAATAAGAAAAAGAGAGACTTTGTTAATTAAAAAAAATATATTGTTATATTTTCATATTAACAAGTGTTTATTTGGTTATTTTGTAAATTTATATATACATCTGTGTGTGTGTGCATTTATTACTTTAACGTATCCAATTACCTAATAACGTCTGTAAAATTGAATATTTCTTATTGTTAATTTTTTGTTTGCTTCTGCATACTAATGCACTTAAACTAAAGCAACAAGGATGAGATTCGATTTGAATGTTATTATTTCCGATGAAGAATGATATATATTTATCTTGGGCTATCTAAAAATTAATTTAATTTTTTTTTTTACTTATCACACGTAATATTTCATAAAAAATTAAATCTTTATTATCTTATTTTCTATCATTAGCATCTCACCCACTTGATTTCGGATAAACTTCTGTGGAGTCTGAAGAAAATCTAGCTTCTAATTTATACTATCGTTGAATTATTAAATTAAATTAAAGTTAAACATCTTATTAAACTTTGTTATAACAAATAAAATCTGTCAGCAATAATGATAATAAACACAGCCAGGCACTCGTCTATACTAATATGCAACACCGGGCAGTCTTCAGTTAACTGAATGAACGCTTGGCCCCTTATTCTATCAAAATACCTGCACAGTATATCTATTAATAGATCCCTCAAGATAATGTAAATGTAGTATCCTATCTAATTTATACTAAACGAATATTTATAATCAAATAAAATATAAAAATAAAATAAAAAAAGGCCTCTACTTAACTATACTAGTACTGATTTATTTTATATAATATTTAGTATTCTAGAGCCTATACATTCCAAATTTTTAAAATTCGATATGAACACTTGATCCATCCTAAATCTGGTCCAATCACTGTCCAGTTTCACTTACCTCAATAATCCTTCTCCAGGATTAAAATATCAGTGGCACGAGGCTTTCTTTTAATCTCATACAGTTTGGAGATACGATACTGGCATAAGGTTCTCAAGAGAAGTAAAAATATTCGAAATTAAAATTCAATTTTATTTTTATATTTTTTCAAGGATAGCCCATACCGATGACTTTCTTTTTTTTGTGAAGCTTCTATGCTGACATTATATTACATCTACATAAAAATATATCCTTAGAGTGGATTGTGGAGCATGCAACAGGAAACGAGGCATGTAACGAAAAATCAAATGAAAGAGATTTGCCGCCAGTTGGATTCAATACTAGTTAAAATTTTAAATACGTTTTAAAAAAGTTAACGTAACGTTAAATACGTTATCGACAATTGTTTAATATAATACCATCCAAATATTTTTTTAAATATAGCTCTGTGGTGGTTATAAATGAAGGTCAAGTTTTGAACATTAATGAAAACGAAGTGATACACCGACTAATCAGTAAGTACTTTTTACATATTATCATAAATAGTATTATGTAAAATCAACAGGTAATGAGTTTATGCAATATTTTATAGTGTATAAATCCAAATGAGGCGCGGAATTCGAATGAAAGCAGAAAATTAAATTTCTGTTATTTCAGTTGTGGCTTGACTTCGAGGTTATAAGACCCTCCTAGGGTACATCCAGCCTCTACAAAGTGGTTACTCTTAATTGGGAAAAGAAACTGGAGGTTGAGAGTGATTTAGGCCAAATCTCCTATTTTCGCAACCGTTTTCTAGTGACAGTATATCCTTATCTAAGTACTGAACCCAAAGCCCTTCATGGGTTGTAAGTGGTATAGGTACAATATATTATTATTTGTTTTTGTACGTACTTAAAAAGAACACTGCTAACACAATACTGCTCCAAACAATTTATAATTTTTTTTTTTTTTGTTTTTTTTCAATTACAAAAGTGTTTGAAGATTTTTCATTCATTTGTAGTAAATTTTGCTATAAATATATTATTTTAATTAATAGGCACTGTTATAAAAATCTTAATTATCAAACATCTTTTCAGTAAATAAACAACTGTATCGCACTGATTGTTTTTGAAGGAAAAGTATAAAATCTTTTCACTGGAACGCCGAAGAAAGTTTTCGTTTCAGTTCTTCGACTAGATAGCTTCGCTTCTACAGGTGAATCAGCTTTTTCCACTCCATTTCATGTGATTAACTCAAAAAAGGAATAATATCAAAGTCTGAATATTACTAATACAACTGATAAATCTCAAGGAAATTCAGGGAAAAATTTAATTAGTTATATACCGACTATATTCAGTTTGATGGTTTGGAAAGAATATAAGAGATATTTTCTGATATAAAACTATAATATAAAGGGAGAGATGGGCAGTAGACAGAACAGATGTTTAATATCAGGGCGGTGTAACTCCAAGAGTCACCTCTAATATCATCCACTTCAGGGCATCTCCGTCCTCTCTCCTTTTATTCAACATTATCTCACCGTCAAGATCTTCGATTTTACGTACTATCTGGGAAAAAAAAATATTAATCCTTGAACTGCCTATATTTTAATATCTGCTTAGTTACTTTCAGAATAGTATTCCGTTTGTATTATTAAAAAATAAATAAAAACAGTTAGGATATCTGAAGGATCAATGCTCACCCAACTAACAACACTGCCCAGAAACTTTTTCATTTCAATTTTATTCTTTTATTAACACCTGTTAAAAATGCAACAATAAGCAGAGTGTAGCATTCGATAACTTTTAGCAGATCTCTCATCCTGCTTCTTTTTAGCCTTCTTAGCAGCTGGTACTTGAAGATTTCTCCATAACTTCCCATTATAAGAGGAAATTACATTGGTAATTGACAAAATCTGTCAGCTTACCTCATATTTTATCTTCCTATCTGGTTTAAGTGTATTTCGAATTTTCCAACTTTTCTTCTCCTTTTGTTAATCGAAATTTGCATTTATATACATCAAAAAAAAGTTGCGGCTTTCCTTTTGAATTTTGGCGTAAAGTGTACAATGTAATGGCGATTTAAACAAAAGTTGCTAATAATCGTTTAAAAAATTGAAATCCCCCTTGAAGAGGGTGAAAAAATATTTTTTTTTTTTTAATGAATAAACGTTTTTCGATGTTTTTGATAGCACTGAAGGCGAATCCGATGTCGGTATTGAAGTAGAAAAAAATCTATAAAGGTAGTTTGCGTGAAGATCTAATTTTTTTTTTTTAAATTTAACTAACCTAAAACAAAATATGTGAAGCGGATGTATTTTTCCTAATATCTGCACTTAAAAAAAACGAAAAAGGAATCCTGTCGATATCATTTCTTAAACTCGAGGTATAAAAAAAAATTAGTTTAATGCTGTTTTATTTTTTATTCACGGTTTCTGAGGTCCGTTTCTCGAAAGGGCATGATACGTTTCTGATATTCTTCGACCAGGAACCTCCAAAAAACTTAGTGATAATATACATTATATAATAATATAACACTTAGTATTAGTAACAAGTATACCAATACAATATGCTTGCATGCATGTTTTGTGCTTAGTTACATAAAGGCATAAATTTTCTATGATGTTAGTATGGACACACACACACACACACACACGAATCCCAGTGTGGTGAAGAAGAATAGGGAGATAGTTTATAGTAAGTAAGAATCTCACACTTTTGTGAAATATAGACAACTTCGTTTCATGCATCATCTTCCTCCTATCCTTAAAATAAAAATATAAACACGTGTGTGAAACCCCTATAATAGGGGAAGTTGCTGTACCTAAAGCACAGTTGTACCAGTGGACATTTTTAATTAAGAGAGAGTGGGAGGAGGGAAATTGAAATTGTTAGATTGGTAGTGCTGCAAGCATCTCTCTGCAGTTGCACGTGGGTTTTCAAGCTTGTCAGATTAAGAGTTTAGTAGAAATTATAATTTTTAAGTTTTTTTCTTCTAAATCCTGACCAATCCAACTTGTGATTTTAAATTTTTTACCTACACCTAAAAATTTTCTAGGAAGTAATATTTCATTGGGTTGTCCAATAAATATATCATAACTTCATATCAGTTATCACTTACGGGTTTTGAAAACAGAGCTTTCCGCACAACATGGCGTTCAGTTGTACCTGTGGACACCATTGATAGCTGAACCTATGGACAGGCAGTTAAAGTGTCCACGGGTACAACAGATTTTTCTTTTTGTTTATTAATTCATTATCCCAAATATATATATTGCGGAAAAGTTTGTAGGCATTCCGCTTGATATAAAATGCCTAAATTTGGATACCTACTATTCGTATAACCTTTTCTTTAAGAGGAGAAAACTCGCCACTCGCCATTTATAAAAAAACTATTCAACTAGTGAAGATAGTGATTTCACAAATGTGATCTTGGCTGATCAATCAAGCGAAGATTGTAATTTTTTTGGATGAATTGATGAATGATTATGAACACGGTAAAGAAATTGAAGATGTCTGTAGCTATATGTTGAAGAAATATAAGTTGGTAGCTATGTTTTGTGTTTTAAAGCATTTCATAGCTTTGATCAAAGAAAAAAAGTAGACTCTTTCACCTTCAACATTTGCTACTTGAAGAAAATTTCATTAAATGATAGAAACCCAAAATATATTCTTCCGGACATCGCTACTCATCATGAAATTGAAATAAGAGATATCAACAGAAAATTACCACCGCCATCTTTTATAACTGGCACTGCGAGATATGTAAACAATTACATTTTCCTACATCTTTTCATGGATACAATCCCTAATGATTCGATTTTTTCCATAAAAAAAAGTCTGTGACACTCGTTGATAATAATTATAGGTACATAAAAGATTTATTTTTGTTAAAAGGTTTAAAAATAAGTCAAGTTTTTATTTACTTTCATACGCTAAATTTATTGCTGTCACCTTTATAGTCGACCTTCTAGTTTAATAATCAAGTTGTCTTTTCTTGGTTAAATATTCTGAGTTTAAGTGTCATGGCCGAAACAGCAGTTCACTCCCGTTATCGCTCTGACTTTAAACTGTTTTCCTAATGGTATTAGGCTACCTACTGTTGTGTAAACTTGTGTACGTACGCTTTATATTACACGGAACAATATTGTGATAATTGTGAAATCAGGTTAGTGCTTAAATTAACAATTACAAGTGAGAAGACTGGTGCACGTGAGGTAAAGGCTATCCACGAGTGACAGTCTCTTACTTGTCGGCACTCTAGTTTGAGCTAAATATTACTTTAGCTACTTACAACTGGAGCCACTAGTAGCTCGTGGCGTAGGCACTAGACTTAAAAATTATATTCCTAAGTTCGAGCCTCCTACTCTACGAATTTTTTTTTATTTTTATTTTTTTTATTATTATTAGAAAAATGTTTAGATATTTCTTTATTTTATATCTGTTTATTTTTTATTAGTAAGAATAATTTTAATTTTAATTATTACTTCGCTTTATTTTTTTTTTTTTATTATAAAACGGAGTTTGAGAATTCTGAATCAGAGGAAGAGACACCAATGTCTGAAATTAGCGAGTCAGACTCACAATACCTTTCTCAAAGGATGTTGCAAAAACGACATCGGAACACTGCCCCTGGATCTGCCGGAAACTCACCAAACAAAAAAAAACAAAGGGAAACAGCTATCAACACCTCCTACAACTCGCAGTAAAACCACTGCAACCACAAAAATAGATCAATCTATAGTTACAATCCCCACCAGCAATAAATTTTCGGCCCTGGAAGAACATCCTACCGAGCCATCTCAACAAACTAAAGAATTTTCCGAACCTCCACCACCACCAGTTTTTGTCTCCAACGTACAGGAGTTCTGGCCATTTTGTCAAGAAATATCAAATCTTATTGGTCAGACGAATTTTAAATGTTTTTCTCGTGTAAGAGACACAAAAATTAATACCACGAATAAAGACCATTATAAAAAACTATAACTTTCATTCATACCAGCTAAAAGAAGATAAAGCGTACCGAGTAGTCTTAAGAGGGCTTCATAATATCACTCCAGCAGAATATATCAAGAAGGACATAGAAGAGATTGGACACAATGTTAGAAACATCTCGTGCGTGCTCCATCCTACACAAAAATTTCCTCTACCGCTATTTTATGTCGACTTGGAACCTGCCAGCAACAATACTGAAATATTCAAAATCACCAGACTCTGCTACTCAGTGGTGCGATTTGAGCAGCCAAAACAAAAACCTGCAGTTGTGCAATGTACTAGATGTCAAAGTCTAGGACATACAAAATCATACTGCCACCATCCAGCCAGGTGCGTCAAATGTGCTGGACCACACGCTACAGGAACTTGCCTAAAGACTAGAGAAACGCCCGCAAAATGCGTCCTCTGCGGTGAAGATCACCCGGCAAATTACAGAGGATGCGTCGTGCACAAAAACCTACAAAGGCAAAAATACTTAAATGCAGCTTCGAAAAATCGAAGGCACAACTCTCATGAAGCTGAAACAAAACTTATAGATCCTCCGAATACCCTCCACCAAGACCAAGCAGATCACCTTTTCACAACAGAACCTCAGCCGTCAACTTCATCAATCATCAATCCTCCTCAGAAGAGAATTCGATCAACGTACTCAAACATAACAGGAAATCCTCAGGCTCGACATCAGGCGCTTCAAACCTCCCAACCACAACCTGTTCCTCCCAAAACTCAACCTCCTCCTCAACATTCCTCCATATCATCTTCCTCTCCGAGTAAAACTACCACCCCAAAGGCAACACCCAGTTTCAATCCAAACTTCTGCTACAGCAAACCTTCCAACCCAAACATCATTAAAAGTTGAAACTGTTCCTAGTATCCCAAGACGGGTCCAAATCCCTAGCATTCCTAGATACAACCCTCCATCACAGCTCCCCGAACCAAATCTTGTCAGAAATCCAGCAGACATCAATATAATCCTATCATCCTTCCTATCCGAGCTAAAAGAAACTATCGCACCTCTCGTTTCACTCCTCACCACAGTCCTTTATCAAGTCCCATTCAATATTCCACAATGAGCACAAAGCCCCTGACCATCATTTTGTGGAATGCGAATGGACTACATAACCACCGAGACGAACTTGACATATTTCTTCATTATAATAACATTGATATTGCCTTACTGACGGAGACACACTTCACAAACCGATCACATTTCTACATACGTGACTATAACACTTATAGAACAGACCATCCAGACAACACAGCACATGCTGGTTCTTGTATCCTTATCCATAAATCCTTACCCCATTCCCTTATTCCTTCCACTCCAACTATAGAAATACAAGCAACCTCGGTGAGCATATCCACAAGCCTTTACAAATTAACTTTCTCAGCTGTATATTGCCCCTCCAAATATTTCCCTTTCCTATAATCACCTAGATTCCTTATTCCGATCCCTAGGACCTCGCTTCATAGCAGGAGGAGACTACAACGCTAAACACCAACGGTGGGGTTGTCGATCATCTAACTCTCGTGGCAGCATCCTATCCCGAGTCTCCACATCCAATACCTATTCCATCATTCCACCTATGAACCCAACATATTGGCCAACATCCCTCAAAAAACGACCTGATATCCTCGATATATTCATCACTTCCCAGGTATCATCATCCCAGCTCACAATAAAATCCCTAAATGACCTTTCCTCCGATCATAGTCCGGTATTGCTTTCCCTGCATTCAACTTCTGTTCCTAAACCCACCCATCCTTCGTTGATTACTGGCCGAGTAGACTGGGACAGTTTTCGATATGATTTGGAAATGAAAATAGACTTAAAAATTCCACTTAAAACAAAACAAGACATTGATACTGCCATAGAAATACTAACGACATCAATACGCAATAGCATAATAGATAACACCACAAAAAAAAAATATACAATTCTCTCCAGAGTAATTTGCCACAACATCTTCGCATCCTTTTGAGAGAAAAGCGGAAAGCAAGAGCTAGGTGGCACAGAACCAGATATCCATTGGGCAAAAATAACTACAACAAATTGACTAACAAACTAAAAACTGAAATTAAAAAATTCAAAATTCAAAATTTATATAGATATACTGAAAACCTTAACACGACTGACAAATCCTTATGGATGGCCACCAAAAAACTCCTGAACTATAAAAATTGTAATCACCCTCTTCTAACTGAATCCAAAACGTGGTCACGATCTGGCAATGAAAAATCACAAATTTTCGGTCAGCACCTTTTTAATACCTTTAAACCCCATCCTGATATCCTTAACCCAAATCACCTTGAATGTATTAAAACAGAATTAAATATACCACTTCAAATGTCCCTTCCTCCTAAAGCATTCGATCCTTCAGAAATATCAAGTATCATCCAAAGATTGCCCACAAAGAAAGCCCCTGGACATGACCTTATTACATCCCATAACTAAAACTCCTTCCTCGGAAAGCCATCCTATTCCTAACATTCATATATAACGCTGTACTTCGAACAACATATTTTCCTGATCCTTGGAAATTATCCATAGTAAAAATGATACCTAAGCCCAAAAAGCCACCGGAACACCCTTCCTCATATCGTCCTATTTCTCTTTTGCCAATTATGGGTAAAATCCTAGAAAAACTTATCCTAAAACGCTTGTATCCTATCTTAGATTCCAACCACATATTCCCAGATCACCAGTTTGGATTCCGAACATCACATTCCACAATCCAGCAAGGTCATCGTGTGGTGGACGTTGTCTCCTCCGCATTGGAGCGCGGAATGTACTGCACGGGAGCCTTCCTCGATGTAGAACAAGCATTTGACCGAGTCTGGCACCCAGGACTGCTTTACAAACTCCGTAAATTCCTACCTTCTACATATTTCCTTATTCTCCGCTCATACCTCAGTGATAGAACTTTTAAAGTTAATCATAACTTTTCCTACTCCTCTCTTTTTACCCAATCCGCAGGTGTTCCTCAAGGAAGTATCCTAGGTCCAATCCTCTACACGATGTATACAGCTGACATCCCGACAAATCCTAGCACCATCCTCACCACGTATGCTGATGATACTTGTGTGTTATCAGTCAACAATGATCCCTTTATTGCCTCCCAGACACTCCAATCCCATATCACAAACCTTCAAGAATGGTGTCAAAAATGGAGAATCAAAATAAATCCAAATAAATCCCATCAAATAACCTTTACCCTTCGTCGTAATCCTACGACTTCCTCTCCTACGGTATCCTTTAATGATGTCCCACTAATCCCCGTTGAACAGATCCGCTACCTAGGACTCCACTTGGACAAACGTCTTACTTGGAATCCACATACAAGACTGAAACGACAAGAAACTGCCCGTCGTTTTCGACTACTTCAACATTTACTTGACAAACGTTCAAACCTTCCAATAAATTACAAAAGACTCATATACATAACAGTAATTAGACCAATTTGGACATACGGAGTTGAGCTTTGGGGCTCCACTAAACCATCCAATTCATCTCGTATCCCATCCTTACAATCCAAAATCCTTAGAAAAATCCTAAATGCTCCTTACTTCGTCACAAACAAACTAATCCACAAAGATCTTAATATACCTTTCGTTTCTGACTTAGCTCAAACCAGATATCTTTCCTTTCATAGCAAACTCCACAACCATTCAAATCCATTAGTGTCACAACTTGCTTCTCAATCCATTCCAGATAACCCTCCGAGGCGCCTGAAAAGAAGATGACCTCGAGACCTTCTAATATAGTATCTCATTACATAGAGCCTGTAGAAGTGCTACCAGTGGGTAGTTGCTTTAAAAACAAGTGACGAGTCATTTTTAACATTATCATCAAATTTACTTGATGTATTGTATGTTCATATTGTAAATACAGTTGTAAATTTCAATAAATAAATAAAAAAAAATAAAAAAAATATATATTCTAGTTTGTTTAGTACATTTTATAAAAAACTACTGCTGTTGAGTTTCTCTTGATATCATTTCAATTATTCCTATAAACTTATGAAGAAATGAGTGTCCATTGGTACAACCACTAGTGTCCATAGGTACAAAGGGGGAAGGTACCTATGGACACTAATCAGTAAGTTACAAACCATTATTTTCTGTAAAAATATTTTTTTTTTCTAAATAAAGACACCAAGGTTCGATAGCCCCTTAACTTTCTTATTTAATGGTACAATAACCACTCAGATAAATAAAGCACCGAAAATTAGAAAAATCTATAAGTGAAAATTGTCCACATGTACAGCACCTTCCCCAACTATAGAAACAAAGCTTGTCTGGGTTTCTATCAAGATACAGATAGGTGCCTGAGTGTAGGTGGTTCTGTTGTTTACTCAATTAACTAACTTATCTCCTATCCTTGTAAGGTTGGTTATAATCACTCTAAACCTAACCATAAGGAACTTACAGACAGCTGAGAAAGAGAAAAAAAAATGTAAACATGTAATGGCCATTCCATTACACTTCTTTAATGTAATGTATCATTTTTTGGGGGGAGTTTAGTTAAACATTTTGTATTATTAGCATACAAAAATTATTTCTGTCGAGTATATATTTTTTTTTTTTATCTTGTCAGTTTCCACCCTTTTTTTTCCTTACCTTCATAATGCATATTTTGATATTGTTCTGCCACAACTGGATGTTCCTCTCTTGAGCTTTTGTCAGTGAACACGCCTGACATCCATAGGTAATCATTGATGCGACTGTCGAAAACCTGTCTTTTTAGCCCTATACTTATATAGTCGTTACTTATACTATTCATAATATGCCTAAGAAACTATAAACTTGTTGCAACCGGGTGCCATTCTCCTCTGGACTTCCTTTGCTCCTTTGTCTGCAAAGGATACTATCTGACCCAAATAGATAGATTCTAAACTGTTGCTTAGTTGGCAGTCATCTTTTTCTCTATTTGTTATTAGTTTCACCTTTTGGTAGTTAGGATAAAGACGAATTTTTGCAAACAATTTTAAAAGATGCTTCAGCATTTTCAGCATGTTTGAAAAGTGATAATAATATAAAAGTGATATATAATAGTTTAAAAAAAAAGTACTGTATCATCAAATATAAAATCATGAGAAAATTCAAGAGAAAGAATGTGCAGTGCTAGTAGAACATCTCAGATTTCTAAGGAATTCAGTAGAGTTGGGGAGAAAAAGAATGCCTTCGATCCCTTTCACATTACAGTGGTGGGAGGACACAAATAAAGTATCTGGAGTTTCATATGAACAATAATAGGTTGTTAAAAAAGTCCCAGTGCAAAAGTAAAGGTTTATTTCAAATGGCATATTTTAAAAATTATAAAATACTTACCATTGTTTTCAACAACTTACGCCTATTTTTTGTCCAGAATGGATTTGATGCAGTAACACTCCCTTGATTTTGAGACAAAGAAAACTTCACAACCAATTTTTAATTCTTAATTATCAAAGAGGAATTTCCTCCTCGAAATTCCGGCATTTTTACATTACTCAAATAATGTGCAGGAGAATTGTCATGTTACTAAATTATTTTATTCCTACTGACTGAAGAGGGGTAATTTGCACTCCGAACTGCATAAACTCAGTCTGTCTATTAATATTAAAGGTTTAACTTAACTGCCAGACATAAAAATTCCACCATATACAAAGCATAACCTTTTTCCCAAAGTAGCTCAAAAGGAACCAAGTTTGCATTTGAATGCATAACTTTTATTTTCCTTTTTATTGTATAAATTTATTTAGCCTTTGCTCTTCGCTATTTTTCGAGTGATCCCTCAAAATACCGTGGTTCAAGATTTTTCTTCAAACATTGCCTGTGCATTTATAAAAATGTAAATGACCCTATTAAACAAACATTCTTATAAGACTAATCGTTCCAGTTGGAATTAAATCGTGTTTTTTTTTCTTTTTTTAGAAGGACTTTTGTGATAACTTAGTATGTGCCATATCATTAATATTATCAAGTTATATTTAGTTGTAACTATACGATGGCATTATGATTTAAATTCTGACATGTGATAAACATAATTTTTTTTTTTAAAGAAAATTTTTTAAACTGAATAATTACACAAAATTTAGTTAATCCGGTAGGAAACCTTTAGGAGTATTAATTTCTAAATTGAAAACCTATCACTATGGGCCTTTCTTCCTCAGATGTTTTAGGAAAATATCTTTTAAAAAATATCAATTTCTTTTTTATTTGCATAGAATCTAGAAAAAAAAAAAAAAAAAAAAAAAAAAAAATGAGGTGTGAATAGTTGTTGTGATACCCTACATATAAAACTGTATATTTTATAATATCAACAAATCAATTAATCAACGGTGTAAATAAATTACATATATATTTGCAAACATATAATTAAATGAAAAACATTTGTAATAGTATTATAAATATCAAGACTTGCGAGTCTCATTGATTTTCATTTCCGCTTTCTTAATTATTGATTACACTTTATACCAGTTGTATTCAAATCTTTTTAGTTTAACAGGTTAAGGTAAGGTAAAATGGAAACTCTTTTTTTTTACTATCAACCTCATTTCTCTTTTTTTTTTTTTTTTTTTTTTTTTTTGTTTTGGCAGCAGCGGGTTCAACATATGGGATTTACGTATCCCGCTACTGCCAATAAAACTCTTTATTTAAAATTAAACTCTTTTTTATCTACAGAGCTTTTGTGAGGCCAATTATAATTGGGGGCAAAATAATGTGGAGCGGCCCGGGAATGATTGCGACCGCAACTTAGCAGTCCTGAGTTCGAGACCGACTGAAGGCAGAAAATTTATCTTCTGTTTTTTTCGGTTGTAGCTCGATTTCGAGGGCGGGACACCCTCCTGGGTCAAACCCAGCCTCTACAAAGTGCGTACCCTTAAATAGGGAAAAACCGGAAGGTTAGCGAGATTTAGGCCAAATCTCCTCCTTTCACAACCGTTGGCATAGTAACAGTACATTCCTACCTAAGTACTGAACCTATGACCCTTCATGGGTTGTCAGTGGTACAGGTTTATTTTATTTTATTATTATTTTTGTAAACTTAAATAAAAAGGATCTAATTTATTTATAACAACATAAATAACAATAACAAAATAATAATAGTTATTTTAGATATTATTTTTAATTTAAATATTTTCCTTTAACCGCAGGTTAAGTGCAAAAAAAAAAATATATATATATATATATATATATATATATATATATAAGGCGTACCATCGACCCAAGTCTGCTATTGGCAGCTCGCTGGTCCTCCACTCTTCGTTTTGTAGTATTTTCTTCGAGAACATCTTCAATTCAATTTCACTAGTTTTCCGAGAAACCGACCCCACCGCAGATAACTTGAAGAAAGCCTTCGGGGTGTTTGCCTTTTGTCGTTGGCTGAGGCGAATAATAACCAAACTCCGCTTTCCTCCCAATTGGCCTTCTTGCGGAATGGATAATACAGTTAGGCGTTGAGCTAACCTTCCATTAAAATTTTCAAGGGAACGGAGCAATTTCGTTTTGACCTAGCCAAAGTTGAACCAACATTTGAATAGGATATTAATTCGACTTTGCTGGAGCCTGTTCCAAATGATTATTGTTCGCAAACTTTTCCAATAACCATACGAAACTATGTACTTAGAATCAAATTGGATTTTCAAAATTTTCATTACAGAATAAACTTTGTGCTGTAAAAACTATGCAACAAACTGAAAAATTCATCAATTCATCCCGAGGGAGTAGCGAGTCTGTTCTACTGATATTAGTGGAATATCATGAAGTTGTAGTTTTACGAGGAAGTATAGAAGTAATTGGATGAGATTTGTTTGGATTGATTTTAATTCTCAAACATCGATACTATCCCTGAAGGTAATATGAGATGGAAGGGTTTGGGTTAAAATAAAGAGACCTTCATTTACTCACAGCACTCATGAGCCATCGGCGAACGTGGCAGGGATGAGTCTGGATGTCAGCTGTATGAACTTTGTAATTGGACCTAGGATACTTTCCCGAGGAAACCCGGCAAACGGAGTCAAGAGGAATGAATGGGCTGAATTATGACTTACTTTGAATTATCTATCATCTAGAAAGGAATGCATAATGAGGACGTAAAAAGCAATGTTCAAAGAATAGAAAATATTTTCTACTAGACCGCTAAGTTTATATTTTGAGAAATCATCTGAAATCCAAGGATTATCATTAAGTTTAGAAATTTAAAGTGAATATTATTTTGAGTGGACTGCACTGCAAAAATAAAATATATATTTTGAGAATATTTGAGGCATCATAAGTAGAGGAATTTGAAGCCCATTGTGAACAGTTAATGTTAAGACATTGACAATAGTACTCCTTGCAATAGTAAAAATCAGGAAGAGGAAAATTGCATAAAACTCAGATGGCCGTAATAATACTAATGGTGCTACCAAAAAAAAAAAATAATAATAATAAAAAAATAAAACGAAAAATACCAAAAATTATAAACAATACGTAATTAAAAAATGCGAACATTCCGATATATACTGGTATATGTAATTTAATGTAATGAATTCATAAATGTAATTACATATGCCAAATCCCTATGCGGCATGTTAACCAAAAACAAGACATTGAAACCATGCATAATCTGATACGGTGTATATTTTGGATCGGCATTACGTCAACATTTCGGTGTATGTCTGCCCCCTCCCTCATCCGTCTAGCTGTCACTTTGTAATCCGATCTATTTCCATCCCATATCCTCTACCACCCGGTTCATCCTTTCTTATTTATTAAACGTCAGGGTATTCCAATTTCTGTGTCAAACATTTCCTTTTATTCTTATATATTCCGTTCTTAACCCCGGTTAATTTAGCAACATGAATGCTTACTCATATCTATTATAAAAATAATATCGTATGTATCCGGCACAGTACTGCTTTAATTATAAAAATTTCTAAAATTTCCATCTAATCCAATTTATTGATAAAACGGAATTCTTTACTTTTGTTTGGTTGTTGGAGAAGACCGAATGCCGAAATGAGTACAACATAGAAGTATGTGGATGTTGATTTTCGTGAAGCTATCAAGACTTCGCTTTGCTGGTCATGTTGGAAGAATGGATCTGAACGAAGTATCATATGAATATATATATGATATATATATATATATATATATATATATATATATATATATATATATATATATATATATATATATATATATATATATAGTATATATATATATATAAATATATATATATATATATATATATATATATATATATATATATATATATATATATATGTATATATATATATGTAATCCTCTCTTTTTTTCTTGATATAAATCAAATATTATTAAATATATTATTTTATTTTTGAAGAGAAAAGATTTGACCCGGTCGGGATTGGAACCCAAGTTTCCACCTCTCTATTGACGGATTGTCAATAGATCCAAGTTAAATGTAATGTTCAATATGAACATTCATCCCCGGAATCACATCGCGATTTGCGAGTGCCCGGGGGTTATGGATCACTGAAGAGAGAGGATTTGCCTGGTTCGGATACGACCCCGGTGGCCTAGTTGGATAAGGCGCCACGCTAGAGAGGTGGAAACTTGGGTTCGAATCCCGACCGGGTCAAATCTTTTCTCTTCAAAAATAAAAAAATATATTTAATAATATTGATTTATATCAAAAAAAATTATATATATATATATATATATATATATATATATATATATATATATATATATATATATATATATATAAGTTCACCACAATAATCCTGTTATCTCAAATTGTTCGAACATACTCTTACTGTTTGATATGCTTTGTACTGTTCAATTATACTAATAAGAATTATACTTAAAATATATAAAGTAATATGATTTTAAATGTCTAAAGATAATTTTTTTTTTTTTGTAGTTTAAGAGGGGATGGTTAGAGCGGATACTGGGAGGTAGTGGATGTTCCAGAAGCGAGAAAGAATAAATTTCGGAATGCCAAACAGTGGCTTAGATGTAAGGAATATGTTAGGGCTTATTACATTCTGAATTCTAGACAGGTTCAAAGTTATTGGTTCGAGTAAAAATTGGTTACTTTCATTCTGCTTTATCGTAAGTCTTATAAAGTTAATTTGTTTGAGATATATTGCCATCCTTAAATTTTTTATTCTTTGCATTGCACGGTATAGTACAGTTTAAATTCAGGACACGTGAACTATAAACTTAAAGCTTGGAAAGAAAACAGTAAATTTCAAAGGTTCTACCTTTTTCCGGTTTGATAAATCAACTGTTTTTGCTGAAAATTAAATGTTGGTAAAATATTTTTAATAGGTAATTTTTTTTTTAAACTTTTAATTTTGTGTATTTTTTAAAAAAAAAAAGGAAGATAAAGATTCTACCAAACGTAAATTAAATTGATAATCCTACGTTGGTCAAAGAATACAAAAGACTAATCATTCTCCTTTTTCCCTCCTTTTTTTAAATCAATTTATTGAAATTTTAACTGTAAAAGTATACATCAAGTAGAAAATAGCCTAAAATTAAATATTTGTGAATCATTAGAAATAATTAAATCGTTTAAAACCGATCCAGATTTTTGTTCAAATGATCAGATAAACTTACCCACTAGCCCCATTTTAAATTTGTTTCCCATAGGAACGGAAAAGTCCAATGAGTCATCAGGAAAATCCCATTGTAAATTACAAAAATTTAACCTACCTGCCCCCTTCCAATTCTCAGAATAGGTATATTTCAGTTATCTCTTAGACCTCCTGAGGTGAGTACTCATGTTTGACTTCTAGCCTTTCATTTTTGAAAACTTTAGAGTATATAATCTATGTAACATAGTACTCAAGTGTTGAAGAATCTTGTATGTTTTAGAATTAAAAATGAATGTTTAGCATTCGAAACCAGTTTTCTAATAAAATAATCCCAATGGAAGTGGATTTAATTCATCAATCCTAATTATTATACAAAATGAGGCCGCAAAAAAATAAAAACAAAAAAAGAACGGGTGTGAGCTTATCCAAACGCTGACTTTCTAGTAGAACGAATCCAATATAAATAATTTTCCAAGTTAAAACTAAAGTCAGATTTGAGTAACATACACCTAAATATAACACTAGAAGAGCTTTTAGAAATATGTTACCCACACCTTTCCCCGATTGTCTTCAGTGAGCTCTCCATCACTAAAAGTTGTGATATCTACAAGAGATATGTTAAAGTTCCCAGGAACATGGGGCTCCATTTTTACACCAAAAAAGAGTGTACATCAATTTACATCAATTCCACCTAAGAAAGATGGCCACAATAACATGTAACCTAAAAACATGCGTGACTTAGAGTGTGATTCGAAAAGTAGCTTAAGATCGCCGCTTTCCAGATATCATTGTGAAATCACTTTTAAATAAGCGTAAGAACATGAAACGAAAACGATTTCACATGCTTCTCAAAAGTTTACAGACCAGAATGAACACCAATCTGCAAAATAAATAAGCTGCATCCACACTAGTTTTATACCTTCCCCTCTCTCTCTTTCTCTCTCTCTCTCTCTCTCTATATATATATATATATATATATATATATATATATATATATATATATATATATATATATATATAAAACACCATGCAATTAAAAAAGTAGATAACCTGCCCTAATTTATCAGAATCTTTACTTCACTGCTAACAACATAAAACTAGCGCTCTATAAGTACAAAATAACAAAAATAAATAATTAATAATAATGGATAAATAATATATAGTATACTATGTTTATATTTATGCAAATGTATGCATTGAATGACAAATGAATAGCTAAATTTACCCAGGGATAAACATAAGCACTCTAAAATCATTTAAATTTTATTACCATACTAAAAATGTAAAATACGGACAGTATTTTTTTAGCTTTATTTAAGTTCTGCATTCAACTAGCTATGATTTCTTTTATTTACGACAGCTATAAAGTTTGCTATCTCAGTTTGATAATAAAGTTTATTACCCATTCCAAGTTAAATTTCACGACCTGGGGCTTATGAGACCCATTCGCTTTTATGCATAATGAAGATGGTTGAACACGTACATTTTGGCTTAGCAGCGAAATCAGTATCGAAATGCTTCTGAAATGGCGTGGAATAATTCAGTTGTGATAATTTAGGTAGATGCTGGGCGTATTAATAATTATTCTATTCAGTACTAATGATAACATCTTTCATTGATTTGGTTCCCCTTCGAATCTGGAATAAACATATGAACTTCCTTTCGTTGAATTAATTCAATTTAATTTATAATAATTGTATTCATTGTAAGAGAAACATATACCACTTTTTAATATTTTTCACTTGTTAAATTAGCAGATAATGTTTTACGATCGCTTTCGTAAATGCTTGTATAGAAATTTATAGATCAGCTGAGAGCTTAAAATTTGGTTTACATGTTTCCATCAACCCTACAGATGATCTATCAAGCTTTGAAGTAAGATAGCCATTATGCAGTTTATGTATTCTAAAATTCTCTGAACATGTATTCAGATTTATAGTTCCATAGTTCCTGTATCATCATGTTATCTATAACTTTCAGTTCTTGAATATTTGACTATGTGTTTCAATTTCCACAAAATGAATATTAACATGAAATTGAAAAGTTAAATAAAAAAAAAAAATATATTTTATATTCTATTTTACAATGGTTTTAATCAATTTACTAACTTGCTGATGTCCAAATTCTTTTATTGTTTTTTTTAAAATTTTATTATTATTCAATTACATTGGTCTTAGTTCTTCTACAATTAATTTTCCGTTTTATAGATCAAACAAAACATTAAGATTTTCTAATCATTAATCATTATAGGATCGTATCAGCTAAAAACTCAGATATTTTTAACTAATAACTGAAGTTTTATTTGTTAATAGATAAAAATCTTGGGTTCAGTTTTGCAATGGAGCATTATTTCTTCCATCATATTTTCATACATTTCAGTATTTTTTAACCTGGCTAAAATTTCACTTATTTCGTGTATGAAGATTAAGTAAAATAATAATAAGAAATCTAGTTTTTAATGTTAACCTATAAGTTGGTAATCCAGGTGGACAGAAACGTTTAAGAAACTGACGGAAAATGGACTGCTTCATTAGTGCTTACAACTGAAGGCCTATGGATTATTGTACATAAACTATTGAAAACTAAAGAACGAAATTTTTATTTGGTTATAATTGTTATATAGAAATAATTTTATTAATTTCATCTGCCTGGATTTTAATTTTTTACCGTTTCAAGTATAGCTATGAAAATGATTTTGTTAAAATTTGGTACAAATGGATTTGTTAGTTGTACCATTGTCAACTCTATTCACTGTTATTCACATATTATCGCTCTTTTGAATAAATTAACTGAAAATCAGAAGATTTTAATATTAATAACCTTCCTTGAGCTATAAAGATGATGTTTTTAAAATTTGGTAAATATTGGTTCTGTAGTTTCCGTGGATCGTGATCACTAAAAAAAAATGACTTGTCCTTTTATTTAATAGTATAGGTTTACTCATGCACCAAAATAGTTACCTCAGCTATCACTTTAGATATTTTAATGAGGTAAAAGAACCTTTAGGAAGTTTAGAATTTTCATTTATATTTCATCATACTGTTAATGTATTGCTAAAAATATATATGATGCAATTAAAAATTAATAAACAAAGAAATACTACAATTTTGAATCAGTGTTATAGGAAAACTTTCATGCCCTATACAACTGGAACGACTTATTGTTTGTCAGATTGATAGTTATCACGTTAGGAGAAGGTCCACAGAGTTCTGCCTCTTTACTTTTTCGCCATTTAATTCAGTTTATTCTGAAAAAAAAAATGATCTTCTTACATATCAATCACTCTGATTGACAGGTAAGAGTAAAGATTTGAAGTTGTGAAAAAAAAGTCATTGTAAATAAATTCGAATTAATGCCCTCTATGAAGAAAATCTTTATGATTGCCAATGATCTTTTTATAAGAATTAGTTCGTGTGAAATATTTTTTTCATTTGAACAGAAGAAGATCATAATCATAGGACTATTTTTTCAAACGTAGTATAATAGTAACTTACCGATAATGCAACACAGAAACCGACACGTGTAAAGAAATTGGACCAAAGAAATATTGCTGGCAAAAAAATCAGTAAATCCAAAATTCAAAAAAACTTTAATTGGTTTGTCCCGCCTGCTGCTGCAGGTCCCCCTCGTTATTAGACCACGGTAACAAAAAAGGGCTCATTGCATATTCAATATCGGCGTAAAAACCACCGACGTCACGTCCTAATTTAGTCCTTACTAAAAGTGAACCCATCGTTTTCTCTGACAGGGCCTGATTCCATTTCTCCTGAGAACTCAGCAATATAAACTGTACAGCCTTAATGGTCGCGAGACGGATCGTTCTGCCTCATAAATAAAACTGAATCAAAAGGATACGATTTGGGACTGTCCAATTAGAGGTGCATGAAAATCCAATTTTTCAAGCGGTGTAAAAATAGACCCTTTGGAATGACTTGATTACCAAATCTAGGACTGTGATGAAAATCTTAAATAGATGCATTGAAAGACTCAACTAAAACTTGCCTTAATGTTAGCGTCAATATACAGACGGATATGTTGATAACAATGATTAATAACTCACCTGTATGTGATAAAAGCGAAGACCAGTGCTACCAAAGAGACACTTGTAGCGAGCACAACCACCAGCGACAGGACGCCTTCTTCTGGTACTGGGCCGAACTGGCCTGCAGTGAGGTTGGGAAACCCATGCAGTCTGTTCGTGTACAAGGTCTCCATCCTGCAAAAGAAACAAAAAATACTTTTTTTTACAAATAAATATGTTAAATAAAATTAGAAATCTATCAATAAATAATTGCTCATCTATATTTCAATTTTATGATTTTTGTCGTTTTCTGGCACTTACCGTCCTTATATACCCAAGAAAGTGCAGGAAGGACGGATTATCCTGCAAGTTACCAACCTATTCTAACCAGGGTGGGAAGGTCGAAATTCTTTCAGGCGTATTATTATTTCCCTTAAGAAATAATTTTTAACCCATTCAAAAGAGGTTTATTATTATTAACCAACGACCTTCTGTAACGGGGGCTAAAACCATTGCCCTTCATCGCTCGGCCATTGAGTCCCATTGTTAATTAATTAAGTGTAGGTAAAATACAATTTTATTTTATAAAAAAAGTTTAAAGAAACCCTAAAGAACGCTTACATTGTAGACCGAAACGTCGGCACTATAAATTAAACTTTATTTTAAATTGCCGTGTATCTATGGCTTCATACCCCAACATCTACAATAAAAAAGTTTAAATATTGGTTTCGTATTACCTTCATAAAGTTCAGGTTCAATTTGATGGGGCTTATTAACATAGACTTCCTTTTATCAATACAAAAAATATCAGGGTCAAAACAACTTCGGATAAGGAAAAACGCCGTATAACAGAAATCATGAAGTATAATTAAAAATTATACATGATATATATTGTTTTTAATATATATATATATATATATATATATATATATATATATATATATATATATATATATATATATATATATATATATATATATATATATATATATATAGGGGAGAGTAGCCTATATTGTACCACTTTTTACATTTATATTTTTAACTTTAACAAGTTACGTTATACTTCATAAAATTAATTCTTACTAAATGGTACATTTATTCTTCTATTAGTAAACATTGTTTAATTGTAATAATATCTACATTTATTTGTTGATATAAGAGGTTTTGTAAAGATTTGCAACTGGTACAATTTAGGAATCTAGTTTCCTAAATTGTACCACCGGTTTCCTTAATCGTACTTATTGAAAAAAGGTAAGGTGGTTTGTGTTTTAAGGCTATAAAAATATAAGTGAACATTTAAATAATATTTATTTTAAATAAAACATTATGTAAACTATCATTCATGGACACATTAATAAATAAAAAATTTTATCCAAGTACATAAACCAATAATATGATTGTTGGTACATTATAAACCATTTTTTGTTTTTTATAGTAAAATAGGAGCAATATAGGCTTTTGTAGTGTTCATTTGCAATTCACACACCTCCCTCTCCACTTGAAATGGACCCCACTTGTCTTTTGTCTTTTGGGGCTAAGACTTTGTGACATCTGGATTGTACGGTGCTTATTCCCGACTCATCCACATTAAAAATACGAGTGGCAACAAAGTGGTTTTCATCGACAGTTTTTTCTAATATGTCAAAAAACCCAAAAACATTATTTTTGTTAAACCCCATCGCTCTTGACATGGAAGTTGAATGAGGTTCCCTCAAAACCAAATTTTCATGCCGCGCTTTGAATGAGTAAAACCATTTTTTACCTCCCATTCCTGATTCTTTACAAAAGTTGTGTGAGATATTATTTTTTTCGGCAATCTGGAATGCCAATCTCCTTACATCATTTATGGTCACACCAAACATAAGATTTTCTAATTTTAAAATATGCTGAACAAGTTCTAGTTCAACTTCTGGGGACAGTCAACTTGTTGGACGTCCCTTTGTACCCTCATTTGCAGTCACGTTTTTCCCTTCAAGGTGTCGTTTAAGAGTTGGTTTCGGAATTTAATATTGACAGCATACTTCATTCAAACCCATATCACCGTTACGATAGGCATGTAAGGCTCTTTTCATGTCATCTTGCCCCTATGTTCCATACTTCCTTTTTGCCATCTAAAACATAACACGTATGTTACATTAATCATGGTAGAAGAAATAAAAAAAAACAAATGGAGTAAGGAACTTGGGGGAGATCAATGCCATAAATCGTACCGGTACGACTAAGGAAACTACAATATGGTACAATTTAGGCAACTCGCACTTTTAGTAAATAAAGGCTCATTTCTAACCTAAAAATAAAGTAAGTGTTTGATCTTTTGGGTTTTCAGATACGTAATTAGTTATGTTAACATAATGTAACAATGAAATGTATGTTTACATACCGTAAATGAAGATATTTCCTTAGCTACGGGCACTGAAAACTACAGCAGAAATGCACAAATCATAAAACTATCGTTAAAAACTGAATGCAGTTTAGCAATGAACTATAATTTTTGCACACCACGATATCCACTGTATAGCTCCTCCAGTAGTCGCCGGGAGCGCTATATACACCTGCTTTTTGTAAAAACAAACGTGGTAAGATTTAGGCGGTGGTACTATATAGGCTACTCTCCCCTATATATATATTATAAAACAAATTTTGTGAAATTAATCAAATAAATTATAAGTTGAATATTATTAAGTATGTTAGCATATTTTAAAATATTATATTACAGTTTATTTACTGTAGTATGTTTTACAAAAGTTAAATGCAACTACTAGTAAATATAAAATTTATGCAATAGATACAGTATATTAAATATTATCTTAATGCAGCAAATTTTTTTTAGTTTTTATAGGATTAGTAAAATATTACTTTACTTTTTTTATAGATTTTAATCACATACGGCAATAATTTTCCTTGTTATCGAGAACTCAGGTTTAGAGAACGCCGGATGAGAGAGTTTACTCTATTAAGATATAATTAAAAAATCGTTCTTAATTTTTTTTTCATAATCTCTTTGCAATTATAAATTGTAAAAAAGTTTTTATAGTTTGCTATAACTTCTTTAAGCAGGGGTTAGTTGCAGACTTTTTTACGAAGATTTCTTAAATTGATGATGGAGGAAGAAGAGATGCGGAAGTAAGGGTTTGGACGTTGAGTCACGTAGAGCTGATTTCGTCCTTCCGTTTCATGATCCTTCTTGATTGCTTCTGTATTCTTCTTCTGTTTACTTTATTCAACCGTTTCAGAATTCGTTCTTTTTACCTTAGGCTTATATTCTAAAGAATATTGTTGGCTCATGTTTGATTTCCTTGAAGGCATAGAAATAATAATTCCTTGAGGGGCAGTGAATAGATAAAATTTCAAACTCAACGCAATCTAGTATACATACATTTTTCTTGAAAACTTATTAGTAAACTCTAAGGTTCTTTAAGTAGGCGAAATTTTGAAGTAAAGTAATGTTTTTACTTTTTGCATTACTCCACGAAGTTGTGAGACCAGTGGATTTGTGTGAAGTATTTAGCTTGTTTTAGAAGGATAGGTATCTTGTTTGAGCCAATATCTTGTCTGCAACATAATGGACATTTATATCGTTAAGAATTTTAAGGATTGAAACTTTTAAAACCTTTGGACGACTAAATTACACCGGAAGGAGTGCAAAAACAGTGGCAGAAAATATATTTTTTTAAAATTTTGTATTATTATGAAAACTATTGTTTTATTAAATAAATCTTACAAGCTGCCCCGCTAATGAGGTATTATATACATGACAAAGAATCCACCAATACAATATTTTTGATTAATAAAATTTATAATATAAGGTTTATTTTAGGGCGTATAGTATGTGTACTACAAACGAATGAACAAAATTATTAAAGGTTTTATTTTTGTTTTTTTTTTCAACATCAAAACGATTTAATTGTTTTGTAAGACATTGGCTCATTGGCAAACACTGTGTTGTTCACCCAATCAATCTCCTCTCTCCAATCACAGACAGGATAAAACTTTTAAAAAAAAATTACCAAGTTTAGTTTGGAACAAAAGAGAAAATTAAAACATTAGCCCTCGGAACTTGGAAGTTGTTGAAGATTAACTTGAGACTTGGAGTAGGAACAACTAACTCTACCTAACTCCAAACCTAACTCTGCAGCTCTCTATCAATCAGTTCGGGTCGACTGAACCTGATCCTCCCCAATTCAGGATTCATTGAGTCTCGTTTTACCAGGGAACAGGAGTATCTTCATTCAGTAGGTTTCGACTCATCGGCTTGCCTTATCTGTATTCAATACTCGAATTCGACCTTCATTTAACATTTATACCAAAGAATCATAAAATATTGCATTCCTTCAGAAACATATATTTATCTAAAGTTAATTAATTGATTAAATTATTAAAACAAAAAAATATATGTGTGTTCCAACCCAACTAAAACTAATCGGTCTATTATAAATGTGTAAACTACAATTCAAATTTTTTATTCATATTTGTTTTGGTTATACTCCCAGTCATGAAAATCGCAACAACTACAAATTTAAACTTTTTTTTTAGTTGGAGACTAGCTTTACATATAGGACGATGATATCTCTAAAAACTTCAGATGTCCGTGAATGTAGAGAAGAAATAATGAACGGTACAGTCAGTGCTGTTTGTCAGAAAATGTGGCATTTGGAGGGGGTTCGATCATGTTCTGGGAAGCCACGTACCGAGTTGGTACCGAATCAGGTAGGGACCTTGAATGCCTGAGGTTATATGGATATGATTTTACAAGAAAATGCCCTATATGTCATCCATTGGTCCTAAACTATTCCTTATGCATGATAATCCTCGACCACATAAGGCAACACGTGTTTCTGAGTACTTCAATGCAAGAGATATCCGTTACCAATTGAACATCTGTAGGACAATTTTAAAGGGAGGTTCAGACGCGGGATACTCCTCCTATACTTGAGATGCTGAAGATATTGGATCAGTGGGAAAACATCCCCCGAGATTTAATTAATAATTTTTTAGGAGTTTGCCAGAAATGATGGAAGCCATTATTAAAGCCAGAAAAGGCAGTAAATCTTATTAAATTATGTTCTTAACCTAAAAAGTAAAATTTAAAAAAAAAAGGAAAGGTATTTTTTTTTTTTTTGAAAAAGTCAATTTTATAAAATGTGCTCAATTTTAATTTTTCAACAACAAAAAAAAAAGTATTTTTTGACAGTCTTTTTTTATTGTAAAATATAACACCAGCTTTTCCCGATAAAAGACTGTTTTTAAAAAACTCATCAATGTGCTAATTAGAAATCTTTACGGTAATCAGGCAATAATTAATGGTACGAGTATTACATAAACTATATCAGTACATCATTGTTCATTTCATATACTTAAATATAACTTGTACCGTAAATTAAACTCACACTTGGTAAAACTAATCTACCTTTCTAAATGATAAGAAACAACTCCTTATAAAGTGTGGGCTTTATCAGTTCCTAAAAGTGGTATTTATGTTGGTGTTAAAGTCAAATATCACTCTTTGACCATATCACTGTTATAATTGTTTTCAAAGAAGTTTTGTAAGTGTTTGAAGAAATATTGTATACCGTCCCTCAAACCATGAGAACAAGTAACTTGAAAATGTCAACATTACAGAAATCAATAGAAACTTTTAAAAAATTTAGTTTCTTGTGGATTATATTTATTTATTTACTTTCTGGTGCCATGTACCACATTTGGTTAGAGGCACCATACTAAGGTTGAGAACTATAATTCCTTGTACAGGTTTCTTTGTTTTAAAAATTGGATAATGTGGTTGTGGAGATACGAGTTGTTTTCAAGTAATGTTGAAATTTCTTCATTCATTAGACAGCTATCTTTTCTTTGCTTTTTGTATTTTTGGCATTCAACAAGAATGTGTTCTATAGTTATGTTTACCTGACATTCGTTGCATTTTGGGGGTTGCTTGTCTTCCAATAAGTAACGATGGGTTAATTTTAAATGTCCAATACTTAGTCTTGTCAAGATGACATGTTCTTTTCTTAGTCCTGGTTCTTCTTTCCATGGTCCTGGAATTGGTCTAATTTTTTTAAGTTTGTTATTGTTGTCGGTTCTAAGCCATCTTTCATGCCAAACTATATCGGAATATGGGAACCCTAAACAATTGTTAAATCATTCAACAAATATTTCATCAAACAAATCATTTACTTCTTTTTTAGTATTGATATTACTGATTACAACTCACAAAACAAGAAGGTGATAAGTTACCCTAACCTTCCACCCGCCATTCGACAAGTAGGACACGAGATAAATAAATCAGATGATGATGAAGATTTCCTATGTCTACGAGGCTCAAATGCAGAGTCTGAATTGTATACTCAGACCGAGGTATAGTTAGGAATCTGGAGTTAACAACAGAAACAGCTGAATTGCTCTGATCAAGACTAAAGGAAAAAAAAAATTGTTAGCTGTTGGAACCAAAGTTTTTGTGTATAGGAAGAGAGAGCAGCAATTTTACAATTTTTTCTTAGCAAGAAGGTTTTAGTACATAAGTTTAATAATATATAATAAAATGCTGCAAAAGAGTATATAAAAGAGTGATACAAAAAAAACTATGGCCAGATTTGAATTCAGCTCATAAAAATAAATTAAGATCAGTTATTAAACCTATTAATAATTATTAATAATAATAATAATAAACCTAAAAAAGTACATTTACTTATTTTCACACAATTATATCACCAATAATCCGTCCTTGACCGTAAAACAGCGAAATATTCGCACAGGTAATATAGTTACAAATAAATTTATTCCTCTGACACAAACTATCCTTTATAAAAAAAAATATTAAGATTTAAGATTTAGATAATAATAATAATGATATGTAAATGTATTTTTTTAAGAAATATTGTAACTTAAAAAAAACAAAAAAACAAAACCTTTTTCCTAGTTGATTATTCATTGCTTTCTGTTGCTTAATTATAGAAGGACACTGCCTCAAAGGGTAAATAATACACTATCTAACAGAAAGGAATGGAAATAAGTCTATTATTCCTTGTGTCATTTTCCTTTTCTGCGTTTCCATTAGTTTTGTGTACTTAAGTCTGAAACGGAATTTCATCTCATATTAATGATGAAGCTTATACTGATATCCACTTCAGAATATTGCACTGAGTATTACTATTTTAATTTATTTGCATAGAAAGGATAAATTATTTAAACATCAAAGGGAATAGTGATGTATGTCATATTTTAAATATATATTTACTTATCATGATTTTCTAAGAATGAGGAAAAGGCTCGAGTCGTTGGATATTACACCTTATTCATATACCTTATAGTTTCACTAAATAGTATTTTGTATAACGAGGAAATACTTATTAATATTATATAGAAATTATGATGGGTTTTTGAGATGAACAGGAGTGCATGTGATCGTAGTTAGCAAATTTTGGCCAGACATTGACACATATCAATCAAAAAAGGAAAGTCCTCAGCCAAATGCTGACTTAAATATACACTTTTATAAAACGCTGTTAATTTAAACATAAAAATCATTGAAAGATTTGTTTTGTATATTTTTCCCTCATTACAAATTATTTATATCTGCATATATTTAAGTTGCTCAATAGTATTCTATTTAAGTTTGAGACTGGTTTATTTTTTGGTACAGCATTTAAATTTGTGAATTGTAAAAATTATGTAAGAAATAAAGAAAAGAAAAATAAATAAATAAGAAAAAAAAAATGAAAACTAATATTTATTTACAAAAACTATTCGGACATACGTTTCGCAAATATATGGAATAGCTAAAAAGACAATAAACAAAAAAAAAAAAAAAAAAAAAAAAAATATATATATATATACACACACACACATATATATATATATATATATATATATATATATATATATATATATATATATATATATATTTCATTAGATTCAGCGATCGTTTGTATTTTATCGTAATTAAAATTTAAAGATCTATGTTATAAGTTTTGTCTCTGGAAGAGGAAAAAAACGATTCTGAATGTTGGTAAAAACTATTCATTTTAGGGTCTCACTAACTTAGCATTTATTATTAAAAAATGAATGATTTCCAAATTCTACATAAAAATTTATATTTGTACGGATAACGAAGAGTTTACAGCCAGCTAATGATAATTACAATTCATATTATAATTGTTATAATTAATTATGTATAGCTTAGTAGGATCAATTAAACAAAATTCAATACTTTTTGCAAAAGTTCTTTTTAATCATAGGATTTATTTGTCTTTTGAGTTCTGGTTCTGTAAGTGAACTATTCATACAAGATGAAAGTATCCCATCCACTCTGGTGTAATTGGTTTTTTTTTTCCAAAAGGCGTGATTGCGAACGAAAAATAAAGGTGACGAAACAATCACGCCGATATTAAACACAAAAGAGCAGAGCATTGTTTGATATTTACAAAAGGACAAAGGCAAAGGCAGGGTCAATCATTTTTGACAATTATAAATGCTTACTTTGGAGAAAGTTAATTAAAAGATATAAATGGAATTACTTCGATCACATCCACTTTTTTTTTTTTTTTTTTTTTTTTTTTGTTACTGCTTTGACAAATTTTTGTTTTAGCTTTCAAAAAAAAAGTTTCCTTTTTAAAACATAAATATTGTACGTTAAAAAAGCTGAAACTATTTTCATTAAAATAATAAAAAAAAAAGTCATATTTTTTAATTTTTAATAACAGAGTAATTTTTCTCATAGTAGATGAAAGCTACTTGCTAGTAAAATGTTTAAAAAAAAATTAAAATTTTATTTTTAAAATATAAATATTCTACGTAAAAGTAAATCTTTGTCACCCATATGAAATATATTTTATAATTTAACTAGGGACATATCGATTCTTGATTCCACTGGTTCTTAAGAGAATAACCACTCTCGAGAATAAAAAACCCAAAGGCGAAAGTATATGTATGTATATATAAAAGAGCTTTATTTCACGGAATTTTACAATTTACAATTTTGTATCATATTTGTATAATACATGTTTTGGTAATTAAAACAATTCACACTATAATTTCTGTTTAGTAACAAAGTAAAACTTAGAATACATTTTTTAAAACTGTAGGAAAAACTGACAAAAAAAACCTACTCAAAAAAAAATATAATAAAATAATAATAATTAATAAATAAATAATAATAATAAATCTAATAAAGTCAAAATCAATAAACAAAAAATCTATAAAATGAGCAAAATTTTTAGCGTTAAAATAATTACAATAAAAGAATAAATGAACTTATACAATACTTTGATTTATCAAATAAATTTTTACTAAAAATAATAATTTCTGAGAATGTATTATTAAGTAAATTTTATTCTTGCAGTATGTGTCCGGTACGTTTGTGTACGTAGATTCTCAAGGTTAGTTTGTTATAGTTGCTTATTGCTTGTATTATGGGATTGTCTGAATTTACTGTTGAGTTAAAAAAGGTCTGGGTATGGGTGTAAATAAATCGTTTAATTGTTTGAAAATTTAGGTTGTGCAGCATGTCAGTTATTTGTTTGTACCTTGGGTAGTCGTTAATGATCCTCAAGCATAGGTTTTGAATCCTTTCTATTTTTTTTGTAGTTGGAGTCACATGTGTAGCTCCATACTGGAGAGGCGTATGTTAATAATGGTCGAATGATTGATTTATATAAAATAATTTTGTTGCGGGTTGATAGTAGAGATTTTCTTCGGAAATATGGTGACATCGTTATGATAAGTTTTTTGGCTTTGCAGCATTTATTATTAATATGGGGTGTGAATGTCAAACGTTTATCTAATTCGAGTCCGAGGTAGGTAACAGTTTGAGCCCAAGAGATTCGAATTTTATTAAGAATGATATGATCCGCTATTAAAGGCCTTCTTTTTGTAAACATTATTGCTGCAGTTTTGTGTTCATTTATTTGTATTTTCCATTTGTTGTAATATTTATTGAATTTGGATTATAATGATTTTAATCTGTTTTCTATTGTATCTATCCTGTAGGAACTAGTGTAAATGGCAGTGCCATCTGCGTAAAATGATCTTTCAACTGAAAGAAGTGAAGGTAGGTCGGATATGTATAGGTTAAAGAGAGTAGGGGTAAGGCAGGATCCTTGAGGAAGACCTACTGATAGGGAATGTTTAGGTGTTGTGGTATTGTATATTGTAATTTGAAAGGATCTATTAGAAAGGTATGAGTGGATAATATGAATGATGTACGGTGGGAATTGGTAAGTGATAAGCTTGTATATTAGTCCGTTATGCTATATTGTGTCGAAGGCTTTTTCGATGTCCAGTAAGATCTTCCCAGTATGTTTTTTATCATTAAAACCTGCTGTGATAAAATATGTCAATCTAGCTAATTGTGCCACTGAGGAATGGTGGTTTCTAAAACCGAATTGTTCATTAATCATGATATTTTTATCAGATATAAACTTGTTTAATCTCTTCAAGAATACTTTTTCAAATATTTTTGAAAGAATGTTAAGGGGGCTAATTGGTCTATAGTTACATGCTTCTGAAGGGTCTTTATTTGGTTTAGGTATCGGTATAGATTTTGCTGTTTTCCAGGAAGTAGGGAAATGTTGGAGGCGTAAGATAGAATTGAAAATGTTTGACAGGAACATTATTGATTTTTTACTAAGATTTTTAATTACTATTGTAGGAATATTGTCTTCGCCCGGAGCTTTTTTATAATACGATTTTTTTATTTTGGTGATACGGAAGGGAAGTTAGATCGTACCTTTTGTTGAAGATATTTATTTACTATTTTGTTTACTGAGCGATTGTGGTGTGGTGAGCCCAGGTCTTTGGTGATTTGAGAGGTGGAAGTAAAATATTCCGCCAGTAAAGTTGCTTTGCTTTTATAGAGTAGGCAAATCCATCCGGTATTTGAAGGGGTGGTTGCGAACGATTTGTGAAAATGCGGTGAAATTTCCACAGAGATTTGTCTCCTGGTTTTATGTCTTTAAGGATTTGTGTCCATTTGTAATTTTTCCAATCATTTAACTTATTTTTTACGAATGAATTAAGTCTATTAATTATTATTTTAAGTATTAGATTATAAAGGCGATAGGTATTTTTTTATATATAAATAGTATGTAATTGTTCACACCAATTTTCTTAAAAATTATTTTAAAAAATCATATTTTGGTATTTTGGGTGATTTTACTTATAGTAGATGAAAACTGCATGCAAGAAAGTTACAGTACCGTTCACAAATCAAGCATTTATATTACAAGCTAAGCGTTATGTTGTTAATGATATGCATTGTAGATTGGGAAGTAAAGAAATTCACGTAAGTGATTCACAAAAATTTCATATAATTATATGTGACTATTTATGCAATTTCATAATGATATATCTCAAAAATGCAAAATTTTGCACAATAGAACTAAAAGTGTGGTGTTTAGTTAAACAAATATATATATATATATATATATATATATAGTTATGGAAACCCAATGGTATTAGGGATAATAAACAAATGTACGATATCCCCTCTCCAAGATAACCGTATAAAAGGCCACCTCCAACTGGCCTCGGTGACACTCTGCAACAGTCACTCGTAGGACTTACAGATGTTCAACACGAAGTTTTGTATTAAGCTTTAAATTGTGTTTTTTCTTGATATAATGTATGTACTTCTCAATAAAATCTCTTTTTAAAAACTCAATCCCGCGAACCTTTTATTTAGCTGGCGCCCGAACGGAGGGACTTTTGGAAGCGTTAACGTAACTTCGCGGCAGTTCTATCTTATTTCAGGTACAGAACAGCGAGACCTCTTTCCACTGGCATGAGAAGATTGGGAGCTGACTATTAGTACATCAGCTGATCTTCAAGTCTTTGGGAGCGCTTTGGTATTCCAATACCTTGACCAAAAGGACCTACAACCTCTTGCTAAAGAATCGACGGGAAGGAGCTAAAGGGAGCGTCATCGAGAAGGCGTCGAAGACATCGCTGTATCAAGAAAAAGTATAATTAATTAATTTTATTTTTATTTTTAAGTAATTTTGTAATTTAGATATAATTAGTATAATAAGTGTAATAATTTAGAATATTAATTTAGCATTTTTATGAATATATTGGAAGAAAAATTAAGCAACTTAAAAATAACTGGTTCTACGTTAGTTAAAAAAGAAAATAATATGGCTCTTGAAATTATACAATTTATATTGCAAAGATGATAATACCCATAAAAATACAAATCAAGCTAAACTTGTTTTAACAATCTTAAATAAACTAACTGGAAAAGCTAAAGTCGCCGTATATGACAAGGAATTTAATACAGTAAAAGAAATAATAAAATTCTTAAAGAAAAAATATCAGGACACGAGAACTAGGGAACAATTAATTTCAGAAATTTTAAATACGCGAACTTACCATAATGAAAACCCACTCGATTTCTTAGAACGACTGGGCCAAAAAAGATGCGATTTATACGCACGTATTTATTCAGACAATGAAATATTAGACAAACAGGACGAAATGTATAGGTATGACAAACAAATATCCCACCACGCAGTACATAGTTTACACCCAGCACTAACTGACTTTATTCACCATATCAAATTCGATTCATTAGAAGACTTAGAAGAAATACTAAGAAACAGCGCGGCTCACATCGTACATAGAATTTATAAAAATATATTACGATAAAAAACACCAAAAAAACCCAGTTCAAAATAATTATAAAAAGAAAAATTTTGAAAATAATTATAAAAATAAAGAGTACCGACCAAATTTTAACAACCACCATGATTATCAAAATTACCGACCCCATCAGTATCACCGCGAGCAATATGCGTCGTATAAGATTCCTCAACACTACCGACCACAAAACTATCAGTATGAACAAGGTCCAACCTTTAATTCTTTTAACAATAACAACCAGCATAACTTCCGGCCACAATAGCGAGCTATTGAATATCAAACACCGATTTATAATCAACCGTGGGACCCCCAGTCGCAACATAAATTTTTCAATAAACCACCCTCCAGAAATTTCAAGCAAAATTATCAAAAACCGCAGGTAGATTCAAACACGGTTTCGATGAGAACCGTTTCTAATAGAGAACACACAATAGAGGAAGAAAAAGATGAAAAAATAAAATTATTATTAGAACGTATAGAATCTTTGGAAAAAAGACAGGATCATTTTTTAGAATTAGGCCCAAGCACGAGCAGACCTCCGGACCAGATATAAATAATTTAAATTCTAAACAGACCATTGAACATAAGTAAATTGAAATACATGACCTAAATTTAAATAATGACTTACCAAATTTAATTGAAATTATGGGAAATAAATGGCTAATTGATACGGGTGCCACAAAAAATTATATACACCCCGATCACATTCCACGCTTCTCGGAAATTTCTAAAGGCGATTTTGCGATACGAACCCCTACGGGAAGGGCAGAAGGATCACAATGCGTGATAATTGACACTAATGCCCCTGATAGGAATTAATCAAAAAGTCAAATTTTTAATATTTCCGTTTAGCGAAAGGTTTAACATCTTACTAGGCTACGAGACTATGAAAAAACTAAAAATTAAAAATAAATTTAGAAAAAAATGAATTAAAATTTAAAAAGAAAAAATTCAAATTAGAAAATGATTTATTTTTTATTAATGATGAAAACGAAATTAAAAACTTGATTCGCCACGAACATATTAGTCCGGAAATAAAGGAAGAATTAATCGAAATTATTAGCCAACATGGCGAAGTATTAAAAAGGGACGACCAGAATTTTAAATCTACGGGATTAATTAAGCACAAAATAATAACCACTAATGATAACTCCATATACACCCGAAATTATCGCTATCCGGAGCAATTTAAAAAACAGATAAATGAAGAAGTTCAAAAATTGTTATAAAACAAAATAATAAGACCAAGTGAATCACCGTATAATTCCCCACTTTGGATCGTACCGAAAAAACCAGACGCGTCGGGACACAAAAAAATTAGAATGGTAATTGACTATAGGAAATTAAATCAAGCAAACGTAAAGGACAAATTTCCCCTACCGAACATTGAGGACTTATTAAATAGGTTAAAGGGATCAAAAGTATTTTCCACAATAGACCTCGCGTAGGGATTTCACCAAATTAAGATGGACGAACAATCAATAGCTAAAACCGCGTTCTCTACTGAAAATGGGCATTTTGAGTTTTTGCGTATGCCTTTTGGCCTGTGTAATGCACCCCCAACCTTTCAAAGAGCGATGACTATGATGATACAGAATATTCCCAACTCTATGATTTATATTGATGATATAATAGTTTATTCCAAAAATGAAGAAGAACATTTAAAAGATTTAAAAAGAGTATTTAAAGCGCTAAAATAGCATTACTTATCGATACAATTAGATAAAACCGAATTAAACTTTTTAGGCTAAAAGACGACGAGACAATGCCTTGGCATGACAGGGTACTATCGAAAATTTATTAAAAACTACGCCAAAATTACCAGACCGATTTCAAATACATTAAAAACTAAAATATATGGGACAAAAGAAATAAAAGAGGCATGTCAAACCCTAACGGAAATGATGAGTAACACACCAATTTTAAATTACCCGGATTGGGAACGGCCATTTATATTAACTACAGATGCCAGTAATAAAGCCATCGGAGCCGTGCTCTCCCAAAAAGACGAAAATGAAATAGAACACCCAGTAGCATTCGCGTCCCGAGTATTACAAAATGCGGAATTAAATTATAGTTCAATAGAAAAAGAATTACTAGCGGTAGTATGGGCAACCCAGCACTTTAAGCCTTATTTTTACGGTATAAAATTTCTTTTATGCACGGACCATAAACCTTTAACGTGGATTTTCTCAATGAAAAATGGTAACACGCGTATAATGAAGTGGATTTGGAAATTACAGGAATTTGAATTCGACGTTAAACACATTCAGGGAAAAACAAATTACGTGGCCGATGCACTTTCCAGGGGAGGCGACGAATTGAATCATAATAGCGATGTGGAGGAAATGGATGTCGAACAGTTATTAAATCAGGAAATAGCGGACGAAAACAATTCCGAATATGACGCGATAATAGAGGACTTAGAAGTACCACCGGAAGAAGATTTAGAAACAATCCATTCCCAGGAATCTAGTAATGAACAAGTACGAATTTGTGAACCGGGAAAATGTATAAATATAGAAAAAAATCAAATAGTAATAAAAAGGGGAAATACAAAAATAAATTACTCTAAACCATTCGGGAAACGCCGATATGAATTAAACATTTATGCTAAATCAGATATCTCTTCATTATTAGAACAGATACTTGAACCTAATAAAACTTACGGTATAATTTGTAAATCACCTAATGAAATAACCGAGAATTTGTATGAAGATTATTTTAAGACAATACAACAAATAATAGAAACGCAATATCTATCGGTTAAATTGAAAAAATACAAACAAATTGTAAATAACGTCGAAAATCCTAATGAACAAATAGAAATTATAGATAATTACCATTTAGGCATAACTAAACATAGGGGTATAAATGAAACGTTTGAAAAACTCAAAAAAGAATATTATTTTCCAGGGATGAATAATAATATAGCAGAGTATATTAATAAATGCGAAACTTGTAAAGTTACAAAATATGACCGTAAACCGATAAAGTCCAAATTTCAAATTACACCTACACCAGAAAAACCGTTTCAGGAGTTAATGATTGACATTTTTAATTTAACAATGCCATAATTTTCACAGCAGTAGACACATTTTCAAAACATTTATTTGCTCAAACCTTACAACCAAAGAACGCAATTAATATCTGTAACGCACTGACTAACTATATGACATACTTTCCCATACCTCTACAAATATCATTAGATCAAGGGACGGAAATGAAAAATAATTTGGTAAAACAGTTTTGTGAAGAAAATAATATTATTTTACATTATACCTCAGCTAGCCACTCAAACTCTTTGGGATTATTGAACAGAGTCCACTCTACCCTAAACGAATTATTAAGAATAATAGGAAAAGAAAAAGATAAATGTTCAATGCAGCAAAAATTGAGGTTAGCAATAATAGCATACAATAACACATTAAACAATAAACTGAAATTAACGCCCAATGAAATTACTTTCGGAACCTCCAGATTAGAATCAGACGAAAATATCGACCTGACAGAACAATACGTATTGAAATATCATAAGGACCAACAACTATTACATAAACTAATTAGATCTAAAATAAATGACGAAAAAGAAACGAGGACTGAAAAATTAAATAAAAATAGAGAGGACCCTTTAGATATTCAGAAACAATTAGGAGATATAGAATATTTGAAAAATACCCAAGCAAAAATAAAAAGTAGGGACAAATTTAAAAAAGTAAATGTGCTAGTGAAAGATAAAAGACCAATTAAAACTCATATTGACAATATTAAAAGGCCCACTAGGAAAAAAAGAAACAATCTATTTCGGACGACGACAATGAATCCATTCGCGTGAATATTTCGGATATCTCGGATGATTATGACTCAAATGATTCAGATAATGGTTATGATTAAAAATATTTAATTTTATTTAAACAATATTAAAATGTTTTAAAAATCTTTTATTTTAATAAAACGTAATAAATATAATGGTATTAGGGAAAGATGTTTATGTTATATTGAAAGAATTATCTGTATTAAATTGACAATGCTGTAGTTATTTTAATAAAGTCGGATTTTTGTTTTTTGTTGTAAAATATTATATTCAATGTTAATAATGTAAAAGATCATTCAAATTATTATTTTATTTCACAGTAATATTCTGTCCGATTTATTTTGTAATTAATATTTTGAAGTCACTATCATAAATATTAGGATACTATTATTTTGTCTTGAAATATTATTTTGATTGATCATTGAAAAAAGTATGTATTTTATTTTGAATTTATTATTAATTGTAATTATTGTAAAAGAGTGTTTGAATTATTATTTTGATTTAAAACATTATTATTTTAATTGAGTAATTTTGAATTTAAAAGTATTATTTGTAATAGAGGAAACTAATTCAAAGACTCCTATTTTATTTTCCTTTTGTTTAAATAATGTATTGTTTAGTATTAGGAAATATCATTTTATCTTTTGTACTTTAGCATGTAAGGAATTCTGTAATGTGTAAACATTTTATAGTTTAAGCTTATTGTTAATATTAAGAAAAGGACAAGGTCTAATCCTTTTGTTTATGGGAAATTGACAATCATATAAATCCTATTTTAGTGTTAGAGCACAAGGTTTAATCTTTTTATTTTTCAAGTGAACAAATCCTGACTTAAAAAAAAGGAAGTTCAAAGTCTAATCCTTTTGTTTATAGGAAGTTGATAATTGTATTTCAGTACAGAGTTTAATCTTTTTGTTTTCAAATGTTCAAATTCTAATTTAGTAAACAAGGTCTAATCCTTCTATGCTTGTATAAACTTAGAGAATAAGGTCCAATCCCCTTTGTTCATAGAATGTTATGACTTAGTGTAAAAGGTACTAAGAAGGGTATAAGGTTCAAACCTTTTATTTTTGTATAGAATCTAACCTATTTACATTAAGGTATTTGTTCCATCGGAGACCTCGGAACTTGGGGAGGAGAAGTTATGGAAACCCGATGGTATTAGGGATAATAAACAAATGTACGATATCCCCTCTCCTAGATAACCGTATAAAAGTCCACCTCCACCTGGCCTCGGTGACACTCTGCTACAGTCACTCGTAGGACTCACAGATGTTCAACACGAAGTTTTGTATTAAGCTTTAAATTGTGTTTTTCTTGATATAATGTATGTACTTCTCAATAAAATTTTTTTTAAAAACTCAGTCCCGCGAACCTTTTATTTAGCTATATATATATATATCCAAGGAGACAAATAATTAAATTAGCCGAAACCTTGTCCTACCAATGGAACATACAAAAGCTAGTAAAATACAAAAGGCTCCTTCAACTTACAAAGTATTAAATCTGGCTCGAGTGACGGTCACGAAGGTACGACAAACAGAACAATTTCAAGACAAACCTACTAAAGACAGCAATAAAATCAAGCACGAAAATTCAAATAAACTTATATCAAGCAATGTTTGAAAATATGACTGCTGTGAAACTAAGGACACGCCAAACACTTTTTAAAACTCGCTTACACTGAGAAAAATGTTTCATTCTTTATCCGCGTAAAATAATCTGTAGCCTTCTTTAACTTTCTTTCAGCCCCAAAAAAATTTGTATATTTAAGATTTCATACTGACATTAGATTTACTCTCTACGAAAAGTTATAATTTTTATTATTGGGATTTACTAATCTCCAAAATGGTTCAGACCAATATTTAACACTTCTTAACTAAACATTATTTACATCTACCTAATGAATATTCGTATTCCCTTTGTTTGTTTATTTTTTATTTATTATTTTTTTTTTTTTACTAAAAAAGAAATACACGCCATTTACCACTCATGTACAATGTTAAATCGCTTGTTACTAATATAAACAGTTAGCGCCTAGGGTTCAGAAACATGTAATTACAAGAATTTTTTTCCTTACGGATGAGAAAAGTGACCTCTTGCTTTAAGGGAGGAATGACGCCTCAAAATTGTTTTTTAAAAAAATATTGCAGAATATGCGTTTTTTGGTTTTTGTGGGGTGGGTTAGACGGAGGTGTATACTCAGAGATTCGATTCCGCATCAATCCTCTGGGATGGGTAAGACTTTTATTTATTTAGTTAAATATTTATAATTTAAAAAAATGACACCATGAATGACTAGTTTAATCATTTTTTTTTAAATTTTATCAAGTTCAATATTTTACCAATTTAATAAAAATGAATCTTTAAATTCCTGTATTTTATTTTTGAATATCAAACCGTAAATATAATAAAACCGGTGGTGAGAGACCTGCATGAGGGACCGTATTTGGCAAACGAATTGACAATAGACGTCAAATGTCGACACATATCTACTCCCACAGCCTTTATAGCTCCCCGCATCCATACAGCTACTATTGAAATACGAATGTATAAAATTTAAGAGGTAAATCTAATTTTTGCATATGCACCATGTATGATGTAACATGAATCTGTCTTTTTATTTTTTTTTTTTTAATCTTCGAAGTTTATAAATAAATATATGTGTGTGTTTCTATATATCATTTATACATATATTAGAGTAATAGAGGAGAGCCTATTCTAGATTCCATTAGTTCTAAAGAAAAAAAATCCAATATCGGGAATCGATGACCAAATTGGAATACCACCAACGTTGGTGATAGTTATGTAATTGTTATACATCAATTTTACAATAAATATTTGATATTTGTTTTTCTTTATAAACAGAGATTGTTCATATAATGGATATGCATTGTTTCCTACAAAATTGAAAACAATTCTGTGTAAAAATTAAGCCATACGTCTACTTGTCAAAATGTATATTCACTCTTGGATAATAAAAAATAGGATTAAAATTTCAACAATCTGAAATACTGAATAAATACATGCAATAAGGCATATATAGCATTTTATACGTTTTATTTTTGGGAACTATTCGGTACCCTATAATTGTCATAATTTTTTTTTTCATTTTATTACATAACCATACTGTTGTTCAAGCTATAATAATTCTTAAAACATCTACAGAGGCATCATCTTGCTTCATCCCACCTACAGTTCTAGTTAGATAGATTTTATTACCAACTGCTATCCTTTAAGAAATATACAGATATATAATATATATCTCATACCGAACCCCATGGTATGTCAGTGTATTATATTATATGGTATATGGTAATATATAATATCAATATATTATGTATATCATGGGGTCAACATTGACCGACACCTGACCTTCTCCTCCCACGTGAAGAGCAGGATTAAAACAGGCCAGGGCAAAGACCTACCGCCTCTATCATCTCTTGACTTCTCCCCAACTATCCCTCCGCCTCAAGCTTCAGATATACAAATCCATAATTAGACCCACCCTACTCCATGGAGCTCCTCTACTGCACCACATGTACAAGAGTACACTACATGCCCTCCAAACGTTCCAGAACACCGTCCTTCGGCGAATCGTCCGTGGTACCAACCTTCAGAGGGCCAAAAACAGTCACATCCTAGAACAGCTGAGGATGCCTTCCATCCCGACCTACATTGGCCGCCGACACATCAAATTTTTTGATGGTGTGAAGCACTGTTCCAACCCTCTCTTCAGGGACGTAGCCCCGCCTCCCAGGCCTGGGAGGTGACAAGGTTTGACCTCCTTAGCGGACGTACTCGCCGAGGGAAGGGGCTCAGGCTCAACAGACTGACCCGTTAGAACCACCACCACCAGCAGAGTGACTCCTCCTCGCCCAATATAGAAGAAAGAAGACCATCCGTCAACAGAGTGAATCCACCAGCTGCCGAGGACACCCATCTTCAAATGCCGCATGGCAATCCAAGATCCTAAATATATATATATATATATATATATATATATATATATATATATATATATATATATATATTGTATGTATTGTAAATAAATGGAGGATTAGAAAAAAAAAAAAAAAGAAATATACTTTAGAAATTTTAATTTAAAAATTTAAAGATCATTTCATTCCAATTATTATCTGTTTGTATGTTTTTTTTTAAATATCAATAAATGGAGAATAAGAAAATACAAAAAATAAAATAAATAAATAAGAAATAAACAAATTCAGAATCTGTGGGATATTTATCTTCCTGCTTAAATAAGAATTTATGAATTGAATATTTTTTTATATTCGATTGTAATAAAATTATGTATTATATATTGCTTATACATGATATTTGCAGTTTTCTTATTTATTTATTGAATGATTAAAATTATCCTTTTAGCTCTTATGTATGGAATATTTTCTATAATTGCTTCTTTTTTCTTAAATCGATATACCTGTATTGATTTCGAGAATCGATGATTTAGTAACCGTACCGGCATTGAGAAACGAAATATTTTGTCGCAGACACACAACTAATATATATACATAGAGAGAGAGGTTCGGCTAAATCTTATCCTTTTAGCCTAGAAACATTACATCCTTACCGACGTACTGAATCATACATAATTCATAGCCTGAGTGCTACAGGGTATTTAGTATTTATTTATATTTAATTTTTTTTTTAAAAAGCTTTCTTTACCTTTGGTTTCCTGGGTTTTAAAGTAAGCTCATTATAATGTTCATTGTACTAGTGCTCTTGAGAATTTCTAAGTGTAAGAAGAAAATTTGTATCGACCTAAAAAGGGTTAAGAAAATACGACACGGCCGTATTCAATCTTATATGTTCAACCCCCATGAAAGGAAATCATTAGAGCTGAAACACCTTCTATTGGTGTAATTGATGAAAGGCCGCATCTTTACCCTTTATTTATTTTTTTTAAGATATTCCTTTCACTACTGTAGTTGCCCTTTGGGAACTCAAACTTAACTTGAATATGGTCTTCAAGAAGTACTTATAATAATAATTTTTTATATGAATTGCTATAATTCTAATCTAGAGGTGCATTTAATTTATCTGTTAAATATATTTTATTCCTGTCGGAAACTGATTCTACCATTAAATTAATAATATAAGTTTTTATCATTGAACACCACAGATGCTTTACCTATAGGTATTTGTTTGTAAATGTGAAATAAACTTATTCGGAATTCCTCTCTCAGGGGCATCATGACATTAAGAAATTAATTATTTGGTTGCTACGATCTCATTTATTGTCATAATTTAAGTTAAATATCAAATTGTTGATTTAATACCAATGTAATCGGTTATTCTAGTGAAGATGTGCTTGTAAGAAAAATTCTATTGAGCCCTAATCGGAACTATTTATCCTGAAAAGTTAGAGGGACGTTCTGGTATAAAAAAATTCTATTCTTTAATACGATATTGTCTGCATTAAAATATACCATTATTAAGTATTGGGTACGGGATAAGACCTTATGGATTATGGAAGATCAAATTCCTGCGCTTGGTTACGTAAACGTAATGGTTAAAGTATCTTACCAGTATTCTAAAGTTAGGTGACTTTACTAGTCAAGGGCCGTTCTGACTTAAAAGTGGAATGAGATTTTACGTTCCATTCCACTATTGGAACCAGTTCCAGTTTTCGTTTCGTTCCATCCCTTGTTGTGGCTTCTATTTTATAATTAAAAATTGTATAGGCACTATAATATTAAAAAGATTTAAATGGCTAAGTATGCTTAATAAAAAAATGTAAACTATTAAAATAGTTTTATTCAAACAATTTTTTTTTTTTTTTTTTTAAATTTTAGTTCAAGTATAGTTCACAATTGAGCGAGAATTTTTCAATTACATTGGTTCCGAGAAAAAAGGAGTAATCAACTCTTGTGCACAGGTTTTGAACAAATAGCGAAAAAAAATATTTAATTACATTTGCAGTAAGACCTTGTGTTGTTCATATCTCTGAATCCGAATGAAGAAATTGAGTTCTGTCGTCAGATAGAAGATTTCAACGAAAGCGTTTTATTTTGAAGATGCCCATGCGTAAGGTAGTTGGGCGATGGAAAGGGAGGAGGGAAGCAAGAGCGGCAGAATCAAAGCAACAAAACTGTCGGAACGACCTTGAGTGGAAAGAAACCAGAGATACAATTTAAACTCTACTACACCGGGGGACGGAACTTGGAATTGTTTTCAGATTTGAAACGGTTTGGAACGAAACGAGACATATTTTGGCGTTGGTTTTCGTTCTGGGTGAAACGAAAAATTTGGGAGATTTGTTTCGTTCCAAACCGGTTCAAAGCTGGAACCAGATCCACGTTCCGTTCCACCCAGAACGACCCATCACTAGACTTTACCCCAACTTTTATAACTTATAAGTGCAATCATATTTCTATCCTTAAAATCTACCTATAACCTATAAAAATCCATGTTATTAATCTGCGGTCCTCCGTTCACCTCTTAAGCACAAAAACCTAACCCAATAACCTGTACCCCTGCTCATAGAACTGCATCCTTTAAAAAATTTTCTATACTCCACCCTTCCTCTTATAAAATTTATTGCCCATCTCAATTTGAAAATGCTTTAAACATTGTTTTTTTTCTTTACCTCCTGAATTTTTAATCTTCCAAGAATATGTAAAATATGAATATTTATGTTATAGATATTATAATAGTATACTTAATTTGTATCTTTTTACAAGATTTTCACTTATTTCTTAATTTAATAAGTTATTTTTAATAATAATAATCATTGTCATATGATTGCTTACTGTATTGTAGTAATAGTCATATAAATTCGAGAGAATAAAGAGATTTTCTTTATATTCGATCACCACTGCGCCTACTAACTCTATACTAACTCTTAAAATGACCATTTAAATATTTGTAATTATTTTAAAAAACTGTACAGCTACATACTACAAAGGGTGTTTAGGCTCAGTAATTCGGTAAGAATGAACTGTTCGTGGACTAACAATTATAAAACCTGATATTCTGAACGGTTTTTTTCTAAAGGGTCTCCACATTAAACAGAATGATAGTGCACTAGGAGAGCCTCTCAACCACAGGTTCAGAACAAAAAATCATCTAAAACGAATAAACCAGAGTCCGAATGTCGTGAGTCAAGTACTTTACCTACTTAAGCTATCGTAGCACCCGTTGCAATTATTAGTATTTTAAATCAAACGTATAATGTGACAAGATCATAATGCGGGAATCGATGACCGAGCTAGTCGGAGCAAGGGTTTCAACAAGCTCGGTAGTTAAGGTTGTGGGTTGAAATCCCATCTGGGCGTGTTAAAGTTTATTTCGTGATGGACCCAAGAAATGAATCTTGACCTTCCCACCATTGCTAGAATAAGTTGGTAACCTGCAGGATAACTCGTCATTCCTCCTCTAGTTGGAGTACATAAAGATGTTAAGCCCAAAAAAAAAAAAAAAAAAAAAAAATCATAATGATATTTATTTAAACCATAGGAAATATCGAAAGTACATTTATTTATAGAATTACTGGTACAATTTGATTATTAATATTATTATATAATAATACTTGTCTAACACATTTCATCCGTATTATTAACATTAGTAAATATTAATTTTTTTAAATACAAAAAAAAAAAATGCAAAAGTTGAACTACACTATTCAGGTTAGTGGTGTATGAGCTGGCTGAGCTCCCTTTGTTCTGACAGTCACCAGACCATTTATCATATGCTGCATTGGTATACAACCCACGTAGATTAAAGCTTCACATGCTGTGGAGTAAAATGGAAAAATGACATTTTTAAAGGAAAAAAATTGCAAAAGCATAACATTATTTATATATTTATAATAATAGTTTAAAAGAATGCTGAGTATTCGATAGTAGATTCACATTCTTTAGAAAACAGTTTATTCTTGAAATTGGAGCACTATATGGTCCAGTCTTAACGTTTTTGTTAAGATTACTTCATTGACACAAAAAAAAAAAAATGGCTGCAGTATGGAATGAAGTTTTAAAAGCACGAAAATATGTTTCAATTTTATTCAGTTAAAGTGATGTATTGTTGGTAAACATGCTACAGGTATTGAAAGATGCATAAACGTTGGCCTTATGCATTATTCATTGAAAATATTATAACAGATAAATCATAGTTTAGAACTATAACAGAGCAGCAATATTCACTAAATAAGTGCCTTATTGCCGGTAACAGATAACAGAGACAGCCTAATGGTTTCAGGCACGGAAGACGAAAACTAAATAATAGACTTAGAGAAAACCGTTAGCGGTAGAATGAAAGCATTAAATATTACTACTGCGACGAATCAAGGTCCTTCAAACAAAATTAATCGATAGGAAAATTTATTTGTTTATTGGCTTGACGCCTCTACCCTTATGGGTAACGCACAAGGCCTTACATTTTGCTGTAGTCTTTAGCCTCTTTAGAGTATGAACTGAGATTGCGTAATCTATCTTTATATTCTCTTAAACAATTTTAATTTTATCTCTTAGATAAGGTTTTTCCTACGAAAGTAATAAATTAAAATATAGATATTGATATTAATACAATATTTACGTACGAATTTATTTAATATCACATTCCTTTGATATGGATTTTTTTTCTTTTTTTTTTTTTTTCATTTCTCATCTTTACTTTAAACTTATTTCTTAAAAAGGGCTATCCGAATCTACGCTATATATGGTTCGTATCATTCATTCCTTAGTTGACCATAAGTACCTTCAATACTCATTATTTGATTAAATAAAATTGAAATAAATGAATAAATAAACTGTACAGTTACAAACTATGAAATGCCTTGGGTTCAGTACTTGGTAAGGAATTATTGTTTCATAACCTAGAAGGTGATGTGATCAGCAACCACGCTCGACCGTCAGGTTTTCCCCCAAATTAAGGGTAACCACTTTATAGAGGCTGGTTGCGCCCAGTTCAGTGCCTTACCCACTGAGCTACCTCACCCTATCAGTATTTTAATAATTATTTATCATCAAAATGTTTAGTCAGTACAGTATAAAGCAGTTGAAGTATCTAACGTATACAATATATAGGAAAAACGAAATTCAGGAGCAGTTAATTACAAGATTAAAAAAAGAAACTCCTTGTTAATTCTAAGAACAGATCTTATTAGTTCGCTTCTGCTGATTCCTTTCAGGCATTCCATTTTCGAGGCCATCTTTGAATGAAAACGGCCAACGCTTGATCAAAATCTATTTTGATAATGACATGTAACTGGCAATTCTTCTTATACACTTAAAAAAAAAAAAAAAAAAAAAAAAAAAAAATCCTTTTAATCCTGAAACATTTACAAGACTATTCAGTAATATCAAAATTTCTTTATCGATAGTTGCGAAATAAGGAACGCTTACGTTAAAAAAAAAAAATCCTTAGAGTATTTGAAAATACACTGCAGCCTAGAATATTTGGCTAAGCACGTAAAGAAAGGATAAGCACGCTGAAGAAACAAGGTGCCTAAAGAATGCGCAACAGTTCCTCAACCCTGTGTAGTTCAGATAATAGCAAAATAGGCATTCAAAGTAATTGGATTTAATAATAACAATATCTCCAAAATTTATTTAATAGTAAACTGAACGTTAAAAAGGTCCAAAGAGTAGCCTGAGGCGTGAGTGGGAGGATTTTGTAAGAGCCGATTCTGTGAATATAGATTTTGATTTAGTAAAATTGAGAGGTTTATGTGGTCAGAGAGTTTTCACCACCAATCTTTCACTATCCAAAAATGTTTTGATTTCTTTTCCACATATAATGGTATTAGGAAACATTAACTTCAATTGAAAATTTGTTGATCGCGTGGTCGTTTAAATGTATATATGCACAATATATATACAAATACAATACATATATATATATACATATATATATATATATATATATATATATATATATATATATATATATATATATATATATAAATACCTCAATAACTTGAATAGTATTAATAAAGAGTTTTGAAAATTTGAAAAAGATATGATTTGGAATGATTACTCCAATTTTGATGAAATTTTGGCATCATCAAATTCGATAACCTAGAACATTGGAACTAAACGGAATTAAAAAATAAAACACATTTTAGATAATGATATGTGAGTTTTTTTTAGTGAGCTAATATTATAATAAATTAATAGTTTTAAAGCTCTGTTTGAGCTGTGGGAGTGGCTTCGTCCGCTCCCATATGTAAATAATATAAATTATTTTAACTAATAATTAAGCCATTTGCTTACCTTTAAAAATCTTGAATAGTGGTATGGAATTGAGCATTATTTCTTCAATGATATTTTCACTCACCGCAGTAATAATCATTTTAATATTGCACTTATTAGGTGTTTTAAGATTATATAAAGGCTTAATTAGACATCCATCAGGTTGGATTTTGATTTCTAAACATGTTTGGCTGACTTCATTTTTGCCATTGGACATTTTACATTTTTATAATTATTAATAGCGAACTTTATTATTGTAAAGCTTCCTAGAACTACGAATATGGTGTAGTTAACATTTGGTAAAGTTGGGTTCAATAGTTTTGTCATTGCAAACTATGTTGCAGAATGGCGCTAGCCACATATCGATTTTTAAACTGAACTGGGATCCATATGTCGCTCCACATATTTATAGTTTGTTTAAAAACAATTTAATTGAAAATTATTAAATTATATCATAAATTGCTATCTCTATATAACACCGTACCTTTGTAAACTAGCTCAAATGGTGCTCACCACCTATCGGTTGATTACACAGGTACAAAAAAATTTTGTTTGTCAGCTGCTTGAGATATTTTAACGGAATTATATGTTGCGCTGATTTCAGCAGTGATGTCTATTTTTTTCTATCACATAAAGGTTTTTTGCTAATTCAAACACAGAAAATTGGTAAAAGCACTCGTTTATTCAAAATTATTATCAAACATAATATTTTTTACAAGCAATGAAACATTATTTTAAGACATAAAGTAACAATATTACACTTATTCATGTATTTTATGAAACCTTTTCTTCTTTTACTTGATACTTCGCCGAGTTCTTTTCTGATTTCCATCTTTAGTTTCCCGCTTAAGCATCCAACAGTAGTCTGCAAGAATTGTGACATCCCATCTTCCTTGGTACCGTCTCTCGATATCACGGACATCCTGGTGAAAGCGCTTCCCCTTTTCTTAACTGTAAGCTCCCAGGTTTTCAGGAAAATCTTCTATGTGGGAGTGCAAAAAATGGACCTTCAAGCTCATCTTGCAGCCTCGAGCTTCGTATGCTGTTAGAATCCGTTGATGAATGGTTTTGTAGTGAGGATCCTTAGTATTTCCCCAAAACTTTCGCACTATATCCCTAAACGATAACCTAGCTTCTTTTTCCTTCTTATTCATACTTTCCGCAAAGAGGGTGTCAGTTAAAAGTTTTCTTATGTCGCGGCCAGTGAAAACTCCCGCTTCCAACTTTGCTTCTGATACCTTCGGGAATTTCGTGCATAGATATTGAAAAGGGGTCACCTGTGGTGTAGTGGTTAGCATAGCAACCTACTAAACTCAAGATCGCGGGTTCGCAGCCCGGCAGATGACCTTAGGATTTTTTAAAGGGTGTAAAAAATCCTTAGCTATGCCGTCCTTCGGAAGGGACGTAAAATGGGGGTCCCGAGCCTGTGCGATGTCAGGTACTCGTTAAAGATCCCTATCCTAATTATACCTGGATAGGCAAAATTTAGGACTCCCACCGTAGCATCGTCCGATTAGCCATAGCAGCATAAAGTGACGTTAAACGAAATAAACAAATATTGAAAACAGTCCCCCGTCCCTTTCTAACCATTTTATAAATTGTTTCATCAATCCTAATTTGATATGGAGAGGAGGCAACAAAACCTTTTCTGGTGGTACCAAAGTAGTATTGATAACATTTTTCTCTCCAAGTTTTAAAGTTTCTCGGGGTGGCCAATCACTTTTAGTCAATTGCTGTTTTTTGGCTCTACTATCCCACAAACATAAGAAACATGGGTATTTAGTATAGCCTGCCTGCTGACCCAAAAGCATCTTGAGTAACATACATATAATAATAAACATAATACTGCAAAACACATAAAAACCTATGTGATAGAATTTTTTGAATATTTTTCCTATTTTTGGGAGGTCAAAATCAATAAGAAAATGGTAAATAATCCTATGCACTTTTTTAGTCGCAGACCTGTGTTATAAAACTTCACTGTGCACCACATATTTATCAATTTTTTATGGCAATATAATTGAAACTATTAAAATTTTATTATTGCTAAACCTTCCTTGAACTATAAAGATAATGTAGTTAAAATTTGGTACAAATTGGTTCAGTAGTTTTCACGGTAAGTGATCACAAATGAAAAATGTCTTGTCCTCCTATATAATAGTATAGATTTAATTAGTTTGAGATCTTATCTACGCAACCATATTACTGGCACAATCCGCTTTAGCGTCACGAATTGATTAAAATCTTTTGAAAACATGAATAGCTAGGTAAATCAACATAATTCATGCAAATGATGTTATAAAGGTATGCAAATCCCTTATATTAAGGGAAGGGCTTGCGGCAGGGCGGCTAGAAAGGGTTAAGACCATTATAAATGAAAAGTTATCCTCCGGATCTACTTTACCTAATTTAAATAAGTCTGTATAATTCCATCTTCTTTTGTTTGTCTTCTTTTAGGCTAAATTATATCAGTGAAACTAGTCCGGAAAAAAAAAAAAAAAGGATTCTTAATAACAGTAATTTATGAAGTGGTTCTAATGAAAGAAACAAGGATTTCTCTGTTCTCTCAGGATTTAATCTCAGATTAAATACTTTTTAAAGTTAGATATTATCATAGCTTTTAATAATACCTCTTGTAAACACATTTAATTCTTTTATTTTTTAATTCCTAGATTAACTTATAAATAATAAAAATGTATATCAAAATTTCAAATGAGGTTTAGATCAAAACAAACCCACAATATAGTATTCAAGACTGTTTTGGATACCATACCAAGACAATCACGGAGGCTAAAACACAATGGCTGGAGAATTTCCTCGATGTTTTCATCAAAATATGTAATAATCAAACTCCCTGAATATTGCACAAACCACACATCGCAAATATAATTCAAACAAAAAATATCTTTCTTTCGTCCAAAAATTTCTCCATAAGTTTTGAATATTTATTATAAAAATATTTTTATATTTATTTATTTAACATAGAAATATGTTAACTAATATCAACAAAAGATAATGTTTTCGTAAGGAAACATTACTAATTGCCTCTTCTCTCAATGTCCGTGCAGTAACTAAAAGGAAATACTTAAATTGTAATTTATTTATATAGACGTAATCAGGAAAATACTATGGAAAACGTTTGTCTGTAATAGTTTATGGAGTCATAGTAGACATATGAAGTCATGAGATTGAAAACATACAAAACATATTGAAAAACGATTCAAGTACCATATCAGAATATAATTAAGTCCAAAGTGTTTAATGGATCATTATATTTATTTATTATTATTATTATTATTCCCAACAAGCGACAGATGATCGTATCATTTTAGTAATAGTTAAAGGTCCAATCACTTTCAAAAGATTATCATTGTGAAAATAAACAGAATGATAATATTTTTAACAAATAAACATTATAGAAAAAATATTATTTATATTCGCTTATTTTATTGAAGAGATAATTATATATCGATAAAATGGCTAGTTAGAGAACGCTAAAAAACTTAATACCTTATAGAGTTATAACATACTATCTAGGTGTATCAATGATTCCCATCAAGTTCTACAATTATTATGAATAATTTAGCGGCCGTTTAATGCCGGCATCATTACTCTGATTGCTTTATCGGAAATAGTCTCTTAAAGTGGAGGGATGTCAATTTCATAAATGATAAGTCCGCTTCCTAAAACCCTAAAATATAATGGTCATATTAAATTGTAAAATATAATTAAATTTATTTTTTGTTCAAAATTTCCCATATCGGCTAGTTTAATTCAATGTTAGAGTAAAAAGGTTAATCTATTTAATCTATTCGTTCGTGAATAATGAGAGTCGGGTTCATGATTTGCTCAAACATTTTTTTTTTTCCATTTATTTATTTTTTTTTTTTTACAGATAAATGCACAAGAAAAATATTTCTTTAATAAAAATAAAAAATAAAAGTGAGGTGCCAGTTCAAATCCTTGCTGGGTTGAAATTTATTTTGTGTTCAACGGAACGCATCTTAGCGATCTCAACCTAGTTAAAATAGGTTAATACATGTTAGTGGGAAATACACGAAACGATGGGTAGAGGTGCTGTACTAACGTGGATACCCTCACATTGTTGCTTGTCCGGAAACGAAGCCGCAGACAGTGAATTAAGACTGGATAGAAGAATCCAAATATCCCGCAAACTTAAAAAAAATAGGCAGAATATCCTCGTTTCGACAACCTATTTCCAAAAATCTAGAGTAGATGAAGTAATCTTGACGAAAATAGGACTTGCTGTTTTTAACTATGGTTACCTGATGGAAGGCCTGGTTACCATCGATTTATGAAACGTGCAGACAACACCTAACTAAAAAATAAAAATAAAAAGATAACAATAACACTGAAGCAAGATTTAAACCAAACTTTCACAAAAACCTAAATGCAGTATACCTAATAGGATGGATACCTGAAGCTCTTAAATACTATAAACACAACATCCACAATATTTTTGTAATCTCAAAAACCTAATGTCTAACCTCAGTAGATGCAGTGTATTAAAATAATTTGATGAATATACTTATGTAATATTTATTAAACGTTTTTTGTAATTAGTCTACCACAGCTTTCCAACAATTATATTGTAACCCCTAATAAAACGAAGGCAATGCTCAAAGAAATAAATAAAGTTCAATAAGTTGTCCGCAGATCCGTGGATTCCTGGAAGTTTGGTAAAGCCTTCGAACTGGCAACTCTGGCGTAGACTACCAGTGGTTCCAACTTGGTCTGGAGACGCCACAGTTCAAATAACGAGGACTTCTAAATTAAGGGAATTTCGGCCCTTAGCGATCGTGAAGGGAAAAATGAAAATATCATGGCGTTCAATTAGAAAAGTTTAGCCAGCTTGAGTTAAGTCTCTCATTATTTTTTGTAATATATTATAAAAATATCATATCAAAAGAAAAAGGGACAATAAAAAATTCTCTGCTCAGCAAGATTGAGCAAGATTAAAACTGCCTATTAAATAAACTTTATTAGGTTAGGAATAATAAGGATTCCGAAGTGAACTGTTCTATGTAGAAAATTTTTTTTTTTTTTTTTTAATTTTTTTTTTTTTTTTTTTTTTTTTTGAAATTTACAACTGTATAAAATATATACAACAAGTAAATGTGTTGAAAGTAAATACAATGACATGTAAATAACATGTGAAGAACTATTCACTAGTAGCACTTCAATAAATTCTACACTAAAAGGTCTCTAGGCCATCTTCTTTTCAGACGCCTCGGAGGATTATCAGGAATGGAATAGGAAGCAAGTTGGGAGACTAGTGGATTGGAGTGGTTATGGAGCTTACTATGGAAGGATAGGTATCTGGTTTGGGCTAAATCAGCAACATATGGGACATTAAGATCTTTATGAATAAGTTTATTTGTAACAAAGTAAGGATCATTAAGGATTTTTCGAAGGATTTTGGATTGTAAGGATTGGATACGAGAAGAATTAGAAGGTTTAGTTGAGCCCCATTTTAAATTTTAGACGCAGAATTTTGCTGAACTGCTAATTTTCAGTTTTTCTGACATGACAACTTGTTATCTAATGTATTTAGAAAATAATACACAACTGTCTTGTGCTTTGTTACCCTATTAGTTACTAGGATTATGTATTTATACTAACTTAACTTTTACTATTAAGATCAACTAATACAGAAAGGTTCTAAGGCCAAGAGGTGCCAGTAGGATGGCGAAATCCCTTCGATTAAGGTAAAATAAGCAGATACTTAAGATTTCCCCTTCAGATTTTCTGTGATTCAAAAAATAAGGTGATTGTAAAAGTTTGCAATGATAATCCTATTTTATGATGATCATACTAAGATAATATAAACATAAATTTTACCCAGTAAATGACCAATTTTCAGAAATTTGATAAGGATGTATCCTAACGAGGACAACGGTTGTAAAATAAGGAGATTTGTTTGAAATCAAGCTCAACCTTCAGTTTGTTTCCCTAATTAAGGGTATCCGCTTTATAGAGACTAGTTGTGCCTCGAATTTGATCTCAAGGTGAAATAAAAGAATATAAAATTTCTGCCTTAAGCCGGAATCAAACTCGGGAGCCTGACAGTCAAATGCCATAGGTATTGCGCCTTCCTTATTCAAGAAAAGCCCACTCTTTATTTTTATTTTACTTCATAATAATAATTTCTTTTATTATAATTATATATTTTTTTAATGGGTTTTTTTTCTTCATTTGGATAATTCATTTAGTTATTTATTTTTATTTTTTGTATATTTTGTATTAGTTTCATTAGTATGTCTACTGCATATTGCCCTTTAGTCAGGGGGGGGAATTGATTTAAGGCATAATAAATTTTAAAATTTATTAGTTTAAATGGTTTAAGAATAAAGCGATGACTTGAAGTATTGATGTTGAAAATTCATAAAAGTTGTTGTACCCTAGTAAGCTATAAGCTAATTAAGTGATTGAGTTAATTTTAATTTTGTTACTTTAAGAATACAATAAAATAAAAAATTATTGTTTATACAGTAAAAGTAATCGATGTGATTTCTAAAGATGTTCCAGGCGTCAATTAACGGTATATTTCTGCTAAGAATATAAAAAGGAGAAATATCGAAAGAAGAAAATAAAGCTGTTTTGAATTGAAAATAAAGCTGAAATTCCACTTAAAAATAAATATCATTAAATAGTTCTCACGAATTCTATAGTCTATATCAAACTAATGTGCTCAAAGACTGATTCGTTGCTAGAAAAATAGTGATTTTAAGTTTAAAAAATAATTTAAAATCAAGTTAGTTCAAAAATGATTTATTTTATTTATTTACATTTTGGTGCCATGTACCACCACATTTGATTAGAGGCACCATGCTCAGGTTCACAACTATAATTCCTTGTACTGGTTTGTTTGTTTTAAAAATTGAATAATGTGCTTGTGGAGATACGAGTTGTTTTCTGGTAATGTTGCAATGTCCGGATTCGTCAGACCGTTATCTTTTCTTTGCATTTTGTATTTTGGGCATTCAACAAGAATTTGTTCTATAGTCAGGTTTACCTGACATTCGTTGCATTTTGGGGGCTGCTTGTCTTCTAATAAGTAACTGTGGGTTAATTTTGAGTATTCAGTTCTTAGTCTTGTAAAGATGGCTTGTTCTTTTCTTAGTCCTGGTTCTTCTTTCCATGGTCCTGGAATTGGTCTATTTTTTTTAAGTTTGTTATTTTGTTGGTTCTAAGCCATCTTTCATGCCAAACTATATTGATTTGACGTTTTAAGAATAATTTTAGATCTGTAAAAGGGGTAGGGATTATGGGTAATGATGATTTGCATTAGAGCTATTTAATTATTGAAAGTTGGAATGAATTATTAAAAAGGATAAACTGCTTTAAAAAATTTATAACAATTATTTGGAATAAACTGGATATTAGCATCAATGCTTTAAACAAAAAATAAATCAAAACTGTTTTTTTTTTTTTTTTGTTTTTTTTTTTTTGGACGAATTTTTTTTTTTTGTTTTGAAACTGCTTTATTAGAAATATTTAAATATACACTTTTTTTTTTTTTTTTTTTTTTTTTATTATTTTGTGAGTTAATCAGTCATAAGAAGTATATAGTTGATTTTGCCTTTTTTGGTCCTAGATTCAAGTTAAGCACGAGCAATGCTTATGCTTATTTCAAAGTAGCGTTTGAGGATTGCACATAGTAACATTTAAAACAAAAATAAATAAAACGCTTAGGGAAACCGAAGTCTCGAAGCACTACCAATCCGTCTGGAACACACACCTCCTTCCATCCTACTCATCAATACCGAATCTATAGTATCAGCCTTGACATTTTCGTTCCGTATACGTCTCAGTTATGTATAATAATTATACTAACTGTAAGTTATTGAAAACATTCATTATAATTATAACATTGAAAATATTCATTTATATTTCCATTATTATTTTTAAACCTACATATTTAAAATATTGCTAGGTTTTTAATGAAAAAAAAAATATTTACATTGTTCTATCAAAATTGTGATTTTTTTAATATATATATATATATGACGGTCTTATGTATAATTTTTGGTCAATTTTAATTGTGAAGTGTTTTAAATACTTTACTATTTACATTTTTCATTTATTAACTATTAACTATTTTTCTCATTCATTATTTTTAAAAGGCAATACTCTAATAATAATGATGAAGATTCTCCAAGCAATAAGTCAGTTCGTGCAATACTTTTATTTATTTTCAATGATAACCTTTTTTCATATTAGTACAATTAAATACTAAGATATAAAACACAATTGTTTCATAAGTGAAATAAAATTCGAATTGATATTGCTGTAGCTCTATATGATACGGTTTAAAACACTAACACTAAAACCGAAGCAATTGTACATTCTTAAGGGATAGAATATAAGATCATTTAGAGTCGTGGAACGTGCATTAAAAACAGCATCCATAAAAGGATATTTTTAGCGAATATAAATTTAAATGTATGTACCAAACCAGACATATCGGTATATCCTCTCATAATAACTCCAAAACCATTCATATCCACTAGTACCACAACTAGCTTCCTGATATATTCCGGTTATCACCAAGGCGTCTAAAAGGAAGATGGGTGGCTACGGGATCTTCTAATATAGAACTTTTATTCAAGTGCTTCCAATGGAAGTTGCTTAGCAAGCAATGGACATGTTATTATGAGCAGAGTCATCTCATTTACTATATGAATTTTTATTTAGTTTGTATACTATTGTATATTTCAATAAATAGCAATAAAAAAAACCCCTTTAATTTTAAGTATGTTGTCTTATTTATATATTTACATTTTTTTTTTTTTTTTTTTTTTATTTTATATTTCAAGACTTTCAAAGATTTGGGTAAAGCTACACCAATGTTTTACTTTAAGGAAAAATATTTATAAAATATATACTTATTGAAAAACTAAGTAATATTAAAAAATAATAATGTTCTCTCTTATTAATGTTTTAGCATTATTTAAAAAAAAAAAAAAAAAAAAAAAAAAATTCTCCTGATTTTTGGATTAGGTAACGTCGTTAAATTTTCCATTCGAACTGTCTGAGCAAGAATTTTGAAAAAAACATTACACTCTAGGTTGCCTAGTTTTTACAAATAAAAACTAGAGGCACCCAGCTAAAAGACATATTCATGTCAAAAGATTAAAAAAATTTAATTCGATGAATTAGTATCATCTAAAAATTTTTAATAAAAATTATAAAACTCTCTGATACTTTTCCTCATAAACTTTTTTCCTACAAACTTTATTTTATAGCGTGAGATAAAATTAATGTAAAAACTCTTCAAAGGGATTCATTTTTTTTTTTTTTTTTTATTCTAATTTTTAAAATACTACTCCATGGCATTTACAAAACATTTTCTAGTTTACATGTTTTGGAGTTTTATAATTTAATTAATTTTAAACTGTACTATTTTAGGCTGTTATAAGGCCCTCGATATTTTCCTCCACCCTCCTAGTTCGCCTTTATATATTAGAGAGACGATAATATAATAGGCTAAACTCTCAGAAATCTATATTTTGCTTTAAGTCAGAGAAACTAAAACCGAAAAAAAAAACACTTTATTATATAATTTATATATTTTTCTTTTTTTATACCAAATGTAAAAAATTAATTTATAAAATGGCAAAAAAAAAAAAAAAAAAAAAAAACCATTACATTCCGTTGTGGAGATAACAAAATGCAGTGTGAATTCTATTAAAGAAATAATTAAAATATTTTGGTGTTATTGTCTTCTGCTTCTAAGAACCAACCATCTCCAGATACGAATTATTTGTAATTGGAAACCGAATAAACAGTTTATTGAGTTCAGATATTAACAAGTCAAGAGATTTGAAAAATGAAGAAAGTTAAAAAGAATAAAAATATTCTATGACATAAACCTTTAATGTAAATCTACTATATATTTGTCGAATACCACTCACTCATTTAACACGAAATCTCAGAAACCACCGAACGGATCGGAATGAAATTCGATATGTAGCTTCATCTAGTAGCTAGAATTTAAAAAAATCGGCCTGGATCGCGGCTAATTTGCGAAAAATACGATTACAATTTTTATTGGGTGAATAATATATAATATAATATAGATTAATTGTCATATGGTATTTGAAGATAAACTAAGTTAAAAAATAGGTTAGATGTTTATGCCGCACACTTTGACCACAAATTAAGTTCCTTATAGTAGTAAACAAACAGAAAGATCTACAAGATTTCCAGGTGGTTATCAGAGCTGACAAGAAGCCTTCAAATGTTCACTGAGGACGTTACAATACTCCTACCGCTAACGAAGTGGCTGTCTTGATTGTTGGCCAGTTGTTTGAAAAGCGAGACATTGTTCTCCACAGCAGGGACAAAAAACAGATAAGAGTTCTATCAAGTGTATGATTCTCTTCAGTATGGTCTTATGTTCTACCATGGAGAAGATGGGTACAGAATTAACATCCCTCAGCGTGGCCCAAACACCAATACACTAGTTAAGAAAACTGTGTCGGCAGCTGATTTTTACGCCTAAATGTTGATGGAACGAGGAGATGAAGAATCTTATTTACTTTAATTTTGTAATCTGCTCAACCAATTTATGCTTGATATGTACGCAAGAATAGAAACAGAAAGACTAAACTTTATTCGAAAAAATCAAAAAAATTGAGAAGTTGAGACTATATTCACTTAAAGTATGCCATAAGAAAAGCTGATGGTCTGGTATCAGAGCTGGGTAAGATGGTAGTGCTACCTCGAACCTTCACTGGAGGACTATCAAAATAACATAAAATTACCTTTTGCAAATTGTCAAATTTACTTATTGAAATTATTCTAAGAATGGAATTCTTTAGGTTTATTTATGTAATAATAATTATCAACGTTAAGCTTCACTTTTACTTATTTAAGTTGTCCTTAATTCTAATGATATTAAACCGTAGCGGAGCAGGGTACTTTCAGCTAGTTTAGCATAAATTAAAGATCTGATATTCTGATGTAAAATATACAACAATACCATTTTTTGTAGTTTTCTGAGTTCTCGCGTACATTTTAAATAACAATCTTCTTCGTGTTAAAACTCCATTTTATTAAATTTATTCCACATATTTTTCGTTTTAAATTCATATCAAATCTCTTTAAGGCTTTTATAAAATTTTAAAAAATAAATAAATCAAAATATGTGCCATGATTTTTCTATAAAATATAAATACCACATTTTTAATACCAAAGTGCAATGATGGGAAATTTGAGCAGAGGTGTTAGGCTTCTTCATTTTAATGCTCCTGTTTACTCTGCTTTGATTTTTGAGACCACTGTGGAGGAACGAAGATTCCAAGACCTTTTTCACTTGGACGAAGATGTCCAACCAGCTGTGGAAGAACATTTTTCTAGGAAAGAATAAAATAATTTTTAATGGAGAAATATTTTTATTGGGCCTGCCTCTTGTTTCAAGAGTGTTCAGCTTAAAAGTAAATATGTTGAAAATATTAACATAAATTTATATTGTTAACCTTTCCTACTTCCTAAAGGAAATATGAGAACCTTTCTGTATACGTACATATTAAATCTCTGAATATTAATCTTCATCTCAAAATGCCATAAACACTGGTATTAGTTAATGCGAAACTATTTCATAGTTATAGCAAATCAAAAATTATTTAAAAATTTTGTTGACCTATAATTTTGGCTTTAGTTATTAATTAAGGACTAAATTGATTGGTGTTGAAATGGATATCCTATTGTTGTAGCCGAGGTATTAATCCCCTCAATCTATCAATTAATTCACTAAGCCCCCCCCCCCGCACCCCGCTTTATCCGCTAATAGTCGCAGGCCATGGCCAATTTATAAAAGATTAGAGTTTCAATTAACAATTATTTTTGGGGTGTGATAATTAAGTGGCAATTATTGGAATCAATTACTATTTTATAGATCTTATGGTTTTATTTTTGTGTGAAAGGTTCTTCTTCCTCATCGCTTATATCTCAAGAACTACGTTGTTTCGAAATGACGTCTTAAATAGATAAAAATAGTAAAAATAAGCTCAAAGAAAATTTGGTTTCTCCAACGTGCACTAATGTGAACTGATAAAAGTGCAAAAACTATGCAATCAACAAACTTGCTGAAAGACAACTAGAAATTCTAATTGATCTTTCAGCCTCCCAAAAAATGTTCCGGAAATACTAACATTTAAAATGCATGAAGGCAAGTTAATCGCTTTTAAATAGGTGCTTGGACCACCTTAAGCTCTGTTGAACCAGTCCAACCAGCAAAACTGTAATAATTGCCTTAACTGTTTCGTCTCTTTCCTCTCACGACCTAATAAAATTGTTATATATTAAAAACATCTGAGTCCGTTCGTCTCCTCACAAGTTTGTTTCGGTGGCTCTGAAGAAGACCTGCAAGGCTGGTCGAAACGTTGGCACGTATTAAAGAATTTCTTCTTAGACGTCGTGTTCCTTTTTGACTGCATCCCTGATCATCTTCTTCTCCATTAAAAATATCTCATTTTTTTTTTTTTTTTTGGAACAGGTTTGGTGTACTCGCTTAATTGAGTTGAAAGTTCTCTAACAGAAAAAGACTTAACGTACGTCAAGAAGAGGCTTGGCCAAATTCACCAGAAGAATGTCGTAGGGCAATTTTCAATTCGATTTCCGTAGAAAAACAGTGAAAAGTCAAATCTCTGCTTTTCTACAGTGTATTATCTTACAATTTTTGAGTTACTGAGTTACTTTCCTTTGTAGTGTAGAGACCCTAAATAAGAGAGTAATTTTTATTTTATTTTATTATTTTCACCAACCGGCAACAAAGATCCTTGCAGATATAATCTCTTACTTCTCATCACTTGCTCATTCTTTCTCGTTCTCCAATAATCTTCAATTCTTTCTTCATCTGCATAGCATAACCACTCTAAAAGTTTCTAATTTTATTAATTTATTATTTTATATTTTTTCAAAATTATTATTCATTTAGCTTGTTTATACTATAACAATTTTAAACATGAAATATAGATAAGTCCAAAGAGACAGGATTTAATATTTATTTTTTGCTAAAACTTTTTTTGAAAAATAAAATAATACATTAAAAGTTTCACTTTTAAAATATTTTGATATTATGCTAATATTCAGATATTATAATTATAATTTATTTTTTTATTTATATATTTTCTGGTGCCGTGTGCCACTACATTTAGTTACACATGTTGAGAACTATAAATCCTTGTAAAGATTAGATTTTTTCAAATAGTAAATTATCTGGTTGTTAAAAAATGAGTTATTTTCAAACAATATTGAAAAGTCTTGATTTGTCAAACCATAATCTTTTATTTTCTCTTTGTATTTTTTTCATACCACAAAAATAAGTCAAATCAGATTTACCTGACATTCGCTGCATTTCTGTGGGTTAGTTTTTAATTAGTTAACTTGTTATTTTCTTGGTCCTGGTTCTTGCTTCCATGGTCCTGGAATAGGTCTTTTTTTTTTTTTTTGAATTTGTCAATGTTGCCGATACTGAGCCGGCTTTTATGCTATTTTGATTTGATGTTTTAAAAAGGATTTGAGATCTGGTAAAAGGACAGGGATTAATAGTAATGGGAAGAGGAAACACGCTTTTTTAGCTGCTAAATCCGCTTGTACATTACCTTCTGTAACTTAATATCCAGGAATCTATGTAAAACTAATAATTTTCAATTACCAAATGGAATCAATTACAGTGGCTATTTCGGATATTATGCAGTTTGTTACGCCATGGTTTTTGTTGCTGCTGCTTGTGAGAACCGAAAGTGAGATAGACTGAATTAAGAATTCTATTTGGTCCATATCTAGTGTTTTTGTGTGTTCTAACGCTAATCGCATACAATTCTGCTGATTAAATAGATAATAAAGATGGTAATAAGTAGCGTATGACTTCTGACCCTATAATAGCTGGCCATACGGGGACAGATTTCGTTGAGGGATCTGATCCTACGGATCTGATTTGGCAGATCTGGTTTGAGGGATCTGATCTCTCGTGCCCCTTAGCATTACTTCCGATCCGTCAAACCCGATCCGTCGAAAATGTGCGATGGATCTCCGTGACGGATCGGATCCGACGGATCTAAACTCTTCTGCTCCTTAACAAACCGTTCTGGTTTGTTAGGTTTGAAACCGTCAAGCCACATCCGTCGATTATCTGCCCGTGTGTGCAAATCCGTCGGATCTAGGACCGAAACACACCAAATCTCACGGATCCAGATTTACGAGCATGTACGTCGGATTTCTGAAATCCACCACGAATCTAGTGTGCTATTTCCCCTGGGTAAGCCATGTGTTCGCTGGTGAATTTGGGTACCTTACGTCAAATTGCTGCCCTTGTCGGTGGTATGTGTGCAATGTATCATATCTTATGAAAAGGAGAAATCGCCAAAAGTGTGTAAAATCGTGGATAGCTATGAGACAACAACTGAGTCATATGCCTTTGATTAAACAATTAAAGATGAATGAACCGCAAGACTTCAAAAACTACCTGCGGATGGATGAAAGCGACTTTGAATTTCTTATAGGTAAGTAACTAGCAAACGCTATTCGTAACCCTAGCTGATAGCCAACGCAACATTTGTTGTTTATTACTTAAGGGCACATGGTACCTATGTTTTACGTAATTAACTTTTAACCTTAGATTAAAGCTTGATTCCTCAATTTTCCAATATTCATGGTTACAGGGGAAATCGAGAAAAGGCTAAAGAAGCAGGAAACGGTGATGCGGCAGAGTATCCCACCTACAGAAAGATTAATTGCTACCCTGCTTTTCTTTGGCAGCTTTTACTTTCCCCATTATTATTGACCAATAAGGAAGTTAAATGTAATAAAATCTTGACTTTAAAGAATCAATTATGATCCGACTACTACCTGGTATACACTTCGCTCCACTACTGCAAAATCCAAGCGTTAAGGGGTTCGGCGGTTCCCTCCCGACGGACCTGTGATTCACAGATTTCTTCAAGGACATCTGCCCGTTAGTGGAGGAACGCTCGGATCCAGGCCCGCCAGATCCGATCCGTCACTGATTGTGCCCTCCCTGTTCTCCACTAATGCGTGGGATTTCACTACCGAAAATTCCTGGAAACATCTTACAGTCCGCGCCCTTAAGACCGTGCCCTCTTGCTTCCCACCAACGCAAGGATTTAGAGTCGGATTTATTCAGAGATATTGAGATCCGTCGGAGAAATCCGTCCGTGTATGGCCAGCTAATCACTGACCACCCTTCATGGGATTTTGATCCATGAATCTTCATAAACAGAAATTGCTTTTTTAAAGAAATATATTGACAAAGTCTGACTTGAATGGTTTTTTAATAAATAAGCAAGATTTTTTTTTATATACATTTATTGAAATTTACAACTGTAAAACTGTATACATTAAGTAAATGTATTGATAACGATCATAATAACATGTTAAAACGTTAAAAGAACTACTCATCAGTAGCACTTTATTAAAACTTCTACACTAGAAGGTCTTTAGGCCATCTTCGTTTCTAACGCCTCGGAGGATTATCAGGAATGGAGTGGGAAGCAAGTTGAGAAACTTACAGATTTGAGCAATTATGGATTTTACTATGAAAGGATAGGTATCAGGTGTGGCCTAAATCAGCAACATATGGAATATTAAGTTCTTTATGGATAAGTTTATTGGTTGCAAAGTAAGGAGCATTTTAACATTTTACGAAGGATTTTGGATTGTAAGGATTGAATACGAGATGAATTGAATGATTTAGTAGAGCCCCAAAGCTCAACTCCATACGTCCAAATAGGTCTGTACAAATACAGTCATGTAAATAAGTCATTTGTAATGAATTGGGAGGTTTGATCGTTTTTCTAGTAAATGTTGATGTAGTCTGCAACGACGAGCAGTTTCTTGTCGCTTTAGTCTTGTATGTGAATTCCTATTTAGCGGATCTGTTCAACAGGAATTAGTGGAATATCATTGAAGGATACTGTTGGACAGGAAGTAATGAAGATGATTAAAATTAAATTTAGAAGATATTTATTGCCAGGGTGAAAGTAAAAAAGGAAAAGAGATTTCTATTTTGTAGGATATTAATTAGAATTTATAGATGCTTTTGAACATTTATTTATATTTTGGTAAATATAAACTAGGCCTTTTCTTTAAAATATATGTAAATTAAAAAAAAAAAAATTAGAAAGCATCCACCTTTATAAGTGTTGATAATTAAATAAACACGTACATAACACTATGTTTTTTTTTTGAATCTGAAAAAGTTATCGATTGATTGTCAATGTCAATTAGAAAAATGAGGTAGCACTGATAAAAAATTTTCTATGATATAGGTTGGATATCCTTACATAAGATCAATCAGACTCCATCGCCAATATTAAGAAATTTCTTGAGAGCCGTAGAAGCTCAGTCTGAATGAGGCCGACTGATCGGGTTACTGGAATGAATAGGGGCTTCGGCTGATAGGGACATGTAATACCCAATGTGGCACCTAATCCACGGATCTTATTACTCCAGAGTAATAGGAACTGCATTATAGCTGTAGTCTAAATTGAAATTTTCGTCTATTCAGATTTCAGATTGTAATCTGGAATTAAGATTAAGCACTTAAATTGCTTAGCAGGTAATGTATACTATAAATCCCACCATCTTAGGAGAAGAAAGTTTAAAAATAAAAGTTACCTAGAGCCTGTCGGCTATAGAAACAATAACATGTAACATGTTTTAGGGGTTTCTCCCTTTACCGTCTCATTTTTTTTTTTTTTTTTTTTTTTTTTCACTTACCTATGATTCATTTGTCTGTAAGAGATATTTTTTCAAATTAAATAGCTTAATCCTGTTGACAGTCTATGTCTTTATGTTCTTTATTTTTTTCTGCAAAAGTGTATGATTTTTATAGAGATAACTTTTTATATAGAGTGTTATAACTTTATAGAGAAAAATAAAATAAAGTAGTACAAGAGAAACACCAGGTATAAACTGTAGTGTGAGTAATCCTTTGACGTCAGAGGAGCGACGCAGTTCTCCAGTGTATGACCACATTAACCAGCAGAGTTAACACGCCGGCACTTAAACTTCAGTCGTTGAAGCACGTTGTTCAGTTATGTCTCTTTTAGGTGCAGTATTCCACTTAAACTATTGTTAGTTACTTGGTTCTAAAGAGCATAAAAAAAAAAAAAAAAAAAAAGATCAACTGTATTACCTCTAAAACTAACTTTATAGAATGAAACTAGCTTTATAAGTGAAAATTGTCTACAAGGGACAAGTACGACGTATTTTTCGGTTGTAGGTGGACATCCGCTAAGAAAAAAATGAAGAAATAAATGAATCGATTTTTTTTTAACAATATTTTTTTATATACTGCTACTTTGCTAAGTTCTAAAGCGCTCTAATCACCTTTCAGGCGCTTTAAATCCCATTTCTATTAACTAGCATGGACGACCGTTCCATATAAACATATTTTTTTAACTTTTGTTCGCAGAAATAATTTAATCCCTGATTTGCCAAATATATATCTCTCAGCACAAAATACGTGGCAAGATTTTCTCTTATGGCATTCTGCCTAACATGTTTACCTCTTTTTTAATATATCACCGATTTGATTATTCGTTTCTGACTTAAATATTTTGATTAATTAGGTACGGTAAAAGTACGAATTTTTTTTTTTTTACAATTGGAAATATATGTGGCGCTATTTTAACGTTCTAAGTCGAAAGGATATAATGTTGGGTTATCGCCTAATCGAGGAAAAAATTGCATATATGGACGTCGATGTTTATCACTTTATTTATTTATTTTTTTTTTTTTGAGCCACAAACGCATGATGCTGTCCTTGGCCTCCTCCAAAGTCTTTCTCCAATCTTCCAGATCAGCAGCTCTCCTTAAATATATCTTAGATAGTCCTCAGAGAAAACTTCGAACCATCATTACTCTTTCGCTATCTCACTCTATCCGCTCGAACCCACAACAATTTTAAGGATGTTCTGATCTCTCCTTCTGTATAGTTCCCGGTTCTTCCTTCGCCACCACATACACAGATAAAGTGAACCAGGCACGAAGCGAGCCTTACCTTGTAAATGTCGGACTCAGACAAAAAAAATCGTTAGCTCCTCTACTTTTCAATATAGCGCTGCACGCAATAGCAAAAACAGCGGGGTTCGGCACAATTTTTAACATCCTCATTCAGATATTAGCGTATGCGGATGATTACAGGTAATTCAACCTCGCTCTATGCGATGGATGAAGGAAGCTGTGCGTAAAATGGATATAGAAGCAAGAAGAATGCCTATAAACGAGAAGGAATCCAAAATTATTGTATATCTGTTTGAGGTATATCTTATATCTGATATATCCGTATTGAGACGGAAGAAACATGCACGTCCACACTGTTTTTACTGTATGTGAGGCCACACGTTCGAATCCACTATAAGTTAGCAATATTTAGGTGCTTGGATAAACAACTCGATGAAGATGAGAAAGTTAAAAGTCAAATTACATCAGCCAATAGAGCCTTTTTCTCTTTACAAAGCATTACAAAGAGTAGACTCACTAGCCGCACAATTAACATGAGGCAACAAAATTGCAGCACGACCGGTAGCCACATACGCCTGCGAAACATATTTATCTCCTAATTATTATTAATGCAGAAACAAAATTCGTTATCCTAAAAGCAAACAATTACTAAATTTATTTATAAAATAATCTTTTCGGTTTAACTGATATAGCAAAACAAATTCATTAAAGAAACTTTTATATTTACTGATTGTCCGTTTAAAGGGTAAATTTATAATTCATAAACTCCTAAAATACGTGATTTTATAAGCAATATCCAAGGTATATGTATATACTGCTTTATTGTCGAATACATCAGCAGCAGAAAAATATCCCAATAAAACTTTAGTCATAAAAAAAATCATAAGTCAAAATTTTAAAATTATTTTTAATGACCATCACTTTTTTAAATCATCTAAGATTCATCTTGATTCACCAACAGTTCTAGATTTTTTCGATTTTTTTTTTTTTTTTTTTTTTTTTTTGAAGGTTCTGTGAGCCATTGTCACGCATGTAACTTTTGTTTTTGTGTAGTTCCTTTTTTTTTTTCAATCTCAACTATGGATCCTGTGGATTTTAAAACTAGTATAGATAAAGTTATATTTTCATAAAAATTAAGAGGAGTGCAACAATTTTTATTAAAAATGGAAGTTCTAAACTTTTAGAAAAATAGGTGGAAATACAAAAAGTTACAAAAATATTTTTATTTAGTAGTTTATGTCAAGGATACATTTTTTCTTACTTTTGCATTCATATTTCTTTAAGATTTCGCCTCGCTATGCAACCTTCACCCCTTCTACAATTCGCCCTGCAGACATTTAGCAGACGGAACCTGTTAATGACAGTGGCACAGATGTGGAGGGTATTTCCAATTACTGTATCGATGAGCACACTAATGAAGCTCTTCAACCAACTTATATATAAATCACACCCTCACGGCTATTCCCTTTAACAATCAGTGTTAAGTCGATTCTCCTCAGTCCGTCATTATTCTTAATTGGATCAATTTTTAGATGGCTCTTTTGTGCTACTCGTTACTTTTTTACCCTTTAAAATAGTGATATTTATTTTACTAAATATTTTTTTAGTTTTATTACTTATTTATTTCTTACCTAATTTCTACAAATCCACAAAATTATAACTGTACCCAAAAAATCGACCAGTGTCAAACTTAAAATAGAATACCATTGACCAACTTAAAAATTTCTATACTATTTATAAACGGACAAAACCTTTTTCGTTTGTGAACACTAACCACGAAAACTACAGAGCCAATCTGTATCAAATTTTGACTAACTTATCTTCATTGTTCAAAGAAGGTTTAGCAATAATAAAATTTACAGATTTTCAATTAAATTGTCAATTTAATCTTCTTTTTAGACACCTCGGAGGGTTATCGGGGATAGAATGAGAAGCAAGTAGAGAGACTAGTGGATTTGTGTGGTTATGAAGTTTACTATAAAAATGATAGGTATATGGTTGGGGCTCATCAGCCCTAAATCAGCAACCTATGGGACATTAAGATCTTTATAAATAAGTTTATTTTTAACAAATTAAGGGGCATTAGGGAGTTTTCAATGGATTTTAGATTGCAAGGATTGAATACGGGAAGAATTAGAGGGCTTAGTTGAACCTTAAAGCTCAACTCCATATATCCAGATAGGTCTGATAACTGTCATGTAAATGAGTCTTTTGTATTAAATCGGAAGGTTTGAACGTTTGTCTCGTAAATGTTGAAGAAGTTGAAAACGACGAACAGTTCCTGTCCTTTTAGTCTAGTGGATTCCACGTTAAACGTACTTCCAGTTGGAGTCCTAGATAGTGGATCTGTTCAACAGGTATCAGTGATATACTATTGAAGGGTAATGTAGGACAGGAAGTCGTAGGTTTACGATCAACCTTAAGTGTTGATAAATAAAATATTTTTATCCAGCATGTGTACATTAAAATCATTGCCTTTTTACGTATTTAATTTTAATTAAAAACGTATTACTATTCTACAGACAGTATATCCATAAAATACGAGAATACCCCATAGCCATACATAATAGGGGCCCTCTCTCCTAAATTATTATGGCCTGAGAGGATAAAGATGTGTGGTGGCGGTAGGCAGGGCACATGGGACCGGCCCTACAGGAAGCCAACAATCGAAGTGATTAATCGAATCATCTGCCTCTCAGGGTATCGATCTTAGTCCAGGCACTTTACCTCCTCTTCATCGCAATTTATCCCCTCATGTGATATATTTGAATATAAGAGGGAATATCATATCGTGTCTATTTGAATTTAATTTTTAAAATATCAATTTTAAATTATAATTCCATAATTTTACCATATCCGAACTAATTAAAACGAGGTCAGTTAGGATAAACGAAAAGTTCAAATCTGTGCTGATGAATGAGTCGCATAATATATCCTGTATTTTTTTTTTTTTTAACTGCGGTAAAACAACAAAACAAAAAATATTGAAACTAGTCCAATGTCTGCAGTTCAAATAATAATCGCATATGACTCTTTGATAGCCTATCAAAACCATTTTTTTTTTCTGAGACAAGTGAAGGTTAATATTTAAAAAATAAAATATTAGAAAACATTTTTATTAATCTAAATACGCCCCATTCCTTCGGATTCGTTTCTGCTAACATAATTTAGTATCTTATTAGTATCTGTTTTTTTTTTTATTTCTACAGCCTTTTGATCAATAAATTTTTTTATCGTTTAAAAAATGGTCTCGACTGGTATTCCTCAAGGTAGTACCATAGGTCCCATCATCTACACGATGTATACAGCTAGTAATGATCATCAGTAAATAATGACTCATTCATTGCCTCCCAAACATTCCAATTCCATATTGTAAACCTTCAAGAATGGTGTCTAAATTGAAAAATAAAAATTAATTCAAACAAATCTCAGCAAATAACCTCTACCCTTCGTCGCAAACCAACGACTTCCTGTCCTGCAGTATCCTTTAATAATATTCCACTGTTGAACAGATCCTCTATCTAGGGCTCTAACTGGACTAACGTTTAACAAGGAATCCACATCCAAGACTAAAACTACAGGAAAATGCTCGGCTATTTCAACTTCTTTAACATTTACAATACAAAAGTTAATAACTACCGACATAATACAAAAGACTTATGTATAAGGCAGTTAATACATTTGTACATACAAAGTAGCGTTTTAGAGCTTCACTAAAACTTCATATGCATCTCCAGTCCAATCTTTGAAATTAAAAACCTTTCGGAAAATCCTTAATGCTCCTTACATTGTTACAGATAAACTAATCCTTGAAGACCTTAATATTCCACATATCTTTAATTAAGTCCAAACCGAATACCTATCATTTCAGAGCAAACTGCATAACCATTCAAATCCACTAGTCTCTCAACTTGCTTCTCATTCTTTTACTTACAACCCTCCGAGGCGACTGAAATGAAGATGGCCTCGGGACCTTCCCATATAGAACTTTTATTGTAGTGCTGCCAGTGGTTAGTTGCTTCACAATCAATTTTTATAATATTATGTACGCTATAAACGTACCTTTAATAATAAACGTGTATAAAGTGTGGATAATAAACAAGAATAAAACTGTACATAAATAACAATAAGACTATAATTATTCAAACAACGCGAGATGATGTCTATATAATTGCTGCCATTATTGCCAATGTTTATTGCCAGCCTGACACTACATATATAGTGTCTGGATTTTCTTAATGTGATAGCAAAGAGAATTAAGCCTAGTATTAGCTTCAGACTTTTACCCCCCCCCCCCCTCCCCCCGCCCCAACAGTTAATGTCCATTGTGTATGAATTCTGTACTTATTAATATTATTATGTTATCAAGTAGTCCGAAACGTTTACAACTTCCAATCATCTTACTTCTTTTTTAAAGGCCAATAACGCCTTAAAGTTTTTTAAACGCCTTAAAGTTTTCTTGTTTTTTTTTAAAGTACAGCTTAGAATATTTAGCCCAACAAATGATGAATATACTGCAAAATTTTGTAGGCTCCACAATGTTAATTTGAGATATATTTGATAGTTGGGAATAGTCCTGGTAATAGCAGCGTAATGGTTAAAATTGGTCATGTAAATTAGTTTGATTTAATAATGACTGAATTCCAAAAAAAAAAAACTTAGTTTTGAGCCGTAGGGTAACGGCCGAGGGATAAACGAGACGTAGATGGGAGGATCTTAGGGATAAGGGTCTAATAGCTCAAGTTGGAGGTTGGCGAGTGATCACAGGTTGGTGGAGTTGGCATCAAACCTTCCGGTTAGTTAAGTGTTTTATTTAGTCCTATTTAAAAAAAAAAAAAAAATACAATTCTCAAATACGTCTTAAAAATAAACATGATTTCTCATTATTAACTAGTACCTAGAATAAAAAACACAAAATAAACAATACACTTCTTATGACTAAAATTAACAAACAAAATAATAATCAAACATCATAATATAATATCGTAATTATGAACTCCCGATATTTCCTGTGTTACAGTTTAACTTACATTTTTTTTTGGAATGCATAATTGGTACTTTGTTGCTTGTATACATTTTTAAAGAAGGTATATTAGTTTCTGGAGGTATGTCATTCCGGAGAAAATATTCAGGTTTTCAAGTGTAATAGATACACCTATATAGTTTTTTTTTTTTTTTTTTTTTTTTTTTTTTCAGAGTGATCTTGTTTTTTTTAAACTTTGCTATTCAACAATTAGAATCAGCTGAATACTATTTGCAAATTACAAGTTCCATATTTAATTTACAAAAAAAAAAGTGTAGATATTTTCATTCATCCTAAAATACTTCCTAATTGTAATATATGGTTGTTATTATAAATTTGACGTCAAATTTATAAAAAATAAAAACCTTACAAACGATAACACATTCATGTAGAAGGGAACGATAAGAGAAAAAAAATACCTGAATCGTGCTGTAAATTCTAAAAATTTTTGTTAGTTTGAAGTTAGAGTGACCGAAGGTGAGTGATGAATACTGATGTAAAAAGTTTTGAATGGGTGTTGAGGCGTGAGGTACTCAAGGAACGTACTTCATTCGTCAATAACGCCCAACTTTTCACCAGATAAGTCTTTGAAAGTTTTAGTTTGATAAATAGCTCGTTGTTGTTACTAATTTTATCTACAGCATATTTTAACCTGACAAAGGACTATAAATAGCATCTGAATATGAAACAAGGACGAAACATTATATTTAAATATATGGATGATCAAAACTAAAATTTAAATATATCATATTCCTCAGAAGCTGTCTGATTATTCGAATTCACTGAATCAATAACTTATTAAGTTGCTCAAATATATAACTCTTTTCATAGATTGAGATTCTCTTCTGCAAACGACGAGCCATCGCAGAATATAGGTCAATCGGTGTCGATTTTCTCTATTTATGTTCCATTATTCTTTACTGCCCTAGTTCTTAGACACAATCAGAGCTAGGATCTCTCAATATCGGTTTGTTGTCAATTTATTTTGTTTAAACTTTAAAATTTTATTTACACCTATAATATATTATTACAATAAGCAAATGTATTATGATGAAAAAATAATAATGGTGAGGTGCAATATAATGATATATGTATATATTGAAAAATAATAATGGTATAAGAGAGACAGCACTGAGTGATGTATGCTCCTGATTTTCAGCTGATTTTTTATAGAAAGAAAAAAACATCTTTATTCTATAAATTTAAATGTTACTTTAAAATTACATATGTAATTAAAGTGTCATAAAATCGTCTGAAGTATCGTCTGAATGTGTAGACAAGGCTTCATAGATTTCTGTTATTAGTTTTAATAATTAGTTTTAATTTAATTTGAAATGTCTGTTTTCAAAAGTCCACATGTGTAAACATTTTTAGTACATACTTAATCTTCAGAATTTAAGTGGGAAAATATTGAACTTCTATGTTTATCAAGTCTTCCAGTTCAGTCTTCAAGAAAATATAAATATCTTTTATCTATTTTTGAATAGAAACTTTTATAGAATAATTCAGAATTAAAAAACAAAAACTTAAATCGCTTTGTTATGAACATAATTTTACATGTATATTGTTATTTATTTAAGAATGTGTACATTTTTTGTTATCTTTTTAACAATTTATTCAAACCTTTCAACAAAATGAGAGAATTAGGTTTGTGAATCAGGATTGATCCAAAAAAGTGCAAATGAATCGACTAAAGGCTTTCAAAATAAAATAAACGCCATGAGAAACTTGAGAGCAAGATTGAAGTTTACGTTTGAGGTCAATTTATGAGTTCTCTCATCAAGCATATTTCCGCCTTTTTTCATAGAATGATGAAGATATGAGTGATTTATGATCGACGATAGATCCGGATATGTTTAAACTCAAATCAAATGATATTAATTAATATCATAGTTAAATTAATCAGATGAAAACAGCTAAATTCAGACAATGTCTGGATAGGGACGCATTGGAGATAGGATAATTTCCTCTTCCATGGCGATAATTGTTGGTAAGTTGTTGCAGAAGGTTCTGGAGGAAGTTGTTCCTTGAACTGATTAGGGTCTAAACCTGGATTTGTCGGATGTGGGCTCAACGGTAGTTGTGGTAAAGGCTGAAACTCGTAAAGAGCTGAAGCAGGCTGCGGGTAACCTCTGCAGGATGTTAACTTCTAGGGTTAATTAATCTTTTAAAGGTTTTTTAAATTGTTTAAATTACTTATAACAGCGGAAACAGGCTGAAAAGGATAATCGATAACTTTCTTGTATTTGTGATCAGTGCCCATGGGTGTCACCAGTTTCAAATGTTAACACTTGGTCTGGGTTATCTATAATCAGGTTTCGAGACCAGTTTAGAATTCCTCTAATATCCACTGTTTGTCAAAATCCTTTGCTGATTCCATCTGATTTGTGATTCCAGGTATCCTCAGACTTTAAACTACCTCATTTTAGGCTTCAAGAGATAGCAAAAAACGCATTCTCAATGGTATCCTATTGCTATGTCCCGGCTATCTGTCAAGTCCGGATCAGCATAATCTAAATAAAGGGATGCCAGTCAGAACTTAATTGCCTGACGAAATATAAATACTATTTAAAATAATCATTTATATAATTTCTTCTCCACAAGGTTAGCACGGGGCCTAATAATTAAGGTGTGTTAATTAGAAAGAAAAATAATCAAAATGAATTAATTGGATCAGTGACATGCAACTTGGTAATAAATTATACTGCTTTTAAATAAAAAAAAAAAAAGAAGATATATATTCAAACAAATAGTTGGCATATAAAATTACAGACAGGAAATAAGAACCATAACTTCATTTAAAACCTATATGGTAACAAACAGACCTAACCTAAACTTAAGGATCTAGATGCTATGGTGTGGGTGGAATTCATGTCTGAGCTGTCATCTAATGATGACTACGTCTACTTGGCTACATCGTGGTAAGGGCGGGAACCGCAAGAAAGTCGCACAAGAAGACAAGGCCAGACATGAGACCTCAAGGGACAAGCCAAGAAGAAACAAGACACAAGACCTCAAGGAACAAGCTTAGAAGAAACAAAACACCGAAAATATTTTCCGGCCCTTATTGTAGTATTGTCTCCACCCACAGGTCTGACACCAATACGCCCACTAGTTTTTCGTTAGCTGGAGGGTTGAAATTTATTTAAAATATAATGTTTACTCTGGATATTACAAGGTCTGAACCTTACCTTGTAATATTTGGAGCAAAACTTTCCTTTGTGTAAGGCTCAGTTGCGCCCCTATTTCCTAGAAGGGTAGCCAATTCCTCCGTAATGGCTGTGAGGAGATACCCCATCTTACAAATATTTTAGTTGTTAATTTAAAACCTATAACTCTGATACATATCACTAACACACACCTTCGAGTTTGATTGTTAGGTATATAATCCCAATTAGAGCCACGTATCGATTGTCTAGCTGCTTGGAATCCTCAGTATATTTCACGAAGCATAATCCATTCAAATACTAGACGATTACTGCCATAATATTAAATGATTGGCCATGCCAAACAGCCATAGATTGTTTCATCCTTCCTAGGGAACTAAATAATTTTAGCATTGATTTCTTTCTTGATGCATAGTTTTATGCTTAATGATTTGCATACACGTTTGGTTAATTAGTCTTCATACTTCTTACAAGGTTATTATAAACAATTATATTTAAAGAAAAAAATGATCAGAGATGCAGTCAAAAAGAAATATATTTCATCGTTCGCCATGAACTGCAAGGCTTGTCGAAACGATGGCACACAATTATATTTTCCTTAACATATTTTATATTGTTTGTTTAGAAAATAATTTTTATTTCATTATGGTTGCATCCCTGATCATCTTCTATTGGTAAAAAGTCTATTTTGTAAAATATAAGGTACATGGTTTATATGTACATTATATATATATATAAGTCAAGGTCCGAAGCAGCCTAGTATTAGGCTTAATCCTAGTTCCAGACACAACAAACAATGGACATGTATAAATACAGTAGCCTCAGAGCAATAAAGTCAGTTGATTTTCAACAGTCTATGTGTGCGTTACTTTGCCCTTTTTATTCTTTTTTTTTAGTTTCTTTTCGAGACTGAACTTAAGTAGTGCCGAAACCCGGGAGAACGAGGAGCGGGTGAGTTAGAAATTTTTTCTTTCTCAAGTGTTTGCTATGGAAGAGAGCAGCAGCATCTTAAGACTTCCGACGCTGCAGGTACCAAACAGTTTGCCAGAGTTACCACGGCAAACAATGGCAGAGGCTCACGTAAACACGTTGGCCTGGTTGAAGGTTAGGACGGCCACCGCTCAAAATCTGAGAAAAGCTGTCTCAGACATTGAGAGATTCACCGGAGAGATCGGTGAGCTTAATCATTTTATTAAAAGTGTAGACCGAGTGCTGGCGCGCATCGAAGTCAAGAGGGCAGAGGACCTTCTAGATGCGCACGATGCGGAATCCTTAAGAGCAGATCTGACCTGCCGGATCAGGAGAAACATCCTAAATCTGATCCAAGCAGATAAGGAGACGCCGTGGGAGACGGTCAAGGACCGGCTGAAGAAGGCGTACGGCGGAGGCAGGTGGACACCGGAAGAGGACCTGTTTCAACTGTTTAGAGAAACGAGGCACCCGCGTCAGAGCTCTGGGCAATACGCCCGAGACCTTCTCGTCAAGTTCAACAAGGTCACTGACAAGATAAGGGAGACGGTGAACGCACCAGAGATGGAAGCAAGGATGGCCTTCATCTCAACCATCCTTAAGGTGCAGCTGGCGAGAGAGACGGGAAGAAAAGAGAGTTTCCCTCGCGAAAAATCCTTCATCGAGTGTGCACCGGACCTAGTAGATGCGAGCGCCCGTGATGAAGAGGTCAAGGCAACCAGGGAAGAGCCAAGCTGGAGCCAGGTGGTGTACAGGAGACCACAGGAGTCTACCTGGCGGAGGCGGGAGACCTCAGATAGAACAGCTGAGAGAAGAAGACCAGGGTCAAGGAAGCCAGCGCCCAACAGGAGGAAGGAAGACCGACGATGCCACGGATGTGGCAAGCCAGGGCACTTGGTAGCGCAGTGCCCCCGCACCAAATGTTTCGAGTGTGGCACTGAGGGCTACATTGCCAGGCAATGCCCCTATATCAGGAGAAGGGACAACTCCAAAGGTGAGCCTATGGAGGTAAATAGGCTCGTGAGGAGGCCAAGAAGGACATCGGAGGCCTCGAGATTGTCAGAAGCCTCAGCGGTACCATGTTCCGAGACGGAGAGAGAGGAGGAGCCGGGAAGCAGCGGGGACGAGAGGACCAGCAGCCGGGAGCGGAGCGGCCGGAGGAGAGCGTCACAACCCGGACGTGTGGCAGCCTGAGGAGGGTGCCAGCAGAGAGGCGGCCGCGTACTTGAGAACAACAGCGTGAGGGCGAGGAGCGGCGGCCTGCCTATCATCAGGGTGGAGAAAGGAGTGCGCTGCCTGGTGGACACCGGCAGCTCGAGTACCATCTTGAGCCGGAGAGCAGCGGAGAGGATGCTGGGAGGAGACAACGGGACACTCCAGATAAAGGTATGTGATTGCAATCTTATCACTCTGGGTGGCCCTTGTGCTGTAGAAGGAGAGGGGGAGGTAGAGTTGGACCGATGGTCGGATAATGGTGGGAAATTAGCAGTCCACATTATGAGTAAAATGGGAAGGTCATATGACGGTATAATCGAGTGCGACCTGTTAGAGAGGGTGGGATCGAGGATCCGAAATAACAAAGGGAATTGGACGGTGAGAATTGGAAAAAAGAGGTACATGCGATGTACGGGTATCAAGAAGGAGAGTATAGGGCAGATCGGGGCAGTCACGAGGTCGGATGAGTGGAGAGGGAAAATTATGGACGACTTTCGGGACATATTTTTCAGAGAGGGGGATAAGTTAAGCGTCACGGGCAGAACGGTCCACGAGATCCCACTGAAAGAGGAGCGGGTGACCTATATAAAGTAGCGGAGGTACCCACAGGCGTTGAGGCAACATATACGGGAGGAGATTAGGAGCCTCAGGGAGCAAGGCATAATAAGGGATAGCACTTCGCCGTACAATAGCCCCTTATGGGCAGTCAGGAAAAAGAGCGCGCCGGGGGAGGAAAAGTATCGGGTGGTGGTAGATTACCGAAAGTTGAATGAGAACACTAGGGACGAAAGGTACCCAATCCCCAGGTTCGAGGATATCCTAGACAGGCTTAGCGGGGCGGTGATATTCAGTACCCTAGATCTCAAGGCGGGTTACCACCAAATAAAAATGCACCCCAAAGACCAATGCAAAACAGCTTTTACGTTTGAACGCGGGCACTATGAATTCACACGTATGCCATTTGGACTTAAGAACGCGCCCGTGACGTTTCAAAAACTTATGGACGAGTTTTTACGGGGGGTCGACGAAAACATATGCCAAGTATATATGGACGACCTGTTAGTCTTCAGCAAGTCAGAAAAGGAACACGTCGGACACTTGAGGGCGGTGTTCGAGAGAATTAGGCGTTTTGGGCTGAAACTGTCCCCCGAGAAATCGAAGCTTGGTGAGAGGGAAATAAGCTTCCTGGGACACACCATTTCGGAGGAAGGCGTAAAACCTGATAAAGGGAAGGTGGACGCGATCGCGAGGATGGCGATTCCGAGGGATGTAAAGGGAATCCGATGCCTGATGGGATCACTTAACTATTACCGGCGGTTCGTACCGGAAATGGCACGATTCCTCGTACCCCTTAACGACTTATTAATGAAGGGACGGAAAATCGTCATCACCCCGGTAATGGAGGATAACATTAGGCGGTGTCTAGAGGAGCTTAAGAAGGAGCCCGTACTGGCGTTTCCCGACTTCGAAAAGACATTTACGGTGACCACAGACGCAAGTGAGTACGCGGTGGGGGCTGTACTGTCTCAGGAGAGTGAAAAAGGGGACCGACCGGTGGCGTACGCGAGCCGGAGATTGACCGACGCGGAGACCCGATACAGCGCGTTGGAACGGCAGCTACTCGGGATTGTATGGGCTGTGGAGCAATTCCGTCCGTATATCTTTGGGAGGAAATTCCCGGAGGAAATTTAGAGTCCATACGGACCATAGACCCTTGCAGTGGGTTGGCAAGCTTAAAGAGTCCTCCGCAAGAGTTACGCGATGGAAGGAGTTCCTCAGTCAGTACAATCTCGAGATAGTGTACAAGCCGGGTAGGGAAAACGTGGTGGCGGACTGGCTTTCGCGAGCGATTACGGTCAATGCGGTCGAAGAGGAGGAAGCGGGGCCATCGGGGGATATCCGCCAGTTTTTGCGTGAATGGACACCGGAGGGGGAGGCCGACGACGGTACGCGAAGCGCTGATAATGAGACCCAAGAAGATAACGAACCCCAAGAAGAAGAGAGTTCCGCAGACGAGAGACCCACAGAGATGGAGGAGATTGATGAGATGATAAATGATAAGAAACTCCAAATCATTTGGAAGACCAAGACTGAGGGTCTACCGAAAGCGGAATTCTCAGAGTACGGGAAGAGCAGCGTCATCACTATCTGGACAGAGCCAGGAATTAGGAAAGAACTGCTGCTCAGGATTCTGAAAGGAGCAACGAAACCCAAGAAGACATACCATATCTACGTGGGCAACCGGACGATATGGGGTAAGATAAGTAGGTTGTGGAGAGAGGAAAAGCTCGGTTCGGACAGGACTTTCATTCGGTGCGCAAGATTAGTAGAGACGATCCAGGACACCGATAGACAGAAAGAGGTAACCTCGGCGTACCACGTCGGAAAAACCAACCATCGCGGGGTCCAGGAAACGCTTCAGGCGTTAAGGAGGCGGTATTTTTGGTGGGGAATGAAGAACACGATACGGGAAGTCATAGGGTCGTGTGAGGTATGCCTGACCACCAAATATGATCGTCATCCCCCGGGTTGGATTCAGGAAGAAACACCCACGGTGGAGGCCCCATTAACCGATCTCCAGATCAACACCTTCGCGTGGAGGGGGTACCGGTGGGTCACGATGTTCGACGTGTTCAGTAAGTTAGCCCTAGCACACCTGGTCCAAGACAAATCGGCGGAAGCGGTATTAGGGGCGCTCAGGATATGGTTCACGTTCTACGGTATACCGGATCGAATTACGTCAGACGGGGGTCTCGAATTCGATAACGCGGCGGTCAGGGCGGAGGCCAAAGAGTTAGAGATCCGATGGCATATAAATACCTCAGGGCATCCCAAGGGCAGAGGGGGTATTGAGAGGCTGCACGGGACTCTTAGCGACCACCTTCGGATATACCAACTCAAGAAGGGGTTAAAGCCGGATGTCGCGATGGGTAAGGCGATTGTTGCCTACAACAATTCAATTCACGCGGCTACGGGATTCTCACCCCTAGAGATCATATTCGGGCTTCGAGAAAGACGGAGGGACGTTCGAGATACCGCATCGGATCAGGGAACCATAAACTTCGTGAGAAATCGCCGCGCGAGATTAGAAAAGATCAGAGAAAAGGCGCGAGACCGAATCGTAAGGGAAAAATCACGAAGAGTCGAGAGAGAGAATTTGAGGGTGCGTGACGTCACCGAGAAGATAAAGATCGGAATGATTGTATATCGGAAAAAGAGTATGAAGGGCCATTCCGAGTGATAGCGATAAGAGAGCATAATGTGGTGACGCTGGAGAGCGTCAAGGAACCTAAAAAGCGAAGAAATGTTCACATTGAACAATTAAAGCTCCCGATAGAGGAGCAAGTAATTCTGTGAGTGTTCCGTTGTGAGCAGCGGAGAAGGAAATTTTTATTTAAATTTTGTTGTAGAAAATTTATATTACTGTAGTTTGAGAAAATTTTTTTTTTTTGTTGTTACTTTTGTAAAGATTATAAGGAAAAATGTTTTTGTTAATTTGTATATAGATTTCAGTTAAAGCAATGTGTAAATTAGTGTGTGAAAAAGAGAATTAATTAGTTTTGTACATAGAGAAGTTTTAGTTTTATTTTGTGTGCGTGTGTGTGTGTGTGTGTGTGTGAGGTTTTATTTTATGAAGAAGACTTTAATTTGATTGTATATTAGCTGTAAGTTAGTTTTAAGAATAGTGTCAATATGAGTTTAAGAATAGCGTATTTAAGTGTAGATAAAGTTGGCCTTTTGTACTATTAATGCTAGTTAAGGATTTTAGAAGTAAAGTTTTATTTTTGTATGTTATTAAGAGACTTTGTACCATATAGAATTAAGATACTGTTGTGAATTAGATGATAAGACTTTGGACTGGGTAGGATTAAGGTATTTATGTATCTGCTTCGGCCTTTGACCATGAGGGAATTAGTCGCTGGACTCCTTAATACCGTATTGGTATTAAGTGCCCAAAGTTAAAGTTTATGAAAGATGATCATAAACTGGAGGGGGGAAGTCAAGGTCCGAAGCAGCCTAGTATTAGGCTTAATCCTAGTTCCAGACACAACAAACAATGGACATGTATAAATACAGTAGCCTCAGAGCAATAAAGTCAGTTGATTTTCAACAGTCTATGTGTGCGTTACTTTGCCCTTTTTATTCTTTTTTTTTAGTTTCTTTTCGAGACTGAACTTAAGTTATATATATATATATATATATATATATATATAAACATAATGTTTAAATAAATATAGATTTTTATTTTTTTTGTGATTACGAATTTTCAGTATTAGTGCGGTATTTACCAAAATATCTGATCAAATATAAACTTTCCTCACTAAAATGCTACATTTTTTTAATTTTCCCCGTTTAAATTTTTTGTATTCTATATACGATTTTGATTAATTGTGATAAATTTATTTATTTTTTTTGTACACAGCAGCGCTAGCAGCCATTAAATAGTGTTATAAAGCTATTTTTCAACACTAGTGGAGTAAATTGCATTTATGTAGGAAGGAACAAGAGGCACAGCCTGCAGGGGCATTACGGCCGCCCGTTCCACATTTATGGCCCTACCTCGTAGCAGTAAATTTGACATTCCAACCTTAACCTTTATATTTCTGACATCTTTTATTCTAATGTAACTATCGCAAATCATAAATTTTAATCTAGAAGCAGTTGGTTGGTATTTTAAAATTCAATTTAAGGGACCATTAGATTTTTTTTTTTTTTTTTTTTTTTCCATTAAGGGAAGAATAATGTAGTCTGAGTTGGTTTAATAGCTTTTTAAATTTAATCATTAGCTACCAAGAGCATTAAAGTGGTTTATTATTATTTAGCTAGTCCTTTCTCAACATTAGAGTTACTAATATAATATAAATGATTATAAGATATCCTTTTTGTTTAATTTTTGTAATATTATTTATTTTACACCTACACTGTAACTCAAATATCTGCAAAAATATTAATCTGTTGCAATAAAAATGAAATAAAACTAGCATATCCCCATCTCATGTATTTTTCATACACTTACAATCTTTAACACCTGTTTTGGATTTTCTCATAACAGAAGGTGTCTTCGAGAGAATATATTTCGAAATTATAATTATACTGACAGTCCAAAATTCCACCATTTTTTTTGTGGTTTATTTTTTTTTTATATAATTTTATAATTTATTTATATAATTTTATGTAATAAATTTATTACATGCCTATTTGGCGTCCTAACCTTCTAAAAACTTATAGTCGAGAAAATAAATTTAAAAAAACAGTTGGATGGCATTTTTCCTATTTTTGCCACTAATGAATTGCTGCCAATTTTGCCAGTGTGTATTTTAGTATTTTCAAACTAAACTTTTGTATTTTTTTTCCCAAGTTGTTTTAGATTCAGATAAACACTAATTTTCAATTACCAACAAATTTTCTTTATTCCTCTTAGCAGAGTAACCTGCTATTTTGGATCGCGAAGCATTCATGGATTACATTGCCAATTCCTGTTTAGACACAGCCTTTGGTATCAATATGTATGAGAGCTTCTCTCATCACTATTGTTTCCTCAGTAAATAGAGATCTTACTTCTTGATTAAGTAATTAGCATAATAGTATTCACAATTTCTGGACCACTTGCAATACACAGAGTTAGAAATATATACTATAGGTAAACACCTTTTTTTTAATTTTGTTAATTCGTTTTTTGTTTAACGTGTTTTTTTTTTTTTCATTCTCCTGACTGCGTTACCGATCTCCCTCTTCTCATGCATGTGAATAATTTAAAAAAAAAAAAAAAACAACAAAGCGTAATATGAAAACATTGCTCTTTCGATCTTTCTATTTTCCTGATGGTGCTACAGGCCTTGGAGGTCTTTGGCAACGTAAAATGGTTTTCTTAAGGAGGCCACTGACGATTGTTCCAAATGGAGCGATGCACAGTGAGTCAAATAAGCAAAAACTGTTTAAAATACATTTTTCAAAGTTCTTTCTTTCGTTATATAAGTGGTGAATATCTGTTTACTACTGCTTAATGCCAATAGAACTTGAGTTTAAGAGAGTTCTGTTGATAGCTCAACATTGGGAGGCCTTCAGATTAAAATATGGCGAAAAACAAAAACATATTTTTATTGAATTTTCATACAAAATCATTATCAATTTACTTCGGTTTCGTTATTTTGACCGACGTTTGATTTGTTGTTTTCTACTATTTTAAACTTGGTGGAATACGAACCGAGATGGTTTTGAAAATTAACCAAGCCAAATTTTAACTTATCGACTTTCCGATTATACGTCCTACAAAGTCCCTGCCTCTTCAATTCCAAGTACTTACACTTCTTAGAGGATTAAAAATACAGACTATGCTTTGATTAACTTCGTCGACTCCCAGAGCTCACTAACCCACATTTTACGACTGTTCTTATTCAGGAGAGTGGATGTCCTATCGTATGCCAGGAAAAACTAGGCAACTTAGGGTGGCTTATTCCCTATGATCATTATGACAATTACTGGAAGTTAATTTCCTAAAGTGATCCTGATTAACGGCCATTAAGTTTTAAAAGCTCTATAAATTTTGAATCAATTAGCAGTAAAAGTAAAACGATGAATTATTGACCTTATGATTAATTATTAATTTGATAGATATTGTTCCTCTTTGTGACTTTTGTAATTCAAAGTTAAATATTTTTTAGAGATATATAAAAAAAAAATATAATTTATTTTTGGAAGGGTAATCTGCTTCTTTAGTACACCTCGTTAATCATTGAACATGGTTAGCACTAAACCTACCGACATTTGATGTGTACATATTTTTACCACAATTTATAGTAAAAAACAATTAAGATAGGAATGGTGATTGAAAACACTTTTGATATATTTTTTAATAAAAGCAGTAACGTCAAAACATACAAACTATAAAGAAATATTATATTGTTTGAAATTAGTACGTTTGTAATACCACATTAGTAAAACAAAATACCACTTTTCCCCGCGCATGAGCACTCCATCTTGCCACTCTATCGCTCAATAGTACGGCACTAGTTGGAATAGCAACCTCCTCACGTCGCTCCAAAAAATTCACTCGGATTTGCACACGCACGGTCTATTTGGCGGCGAGCGGTGGAGTGGAGCGAGCGTCGGGATCAGAACATTTACAGAATATTCAGTGCTTGTGTGTGCACATGCAGCGAGTTGGTGATAACACCTCATTTTCCTTTGTACCAGTACATGACAAAGAGGTTTCGTACCCATGCCAGGGCCATTCTCCTCATTCATATAGGTTCAATCACTCGGATTCAAAAGAAGCGAAAAATAAGCCTAGAATCACAGATGTATGCTGAGGATTTTGTTGAGGCAAGCCGACATAGGCCTATATGCCATTTCCTCAAAAGACCGTTCTTCCAGGTGACAAATTCATGAATTAGAGAACCAGATCATGAGTGGGTACTTACCGGATTAAAGATTGGTTCTACAAGAATGTCCATGGGAATTTCATATAAAAGGAAACATCACCATGTCCATACTTGGAGACAGGTATACTTCTTAGTTCTGTTCAATTATGAGAAAATATAACGTCTTAGAGACCTGTGATTTAAAGAGCTATCAAACAATGTTGGTAAGCCAAATTTATTAATATATAATTTTTTTTTTTTTTTTTTTTTTTTTAAACAGTCTAGAATCTAATTCCAAAGGCGTCGATTGCTCGAATAATTGTTCGGCATTTTCTTTCGATAGACTCAGGTCTCCCATTTCCCACTTTCTCTTAACATAACAAACTAATATAGTAAGTAGATTAATTCTATTTTCAAAATGTTGAAATTAATGCTGACTTTTTTATAAATATCATAAATTAAATTTCATTCTATCTTTGGATTATTGGGATTAATTCATTTTCAGAGACTCGTTATTCGTTGCTTCAAACGAATTCCTTATTTAACATTAAAAAATGATGTGTCAAATGGAGATTCGGCGAGTTAGGAACTCGGGAGGTTACTCAAAGAGAAGCAGCGGGCGTAACAAACGAGGATGGGCAGGTAAATAACAGGAGGATAGAAGGCTCGTTAGAGGTGGTGCCATCTTCAGGAAACGAGGAAAAACCTCCATCACGCTCATCCTAATGGCTTTTATCGCTCTCTTCTGCTTTTGTGTTTGCTGTCGCCTCGTCCCCGAGCTCTCTAGTGCGGTGGAGTACCCTTAGTGTACAAGCATTTATTAACCTAGCCTAGAACATCTTCAAGGTTTTACCTCAACCGGTTTGTAGAACGATAACATGGCTGAATAGTCTGAAGAAAATTTTACCTGTGACAAGAATTGCCCGTATTAATGATATACCTTGTATGGAAATTCAGACTGTAAAAGGTCGAATAAAAAAATAAATATTTATACATTTATTTTTAAAAAATATTATTGTAAGGCTAGTCAATTATAGATGTAAGGTTGAGCAGCCTTCAATAATCTGTTAATTATTTTTCATCTGTGTTTATTATAGGTTTCTTACCTGATAGAAAGGAGTGGAACTTTAAGTCTTTGGATTCTTCAGGTAATAAGTACCAATTTTCCTTGCCAATGGGAATGCACTGAATCACAAAGTCTTCGTCACTTCTTTTTACAATTTGAACAAATAGTCGAGCCATTTTCTTACTCGTTGATATCTTTTAATTTAATTTCTAAGATTGTTAAAACGTGATTTATTCAATGAAACTAAAGAATTAAATTACAAGTAAATGCAACAGTAAGTTACAGCAACAATTAAAATAGGTTAATGAAGGTTAAGATAAAGTAATAAACACAGATTATAAAATATAAACAGATGATATATAATTAACAGATGATAAATAATTAACATATGATTAAAGGCTGTTCAACCTTACATAGAGATAAGTCGATTCCAAATAGTTGATTCGATAATAATTGGCTCATTTAAAAAAAAAAAAAAATCTTGATCAGACAAACGATTTTATTATTTCTAACGATTCATAACTATTTAATTATAGTCTACTTTCTACGCGATTTCTTAGTTACACTCTCGAATCTTGGTTAAATTTATAGCTATTTTTATTTACATTGATATTCAATTTGTAATCCCGTTTCTTATTAGTGTACGCCCTTATATAAGTTTATTTAGTGACCCATCATCGATTACGTTTTTTATATTGCATTATTTTATCCCTGATTTCGGCCATCAATGTTGTGCCCGAAACGTCAGCATAAAATAAAGGTTAGTAAATCTTACATATCTTAATTTTCCCGTTCAACTCATATATTTCTACAAGATCGATTTATTTAAAGTCAACAAATATATTTCTTTAATTAAAATAATCGTCAAAATTTAAATTTCATGGTAAATTTCAAATATTAGCTAGCTAACTCATTAAATTTTGTGTGACTGATTGAACTAATCATCGTGTTAGAAAACTAATGAACTGTAGTCTTCCTGACCGTGCTGGTGACTATTGACCAGCCTTTGATAATTTGAATGGACCGTGAGGAATCTAGTTCACACGATTCCTCAGACACCAGACTCACTAGGCAATATATATTTATAAAAGTTTTGTATTATTAAAACAAAAAAAAATGACATAAATACTTAAATTAAATTAATGTAAAAGCTCAATTTCTTTCTGATTGGGAAAAACTATAGATCATGGATGTGTCTATCTATAATCTGTAGCTATTCCCAATTTATATACTATATTAGGTTCTGATAAGGCTTGTCAAAAAAGCCCCAACATTTGAAAAATATTTTCCATTGAACTTCTGATGAGAAAAATGTCTGCAAATTTTCGATCTGAGCAATATCAATACAGCTATAGCGTCTCAAAATATTACATTTTTCTGAATAAAAAAAGTTACACACATGAGTGTCAAAAAACTGTTAAGCGTGACGTTTTTCAATCAAACCAATATAAATCCAAAACGTAAATTTTCAGCGACAAAATTTATAAACAACAAATACTCTCCATTAAATTTATGACAAGCAATTTGACAAATTTTTGATCCTATCAACACACACAGAATACTAGAACTTGACAAAACGTTACATTTTTGACTGTGGAAAAAACGTTACACCAAAAAAGTATGGACACCCAGCCAAAAGACCTATGAACATATAATTTATTGCATAACATATGATTAAAAATTATCAGACTGCTTATGTTGTTGTAATAACACCAATATAAATATGTGTGTGTCTGATTTGGAATAAAATAAATTTTCAATTTTAATTCATCAAAATGAATTTATTGCACCTACGTATCAATAGTTTTTGGTGTAGACTAAATCGATTTTCTTTCTTTCTTTTTTTTTAATATAAGAATTCAGATATAGAACAGATAGAATGCTTTCAGGAATAATCAGAAAACAAAAATGATTCCTAACTTTCCGCCCCTCACAATTGGGACGACTTTATCCCTAGCCCTTCCAGCTTATCATAATTTCTTCGGCGGATTTCCATCCATAATTGCCAAAGAAGTTCCCTCCAGAGCCGAAATTCCCAAATCGATCAAGTTAGGGGAAAAAGAAGACAAAGGAATCTAAGGGGCTTTGGCAAATCCTCTTGTCATTTAGAGTTCGTTAGTGGAGTTTCGTACAAAAGCATTGTTATTTCTGGGCGGTACTTTTAAAATTCTTATTGAGAAGGAATATTTCAGAAACAAGTTTACTTTGTAACAAATCATTAATTTTTTGTTTGTTTCCAACTAAATCACCGTTTAATTAATTACCCATATTCCTTTCTCATAAGTAAAGAACTAGGATAATTGAAACTAATAAGTACAGTTTTATTTGTCTATCAATAAAAAATCATTTATTGAAGTATGCGATTAAGCGTTATTTCTTCAGTAATATTTTCAATAGTAATAATTTTTAACCTGGTTAAAATGGCACTGATTGTGTGTTTGAAGATTACGTAAAAGCATAACTGGACATCCAATTTTTAATTTTAATGTACGAATTGGTAATCCAGACGGACGGAGACTAATAAGAAACCCTTGCGGATAATTAACTGTATTGTCAGTGCTGACAACTGAAGGCCCGTGAATCATATTTTCTCAAACAATATCTAAAAGCAATTCATACTTTTATCTTTTTACTATAGCATAACTAAAAATATGAAAATACTGTAGTTTGAATTCGGTACAGAAGGTTTCAGTAGTTCTACCATTGTAAACTCTATTGCAGGTTGGTGCTAACCACAGTCGATTTTCAAACTTCACTGGTATCCACATGTCGCAACACATATTTAAATATTTTATAATATTTTAATTGAATATAACTAAATTTTATTAGCAATTTAAAGCTCCCCATTACAACTTTCTAACATTTTATTTGTCATGGTGCTCGCCACGTATCGGTCAATGTTCAAACTTCATTTACTGTTGTCCACATTTTATAGCTTATTTTATAACATTTAAAAAAAAAATAAATTTAATTATAGTTAAACCTTCCTAAAACTATGAAGTTGATGTGGTTAAAATTTGGTACAGAATAGTTCAGTAGTTTTCGTGGTTAGTGATCACAAAAGAAAAATGGCTTGTCCTTTTATATAATAGTATAGTTTAATAATCTCAAAAATATTACGAAAGTAGTTTTTTGCTACAACTATGCTCTTAAAAGCCAATAACGATATCAGAGTAGTAGTTAATACCAATAAAACGAAATATATGGTAGCAAAAAAATAAAAATTTTCGGTGATATATATATTTCCATATTAGCTAAACCAAGGAGGTTATCTACTTATACTTCTCTATTTAATACTTATCTATTTAATTAAATTTAATTTTAGATATTTAATACACCCAGGTTTTATTTTTATTATTTTTTTTCCGGAAGTCCAATGTATAATTGTACAATAAACTTGGTTTATATCGGGTGTAAGTAAAACATGAATTCGTTGGTTGCTGATCCAAGAAGAAGGAGTGAAGTTGAAAAACAAGTTCCTGGAAAGGATGATGAAACGAATTACCAGTAAATTAAGTCAGAACTTTCAACCATTTTATCGCCAGAATAGAAAGAACAAATTCCAATAGAGCCAATTGTATCATGCCACAGATAATATGATTCAATTTAATGGGAAAAGGAGCAAGTATTCATCATGTTTTTGTTATTATTATTTTTTTTTTTTACAGTCCGACTCGGGTTTTTTTACTTATAAATAACATACAGAGTCTGTTATAAAAATCAGACATATTTTATAAGTAGACATTTAATATGTCCAGATCTAATACCGCTTGCTACTCATTCTTTTCAACTTCTATTAATGTTTATTCTTAAAATAAACAGACAACAATTTATGGTTTTTTGTTTTGTTTTCCTTTGAAAATTCCCTCTTATGCTGACAGGAAGAACAAAAATAACTAACTTATATTACAGGTCTAATAGTTATAGATAATGCGGCTTTTTAGGAATGATTTTATAAAATTTTATTTTTCTGGGCAAATGTCTCACTTGGAATCCACATACTTACCACCACAAGAAACTCTCGTCGTTTTAGAATTTTCAAATATTTATTAGACGAGTGTTCAAAGCTTGCAATTATTAGGTTGATGCAAAAATAATGCTGAATTTTATTTCCGTTTCACTATTGATTCCAATTGTGTAAACAAAACTAATCCACAATGCTAAGTTATACACATCATTTTAAAGCCTATTTATCTCACTTACTTTGCTATATAATCCTATTTTTTTAACATTCAATTCAGTCCATTCATTTCCTCCAGACAAAATGAAGTCAAGGAGCGATTTTCGGCAAATTTACTTGTATGAGTTCAAACTCGGTCGAAGTGCTGCGCAAACGGCTCGAAATATTAATGAAGTTTGGGCGCCAGGTACCATCTACAGTGCAGCGATGGTTCCAAAAATTCCGCTGTGGAAATTTTGACCTTTCAAACAATGAAGGTGGTGGCCGTCCCTCTGCGATTGACAGCGACCAGTTAAAGGCAATAGTTAAAGCTAACCCCACCAAAACTACTCGAGAAATAGCGGAAGAACTCGATCGAAGAAGTCAACAATTGTACGCCATCTCAAGGCAATTGGAAAAACAATCGATGTTTTTACTGATTACCAAAAACCTGCATTATTTTTGCTACAACCTAAAAATTATGAAGTACTTTTTACATGACAGTAATTAGTCCCATATACACATAAGGCTTTGAGGTTTTGAGCTTCCTTAAACTTGCCAATTCTTCTCGTATCCTTACAATTCATAATCCTAAATGCTCCTTATTGTGCCACAAATAAAGTTATCCATAATGATCTAAGTGTCCCATATGTTGCAGATTTGCCCCAAACAAGATAACCATCCTTCCAACAACATTCCCTCTCGAATCCATTAGTCTGGAACAAATCTCAAAAGAAAATGGCCTAGGGACTTCCTTATGTAGAACATATGTTGAAGTGCTACTAATGAGCAGTTATTGACTTGTTATTGTAATAATTTGAACGCGCATTTACATATTGTAAACAATTATAAATAGCAAAAGGTAAAAATAAAATAAAAATGAAAAATTAGATTAAATGAAAAGTTGTATGTTTTATATAAGCAAATCCTAGTTTTAAGGCGCCTTTTATATTCCCCTATAGTCTCGTACTGGTGTTTTTTATTTTATTTTTTTTTTTTTTACGCGTTTTATTCAACCATCGTTCTAAAATATAACCAAGTACATTGCTAGTTTTTTACAGTTTTGTGAGGCTTGTTTTAAAATAAAAACTTGAAAAATTTAATAAAATATCAAGGAACGAATTTGACTTTATTTCCTCATCTTTTTTACGCTCTTTAACTTTTAAAGGGACCAATTATAGTTCTACAGAGGTGTTCTTTTAAGAGAAATACGAATATATTTTCCTTAAAAACGAAAAAGCATCTTATTAAAAATACATTAATAAATATCTTAACGTGTATATTAAGAAGAAATCCATTTGGCAGATCGTTTGTATTGTCAGACCACTCAACTCCATGCTCCATTCTATACATAGGCCCACAGGGTTAATCATTTACATCGGGGTAGAGCCTGCCACTTCGGTTCCACGTCTTCATTTATTAGAGCTTATATCGACCGCTGCAACCGACCCCTATCTCTCATTATCTTCAATGTTGTAAAATTCATTTTTTACGTATTTATTAAACTGTATTTATTTATCCAAACCTGCCAAAAAAAAGCTAAAAAGCTGACAATCATTGGAATGTATGATATTGGAAAAATGTACAAACTGATAAGTCGGGAATGAAGAAGAACGGCAGTAACTCTTCCCTGGTATTAATAATTAAAATAAAGTAAAAAATACATAAATAAATAACGTCGATAGATTATATGTTTAAATAGGCATTTCTTTCTAAAATCGAAAATTCAGACTAAATTATACGTTTGAGTAACAGTTCATAGGAGACGAACATAAGCTCAGAGAGTGATAGGTTAATTTTCAACAGTAATGGATAAATATGGGCAGTTTAAATTTTAAAAAAAAAAGTGCAATAATTTCTAATCTCGATTTACCAACTCAGTGTTAGCGATCGGTATTAACAAAGCTGCCAAGTAATATAGTATATTTGCAATACTTGAAATTGTTTTGAAAAAGGAAAATAATTTTATTCCGTCCTATTAATTCTTTGGAGGCGCGTGTCTGGTGTCCACCTCTTGGATTTTTTAAATAAATACTCCATGTTAGCGAGGTCGTAAGTTTTTCAACACAAGAATTTTCATTTTATTTGGTATTTTTTTATTTTCTTCTGTCAGGAATTTTGTCACATATATATTTCTATAATACCTACCATAACTTCAAATAAACTTTGGTTTATACTGTTTTTATTAAAATACATTAAAGATGTTATACACGTGCGAGTGCTTTGTGGGACAGTTCTATCTTGACTCACACGACAGTGTGAAATTTAGACAAAAAAACACACTCGTACTTTTGTATATTTTAAAAAAATATAGAAATTACTTTTTTTTTACTTAAAATAAAAGTCAGATTTGCGTTAGTCGTTTCAAAAAAAGGTACAGTTCACACACTTCTACACAAGTTTTGGTTAATTTTAGGTATTTAAGTATCAACCTTGCTCTGCTACACTAGTATACTTGAGCAGGTATATTATTTCATTCTGCAACTTGTAAAATTTTTTAATTGTAATGCGTTCAAGTAAAACCTGAAATATAGAATTTTAACGTTTTGTTGAATTTTTGATTCTTATTGATTAAAATTTGTCAAATTTTACGGAATTTATTTAACTTTTATTTTATTGGGATTTAATCGGTTATGATTAGTTTATAGTAAATATTAAGCAGTATTTAGATTATTTCAGCCAACAACCTTCAAAAATTAATTACTTCGATACCGGCCTCTCAGCTTAGATTAAGAATTTTCCATTTATAAATGCTAACACTGTTTAATATTTAGGACTAATTTTCGACAAAAGTATGGGGCACATGTGAAACAGAAACATCAAAGCCTCAATAAAAGACTGATATTAATATCTACTACATAAATGATCAACATTGAAAATTATGCAAAGACTAAATAATTATCCTTACTAATTTACGGCATAGCTAAAAAGAAACACATAAAAAATACAGAGTTGCTAGCCAAAAATATTAATATATCTTTAATTTTTAATCTGATCCTCTTCTCTCTGAAACTCCATCCCTCTCAAAATTCGTCATTCAGTTACCCTTTCCACTCACAAATACCACTTCTTTAACTACCTATTATTCATCCAGATCCTGTCCTCCAAAAACTGTCAATAGCCACTTTTTAGTTGTTTATGATATGAGCAGTTTATATTCAAGAAGTATTTTTGTTTTTGTAAAAAAAAAAAAAAAAACTGTCAATATCTTTTTTTTATTATTTATTTTGTTATTATTATCATTTAATTTTTTATAAAAATATTATTTCATTTTAAGGCTCTGAACGCCCTTGGTTGTACATTATTTTTATTTTTAAGGGACTTAAGGTCCCAGAATAAATAAGGAACTTTAATATTATTATTCAAATATTAGCAAATTACAGTTATTTTGTACTTCACATTACAGACAGCTTTAGGCTTACCAATCTTACAAGATCACCTCATCATGTTAGGAGTAAGTATCGCTGGGATCTGACCTTCCTCCTGTTTGACATGGAATTTCTCTTGCATATTATTACCGCATCTGCTTGTTGTCACAAGATAAAGAGAAAGGGTTGAATTAAAAAAAATAAAAATAAAATAAAGGAAAAATGAAAGAACCAAGTACATGACAACAGTTATCATTATAACAATAAGCTAATACTTTGTCATGTTTTTAATGATTCTAACGCTTTGTTTCCTAAGAAGGCTAGTTAATATGGATCCTAAACGAGAAAACGATTAGCACAATTTTGAAGGCTGTATGACGAATCCATCATCACTAATTGACTAACTGCCCGACGAGTAATTAATAATCCATCACGGACAGATATAGCTATCAGCTGCTGGGCGTCGAAGAGTTGGAGACCCCCGCCGGATAATCCATTTTAAATCCGTTCTCAAGCCAGCGGGAACTAAAGCCGCTCTTCCATCTTACTTAAGATGTCAGCTGGAGGAAGTATTGAGTTACTAATCCGATAATCTTCAACTCTAGGAGGGTATTCATTCAGGAGTAAAGGCACCGCTCATTCGGAACTATTGTCGCTGAAATCAATTCTAGTATGTTATGGGCTCTTTGGACTTGAATAGATGCTAAGTTCATGTTTAAGTTTGAGATTTATAATAGAGTTAATGATTTGTGACTTATCAAATGTTTTGTTTTTAAATCAACTATTAGGTGCTATACCACGAACAAGTTGCAGTGCAGTAAATTTGTAATTGAACTCGGAAAATCCAGATAAAAAATATTTGTTGTTAATTTTTATTATTTTTTGAGGCGCTGGAAATTTAATCTTTTTTTTAAAAGATTTTAATTTTAAGAGAAAGAAGGGTTATCAGGTATCGAATGAGAAGCAAGTTGGGAGACTAATGGATTCGTGTGGGAGTGCAGTTTACTATGAAAGGAACAAATTTAATCTAATTAACAATATCCTATTTTTTTAAAGAATACATAGGAAAAATGTTCGCATTGAAATAATATAAATAAATAAATATCATATATGAGGTCTGACGGTAAATTTAACCAGCTTTCAGATATGAAAAAGAATTTTCGGATCGGACTAGTAGCTTCGGAGTTAAAGCCAAAAGAGTATCGACTAATGTGGTTTCACGAATAAGTGTGGCTTATCGCAAGGCATTTTCATAGGAAAGTTTTGATCCATTTTTGAAATTTTCACCCTCTTTGATATCTTTTTTGAGTAGCTGAACACGAATCGGAAGTTTACGAGCAAACATTTTTCCCGGAACCTGTTCTTTTAGATTCCAGGCAAAACGGTTAATTCTACAAAAAAAAAAAACTTTACTTATCAAAAATGTGGGAAACAGTATTGTTTAGTTTTGTGCATAGTAAATTTGGCAAAAAATCCTTATTTTTTTTTTTCGTAGAACCAACCGTATGCCACTAGAGCGCTGCAAAATTTGTGCAAAATTCACGGACTACGTATATATGAGCTGTAAAAACATATATGCAAGAACTATATATACATATGAGTAATAAACACATAGCCAATTTTGTATTTCTTGCATTCCTGAATTAATTTTAATGAGTTCAGCATCATTAGCGACCAAAAGTGTCTAAAATTGTGGGATTGCCACAGTCCGGTAATTTTGCCCATATATTGATGCACTCTAGCGGCAAAACGTTTGTTCCTACAAAAAAACTTCACAAATCAAAAACGTAGAAAATTTATTCTACTTTAATTGCGTACATAATAATGACTTTTGCAAAAAAAAAAAAAAAAACGCATATTTTTCGTGAAAAAAGTGCAAACATTTGATCAAAAAGTGTCTAAAAAACAAATTCAAATTCGTGTTTAGCGACCCAAAAACATAAAGGGTGAGAAAATCGAAACCATAGCAAAACTTTCTTCTGAGCCACTTTTTTTTTTACTAATATATCTGGCCTATACACTGATTATAATTAATTATAATAATACAATTATACTAAGTTATAATTAACAAAATTTTCCCTATCAATATGATGTCTTCGACTTTAAGAAGTGAATTGAAAAAGAAAGAAGTCACTCTTGTAAAAAAATAATAAGGTAGTCAATGACAGGAGATTAAAGATGAATTTCTGGTTTAGTTCATGAATGAAATAGGTTTCGGTATACATGAAAGCTTAGGTAGATTAAAAACAAACCACTTCATTTTAAAATCCAATTTTTTACAGCTTCAAAAAAACTGTTAAGATGATGGAATCCGATTGGTTTTGTGCGAGCACTAAGCCAGATTGTTTTATTGACCCGTCGGAGATACTATTTCTATAAAATCAATTGTAAAGGCAGTGGGTAAATACTTCTTTGTTCCTATTTAGAAGGCCTGCTGATTATGTTGGCGGCCTTGATTGTCTTCAGCCTCGCTTACTCTTCGTTGTTGATTGGATCCTGTCAGTTCTGGTTTTTTTGCCATCGGCTCTCGGATAGATGGTGTCTAGATTTCATTCTGGGAATTGGATCTTTCCCAGCTTCTAAAAAGACTCTTATGGAGGCTGGTTCTTTTCAATTTTAGGATCAAAGTCTATGTGGTTATATGATATTACCTTTTGAGAAAATACTTCGTTTTCTCAAGGCATATCTTTTATTTCAAACATTCAAAAATTAAAAGTTTTTTACTACTTAAGTATTTCTGAAGTGATTTATTTTGTTATAGCATACCATATCCACTCAAGTGAGTCATTACCGCCTTAATACGTACATATATATATATATATATATATATATATATATATATATATATATATATATATATATATATATATTTTGTTTTTTTAATTTACTTGATTTCAAGAATTTTTGAAATATTCTGAATTTCATCTTATTTGTCTGGTAGTGCATCAGCCATACTAGAGGGTATATTTCATTTTGTTCCTGCGCCATCGAATTGCATGCACGTTGTTACAACTTACAATTCAGTATCAATACTTTTTTGTAAGTTCTACAAATCGGTAGTTACAGGCTTCTCATCAGGTAACCGTCATAGAACGCTGAATGTCAAATTACAAATTTTCTCAGGATTATTTCATCAGTCTAGATGTTCTAAATGATCTTTACAAAGGTCGGTTATCCTGTTTAATTTCTTGATTTTGTAGGTTTAATTTTTCTATTTTCGCATCAACATTTTTTACAATAGGTTTTCATGTCAGGAGTTGCGTCTACCATTATGGTTCCTAATTAGTTGCTTCTCACCACTTCAGGGTAAACAACTAAACTAAAATTAAAGATTACAATGAAACCACTCCTATTTCCTGAAGTGATTTATTTTTTAAATATTAACGGAAATAAGAAAATTAATAAACAAAATAAAACAAACTTAATAAACAAAGTGGGAGAGAAAATTAATAAATAAAGAACCTCAAATTATAAAATAAAAAAGTGAAAAAACACAATTAGATAAATTATATAAAAATAATAAATATAAAGAATTATTTTGTTAAAAGAAAAGAAATTACAAGTTGTAAAACTAAATATAGCAAATCAACACGGTCCCATACTTTTAGTACCACGGAGAATTCACCGAGCCGACAAACATTGAAAAAATCTCACAGCAACACCGTCTCCAAAAGGCTAATACAAAACCTTTATAACAAAAATCTATGCCACGAGGGACATAAATTCGACACTCCAACACAAACATAATACCAACAGTTCTCTACGGAAGCAAAACACAGAAAAGTTCTCACACAAATTGATTTTAGGAAAAGGTGGATGAAATTCATCTCAACGAACTAGCAGGATTTGACAAAACCGATAATAGATTACAATATCTCTATTAAGACATCCACAACTTCAAAAGGACTTTAAAAATGCAAACACAAGACCAACCGACATTTTAGAAAGAGGCACTTTCACATGCAAAGTAGACACATGGGACGTCAAAATCAGAGCAACCAAAATAAAAACAGTAGAGACCAAAGGTCGGAAGGACGTAAAAAAGCGTTTCGGAAATTAAGTCTATTGAAAGAAAAAGAAGAACCCAAAGAAGAATTGATTGAGTTATTTTCTTAACAACTTCCATTACTGGAGAAATTCGCAAAAAAAAAAAAAATAAAATAAATAAATTTAAAAAAATATAGTAAAATCAAAAATAGGAATAAAATAAAAGTTGAAAATACAGTTATAATTTATTTACAACATACATACATCCTAAGTATCCTCAAACCAGATATGTCCAAAGATATCCCAGCGCTTCCCTCTCAGCAAAGTTACAAGTGTAAAGAAAACCTGTGGAGGCTGAGTGAGGGCGCTATAATTGGATTTATTTTAATCTACAATTTCGACTCCATTCTTGAAGGTTGGTTTATATCTAGAGACCGGATTTTGGTGCAGTAAAAAATCAAAAAATGTGCAGTAAAAAACTCAAAATATGCAAAATCATGCAGTAAAAAACTCAAAATATACAAAATCGTGCAGTAAAAAACTCAAAACGTGAATTTAAAAACTTGATACATGCAGCAATCCATTTATTTACACAAATATCCAAAACTTAACCAGCCTTGAATAAACTTAAGGACATTTCGACAAACGTTTCGTTTTAGTGTTAATTCAATCTGAAATACTATAAAATTTGGGGAAAAAAGGAGATGAAAAAATTGTTAATTAAAAGAAATATAAATATCTTTATTAAAATTTCCTTTACGTGGAAACAAAATATAATTAAATTTTTTCTAAAAATAAATTAGTTTTTAAAAGTTTCGATACAATAATTTTTTTTTTTAACGAATGTAGTCGTAGTTTTTCTAAAGGATTGACTCGAATTTTGAAAACAAACATCTTCCCTTTTCATATTTAATTCGATTTAAGCTTTCTTCGAGAGTTTCAATAATTTCGATTTGGGGATTCAAGGATTGATTTCGGGATTCCAATAATATCAGAGCGGTTGACAGGATTTAATAAACGTTAAATCGGATATGATAGTGGATTTAAAAAAAAAAAAAATTTCCAAGTTGATAGTCTAAAATCTTGTCGACAACTGGCCCTTTGTGCTAAATCAGAAGTGGGGTATACAATGGGAAGCGGGGAGTAAAATTTTCTGAGGAAACGACCTAGCTCTAGGAAGGACGTCGATCCTGTTTACCTAATCCTCAAAGCTCCTAATTCAACACGATCATTTAGAAGTAGTATGTCACAAATACATTTGATTTAAGCGACTTTTTACTTTCAATTTAAAACTAATTAACCTATTTAATATAAATAAATGTTATAAATGTTGCTTAATAATCGTAAGTAAAATTTTCAACAAATAAATTGGTAAGTGAATAAAATTAGATGAATTTGGCCCAATTGTGCAATTTCGTGCTGTAAAACCCGAATTCGTGTAATTCAACTCAAAAAGTTAAATTTGTGCAATTTCGTGCAGAATAAAATTTAAGAATAAGAATCCTTAGGTTATAAATGAGATAACTACTTGGGTTAGAGAGCGCTAAATCAATGCGAACTAAATGTGCAATAACACAGAAATCCGGTCTCCAGTTATAACATTGGAGTGATTGGGATGCAATAAAGGAAACATTTTTTACTGATGACGCTCTTGTATCATCAGTATACGTGGATGAGGACATTGGTAGGATGAATCAGTATTTTTTTATGTTTAAAAAAACATAAAAATTTATTAATTTCCAGTCTCCTTTTCTTCTTTTCTTTTCCTTCCTCCTCAGTGCCTCTCAGCGTGGAGGTGCCTCGATCCAAGAAATCCAAATGTCCCGGTCCCTCGCCAATGTCTTCATAGGATCCAACCTCTTTCCTCTTTTTCTCTCCTATTTGAGCCATACTATCCAACCATGACATCCTTGGCCTGCCTCTTGGTCTTTTGCCAGTTGGTCTGGCTTCGAAGAACTTGCGTGGTCCGCGATCTTCATCCATTCGACATACATGTCCGAACCACTTTAGCTGCCTCTTCTCAATAATTTCTGTTAGTGCTTTTACCCCTAGCTCCTCTCTTATTCTGCTATTCCTGACATGTTCCCTCCGTGTTCGGCCGGCAACTCTTCTTAGATATTTCATTTCTGACGCGGTGATTCTCCTCTTCAATCGGTCTAGAAGGACCCAGCTCTCACTTCCGTATAGTAGGGTGGGAAGGTAAATTGCATTAAAAATGTGCAGTTTTACCTTTTTGTCAACTTCACGTTTCCCAACAACAGTGTTGCAGATCTGGTAATATACGTTGTTCGCTTTTTTAATCCTATTGGATATTTCTTGTTGTATTTTGCCATTTCTACTAATAACTGTGCCTAGGTACGTATAGTCTTCTGCTGCTTCAAGGATTTCTCCTCTGCAAGTGATCTGCACATCTTCTGGTTCGCGTCCTATTTGCATGACTTTACTTTTGCTTGCATTTATAATCATGCCTTTCCTTTCCAGCTCTGCTTCCCATTCCAATACAGCTTGCTGAAGATTCTGGACGGAGTCCGCTATCAGCACTATATCATCGGCATAGAGAAGTGTCTGAGCAAGGACTGTTCTTAAGTTCCATTTCCCCACTATTGTGCGTGCCGTCCTTCGTTTACATATTTTTAAGACCTCGTCCATCAGAATAATAAAGAGAAGAGGGCTTAGACTATCTCCTTGTTTGACACCCCTCTTCATGTCGAAGCTTCCAGACTCCTTACCATTAATCCTGACTTTACCCTTTGAGCCATTATAGGAGGATTTAATGGCGTCTATAAGTTCTACAGGGACATTCTTTGCCTTCAATGCTTTCCATATTTCGACTCTTGGTACTGAGTCAAAAGCGGCTTGCAAATCTAAAAAAGCCAAATATACATTTCTATCCCTATCCCAAGCCTTTTCTATGATGGTCCTTAGTGAGAATATTTGATCTTGGGTTTGTCTAAAAGGTCTGAACGCGGCTTGCTCTTCTTCGAGGTCCTTTTCTACTACGTCTCTGAGTCTCTTCTCGAGGATTGAAGTATATAATTTGTGAACAACCTGGGACAAGCATATAGGTCTGTAGTTGTTGCAGTCGCTTTGGCTTCCTTTCTTATGAATTGGGATAATGACATTGTATTCCCAGTCTTTCGGAATGCTTTTCTCGTCATATATTTTTTGGAATAAGCCCTGCAGTACTTTAATAACTTTATAGCCTCCATATTTTATAAGCTCTGGGAAAATTCCATCTCCTCCGGCTGATCTTCTTGTCTTGAGTTTCTCTACAGCCTGCATCACTTCATCTTCCCAGATGGTCCTGTCATAGTCCATGACTTTATCTGTTCTACTTCCCATTGTATTTTCTTGGCATTGAGGATCATCGAACATCTGTGCATAGTGCTGTTTCCACCTGTCCAGAATATCATTTTCCTTGGTCAGAACTTTTCCTGCACTATTTTTTACGTTCCTTATGGGTTTGCATCTCTTGCCTTTTAGGGTTTTTATCTTTTTCCAGAAAAGTTTTATGTTTTCATTGTAGTCATTTTGCAAGCTTTTACCAAATTTTTCCCAGCTCTTCCTTTTAGCCTCTCTCACAATTAATTTAGCTTCTTTCCTCCGTCGAACGTATAGTTCCCAGGTTTGGTCATTTTTGTTGTTCATGTATCTCTTCCAGGCTATTTTCTTCCTTTGAACAGCTGCTTTCACCCGTTCACTCCACCATTCAGATCGTTTTCCCTATGAGGAATATCTCTTACTACCACATACCATTGTTCCAGTCTGCAGGATCTTATCTTTGATATTTTTCCACATCTCATCCAATGATGCATCCAGGTTAATTTTCTGCAGTTCTGCTTCCAGTTCTGCCGCGTACCTTCCATTTCCAGTCAACATAATAAAAAGCGGATTTGGAAACGTCTATCATGGCATTAAGATTGCTACGAATTATTCTAGTCAAGGCATATGTAACACTATGGGGTGTTAAGTTTCAGACAAAGATAGATCGGATAGAGGCTTGTACATGCTAATTTAGTGACTGAAATGGACGTGGTATATTAATATAGAAGCTTTAAGGATAGGCGGAGACGTAAATGTGGAGATTAATTACAGCCCATTTCCCCTCTTAATCTCTATCCCATGTAATATCTAATCCCTTCCCTTTTAATAGCCAGCGATCTATTCAGTCTTAAACTGTCGGCTGGTCTAGATTTTATTTTAAATCCTTTACACACATAGTATGTATAGAGCATAAGTTTGTCCTCTACAAGGTTTCAAATGATAGTATTTCAATGATAATTATTGTTTACTAATTTTCTAAGTGGGCAGAAAAATCGATTAAAATAATAAACAAAACATCAAACAATTTGCTCTATAACAAGACCGCCCCGTCAAACTGTCACTTGACTAAATTTGTTTTGTTAGGCGTAGATAGACGCTTTAGAGTGATACTTAGCACGGATAGGTCGATTTATGTTTTGATGTGGCTCTGCAAAGAAGTATCCAAGTAACAATGTTTGGTGGCAACGGAATCCAATTCTCTTAGCTTGAGTAGTATCAATGCCAGTGTACAAATAATACAAAATTATTTTTAAAATGTATTCATTTTATATTATTACATTGAAAACCCTCCACGATGGTCATTCACAGGTCCGAGTGATTTGTACATGACTGTTCGCTGAGAAAGATGGGAAATGTAGGATAAAAAATGATCATTAAAACATTATAGTTTTATGAATCACGACAATTTTATTGACTCAAGGCTCAATTCTAGCACCTTAACATTCTAACGTATTAACTGCTACTTACGCATATGACACTGCAATCATGACTAGAGACGCGGACCCTACACAAGCCACCTTAACACTTCAACACAACCTCAACGAGATTCAAACTTGGTGTAAGAAATGGTAAATGAAACTTAATTATGACAAATCCCTTCAAATTACATTTACACTACGACGCAAGACCTGCCCGATTGTTTACATTGACAACCAACCTTTACATCAAACTGAAAAAGTGACATACTTAGGACTTACGCTTGATAGAAGACTGACATGGGGCCCACACGTCAAGACAAAAAAACAGACGTTACAGTTAAAACTGCGACTTCTATACTCAGTACTTCACAGACGCTCAAAACTACCTTTAAAACAGAAACTTAACATTTACAGTTACTTGATTAAACCCATCTGGACGTATGCATCGCAAATTTTTGGACCGGCCAAAAGAACACATATTCAGAAAATACAAACATTTCAATCTAAATTCCTAAGACTGATAACAGACTCCCCTCCTTATGTGTCAAACGATATACTACATACAGACTTAAGTATTCCGACAGTTCAGAGCCATAATCTTAAAATTATCGACAATTTCATGAGAAACTACGTGGACACACTAACAAACAGATACATAATATGGCAACAGTACAGATACCTGACATAACTCAACGAAGGCTGAAAAGGAAGTGGGTGAGGGATCTCCTAGTCTAATTGTTAATAATTTAGTTTCACGCCTGGAGATTGTACCACTGGGTGCTGACTCCCTCATGCCTGATCATGTCTGTTGTGTCAATGTAATTTCACATTCACTGGTTGTCCATTGTGTACAGTTGTGAATAAAGTTATTTTGTTAAATAAATTTTATTGATGTGTCTATGTTAACAATATTGTGTTCAATATTGCAATTTATTTTCATAAAGCGGCTATCTTTTTGGAAATACGTGAGTTACAAGAAATAAATATGAGTATCGATAAACGATATATCAAATATATCGATCTTTTTCTTTTACAGTTCGATACAATGTATTGATCTTTATTCTTTCAAATATTTGTCGGATCGATACATACATTACAATGTATTGGTTTCTCCATATAATACAATACAATACAACACACAACCATTTACAATATACATTAAAAATGAAAGTAAAAAGAACCTTATAAAATTGGTTTAAATAAGGGAATGTTTATAATGATAGGGACAGAGAACAGTTGGCAAGACTGGTAGTAGTTGTATCCGCACGTGACTAAAGTCTACCTACGTGCCTGTTGTCTACTGTTTAATTCATAATTAAGTAGTTTGAAATTTTAAACACTTGTATAATGTACACTCATATAATTTTGTTACTATATGAGTTGTGAAATAAATTATTTAAAGCGATAAAATAAACATGATAGAAATAGTTAATTTAAAAAAAAAAAAAAAAAAAAAAAAAAAACACGAGATAACGGTTTATCGATATTTGTGGTCACCGATTTACCGTGTATCCATATTCAATGCTCAAAAACTTTTCGATGTGGAATACAAATTTTTGTATTTACTTTATTTTTTTTGTAATACTCATCCCAAGAAATAGGCGACTACCGTTCTTCCCACTGCATAAACGATCCTTACTGAAACTAATAGGGTGTATAATAAAAAAAAATATATATATATATATTTACTGTTCTACAATAAACAAGAAATTTTTTTTTCCCGTTAGTGTAGCGTAAAATTAAAATTCACAATATAAACCATTGTGATTGCACAGCTATTACCCATATTCCAGCCGGTTGCTTGATCCCATATAGATACAAATATTCTTGAAATACATTTTTTTTCCTTTTCAAGATTAAAATAAATTAAAGTCGGATGGAAAAAGGTCTGGACTGTATATTGAGAATGGAATAAGTTCGAAAACATCAAGATTTTTGAACTTGTTGGGGCGTAAACTCGTACTATAACAGTCAGCTGCTTTTTTGTACATTACCCTTAAAGATGGTAACACACAGTATCTTTAGACATTTGGATGGATTTTATCCTACAGAAGAATCTGTTCAACCTCGAGTGGTAATAGCCCTGAACCCCCCCCCCCCCCTTCATTTTCAAAGACTTTAAAATGTTTTAAACTAACGGCACGCGTTTGGTTAATTGAGAACACCAATTTAATTTTGTTAATTTTGCCATTTTTGTGTCTGAAAGAGATTTTTTTTCAATAATTTCTTAAAATAACAAAAATTCTATAAGGTATCGAAAAATAATTTCGTTTTTTTCATCCGAGGACCTAATTGTATTTATTCACATCCAACTTCACAATTAAGCCGCAGAATCATTATATGGATAGCTGAAACAGTAAAACTAGTCCGTCATGCATTAGTATTTGTTTTGCTCTATCAAAGATAGGAAATCAAAAGCAGCAATTTCGAAAATTTTCTTTGCCTCATTAACGACTCTTGATTTGCTTTTCTAACGTTAAGAAAATTATCCACTTTTTACGCAAATTTTTACTGGAGACGAGAAATGGTTTGTTAACAAAATATTATGTGCAAGAAATCATGGAATAAAAAGTATGAACCAGCTCAAACCACTTCCAAGACTTTATTTAAGTTTGGTGAGATTTCAAGGGGAATTTTTTTTTTTTTTAGTTTCTACCAGATAATACCACAATTCTGAAGAGAATTTTGATCGACTGAACAAATTGAATAATTTAATCAAACATAAAAGACCAGAATTGATCATTAGAAAAGGTATACTGTTCCACACACAAGTTTGGTAACTCGCCAAAAGTTTTTATAGTTTGAATGGGACGTACCACCACACACACCATATTTTCCAGATTTGGCACCTTCGGACGATAACTTTTCGGACAGGGAGACCTTCACTTAGGACATCATATATTACTTCGACCAGATTTTTGCAAGCAAAGATTAAAAGTTTTACGTGCTTGGAATCGATCTCCTGCTCAGGAGATGACAGTAGTTAGACAAAAAAGGAGAATATATTATTTAATAATTGTTTTTTTTTACACTTTTAAAAAATCGTGTTTCATTGTTTACACCAAAAAAAAAAAAAAATGTTTTTGTTACTCATTAAAAAAAATGTAGTGCCTATTATTAATTAATATTAATGTTTCTAATATTACATTCCCTATTCAAGGTTACACTGGAGTCTGATGTAAATTAATATTGATATTATTATTAATAATTATATAATAATGTTATTGCTATTAACATTAATTTAGCGTGACTCAATTATAACAAAAATTTGAGTACAACACGTAGTGGTTCTTGTATTAACTTGGTGTTTGCACGTATTACCAAACTCAGCAGTAAGAACTACATTACCTACTTAAGTTATCATCAAACTTATGTTAACTATAACTCATTGTACCAAGGAAACTTGGACCTCACCAACTGGCGTTGCAACACAAATCGATCATATACTGATCTCATCCAGGCATTTCAACTCAATAAACGATGTTAGGTTATGTCGTGGACCAGATGTAAATTCAGACCACTATTTAGTTGTGGCAAAGATGACCGAAGGAGTGAGACCCTTGCGCCGTAGGAACGAGAACCAGAGGTCCAAATGGGACAGAACGAAGCTCAAGGAAGAGAAAATTAGAAACTCATTCCAGTCAAGCATGGAACAAGGAGTGAAGAATATTCCTGCAGTTGAAGATGGAAGAGAGGTGGAAAGAGAGTGGGACTGCCTGAAGCAGGTTATAGCAGATTCAGCGGACCAGTATTGTCAGAAGGATAGGAGAACCGATAACACCTGGTTTGATAAGGAATGTGAAGAAGTAGTGGCGGAACGGAATGCAAAGAGAGCAGTTTTCTTGAGCCGAGATACTAGACGTAGTAGGAATGAGTACAAAGAAGCAAGAACTAAGGCAAAAACGGTACTTAAGAAAAAGAAGAAGCAAGCGCTACTAGAGAAGGTGAAGGCATTTGAGGACTCTAGAAGGAGTAGTGACACAAGGAAGTTTTTTGAAGAAGTTAAAACCATAACTACAGGCTTCAGCAACAATTCAGCAATTAGGAATGCTGAGGGAAAGCTACTAATGGTGGACCAAGACATACAAGAAAGATGGAGAGACCACTTCAAGAAACTCCTTAATCCCATAACTGTGGATTAGACGATTGGTAACCCGCCAGAAGAGGAAAATGAGAGGGAGTCGTTGCCACCTGATAGCATTGATATTCATTTAATTTTGGATAAATTAAAAAACAACAAAGTACCTGGTTCAGATAGCATCCCAGCAGAATTTCTAAAGGCAGGAGGTCCGCAACTAATAGAAGAAATTATAAAGATAATAGAACAAGTGTGGATCTCGGAGACGATGCCACAAGAATGGAGTGAGTCTATCATTGTACCAATTTTTTAAAAAAAAAAAAAGGCGATTCGACTCAATGCAAGAACTATAGGGGAATCAGTCTACTAAATACGGGATATAAAGTGTTCTCAATTGCCCTGTATAACCGTCTAATCCCATACGTGGAATCGCAGCTTGGAGAATACCAGAGTGGATTTAGGGCTAATCGTTCAACCATTGACCAAATTTTCTCGCTTAGGCAGATGACGGAAAAAATGAATGAGTTCGGTAGCTGCATGTGGCTACTCTTTATAGACTATAAAGCTGCATATGACTCAGTCATCAGAAAAGAATCATATCGGGCCATGAGAGAGATGGAAATCCCAGCTAAACTGATTCGACTCACAATGTGTACAATGAATGACACGACAGGCAGGGTGAAGATTGGCGGAAAGTTAGGAGACTCATTCTCTATAAGCTCAGGACTGAGACAAGGGGATTCTCTTGCCCCGCTACTGTTCAACATAGTCCTTAATGCAATTATAACAAGAGCAGGACTGATATCTCAGGGAACCATATTTAATAAAATGACACAGGTAATGGCATATGCTGACGATGTTGTCATTGCAGGAAGGAACCGACAAAACATCAAGGAGGTATTTGCGGTACTTGAGATGGAAGGAAAAAGAATGGGTCTCCAAATAAACGAGGATAAAACAAAGATTCACACGTTAAGAAGGAAGAATCCAGTGCACCCGCAGAAACACTACATAATGGGAAACTATAGATTTGAGTGCGTTAAAAGTTTTAAATACCTTGGATCGATGATCAACGACTCCTTAGATGAGGAAGAGGAAATAAAATGTCGAGTAGTGGCAGCTAATCGATCCTATTTCAGTCTATCTAAACTATTTAGAAGTAGACTGCTCAGTCGCACAACCAAACTCAGACTTTATAAAACACTCGTCCGACCCGTCCTGACATATGCATCTGAAACCTGGACATTGCGTAAAGTATCAGCTGAACGTATTGACAGGTTCGAAAGGAAGATATTGAGACGCATCTATGGACCTGTAAAGGAGGATGGTTTGTTTCGACTCAGAAAAAACAAAGAGCTGTACGTACTTTATAATGAACTGAATGTTTCCCAATATGTGAGAATACAGCGAATTAAATGGCTGGGACACGTAATCAGAATGGACGAGGAGAGGACAGTCAGAAGACTGTTTTACGGAAGCCCCGATGGAGTGAGGCCTCGTGGAAGACCGAAGGGAAGATGGAAGGACAGCGTCTCCGAGGATCTGAAGAAAGCAGGAATATCCATCAGGCGTGCCACTGACAGGGAAGACTGGGGAAGAGCCGTTGAGCTGGCCAAGGACCGCTTCATGCGTCTGTTGCGCCGAGAATGAATGAATGAACTCATTGTACCAAAAAATGATTTTACATGCTAATTTAAACATATACCTATTTGGAAAACATACATGGGACATATGTATCCTTGCTTTTATTCTTGATCTAAACTGACAAGGGAACGTTTGCAGTTGTAACTCACAGATTTAAATGCCGATTTTTGTGAAGGTAGTGTGGACCTATTATAGAGCAAAACTAGAGTTATAGCCGCCAATGAGCATTAGGAGCCGAGAAAAAAAATAAAATATGAAAATAACGTTTTATTTTTTTCTCAGCTCTCAGTCAAGATAGAGAAATGATTCTTTCACGTTTAATTGCAGTTATGTGTGTTATTAGATATAAAAATACTTCTGTTATGCTAAAGACACTATCCGGCTTTAGGGTGCTCAAAAATGGCAAAAATATTACTAAATTCCAATGAAATAATCTGTAAATCCGTGGAAACTTTTTTTCATGAACAACTGACCTCAAATCTCGATTTAACGCACCATAACCCTTATGTGTGAAATTTTATCAATCAAAAAATATTGATTTTTTACCCCTTTCGAGGTGGTTAAAATTTTGAAGTTGAGATTTCATCAACATTTTCTACCGGCCATAACAACTGTTTTGTTCAACCGATTTCAACAGTAATAGCATCACTAGAAGCAGCATACATTCTGCTTTTTATCCATGCGTATAACATAGGATTTACTCCAGATTGTAGTGGACAAAAAAATGGAAAAATCCAAGGTCAGCTATAACTTGAGATATTTCAATAAGGGAAAATCCTGCAACCTCCGGATTTGGTCTAAACTATGCAGTTTTAAGACTTCTAGATGACCTTAAAGTTTTGTCTTAATCGTTTGCGAAATATGTGAGATAGTGCAAATTATTTACTAATAAGACGTTCTAAAATGATCTATTTCTATTATTATTTTAGTTTCTACACAATAAATTTCAAATAAGACCATTTAAAAACAATATTTTTTAACCAAAACCTGATATTAATTTTAGTTATTCATCAATCTTAGGATTTCTATGCAATTTGAAATAAAAATATGTAAGTTTAAAACGTCTTATTTATATAATATAGGTGAGGAAAATTTTTAAACTAAAAACTGATATTATTTCCAGATTCCTGATGCTGTCAATTTCTGAAGAAATGTAAATAATTTGCACTATCTCACCTATGTTATACGCATGGATAAAAAGCAGAATGTATGCTGCTTCTAGTGATGCTATTACTGTTGAAATCGGTTGAACAAAACAGTTGTTATGGCCGGTAGAAAATGTTGAAGAAATCTCAACTTCAAAATTTTAGCCACCTCGAAAGGGGTAAAAAATCAATATTTTTTGATTTTGATAAAATTTCACACATAAGGGTTTTATGGTGCGTTAAATCGAGATTTGAGGTCAGTTGTTCATGAAAAAAAGTTTCCACGGATTTACAGCGGATTTCATTAGAATTTTGTAATATTTTTGCCATTTTTGAGCACCCTAAAGCCGGATAGTGTCTTTAGCATAACAGAAGTATTTTTATATCTAATAACACACATAACTGCAATTAAACGTGAAAGAATCATTTCTCTATCTTGACTGAGAGCTGAGAAAAAAAATAAAACGTGATTTTCATATTTTATTTTTTTTCTCGGCTCCTAATACTCATTGGCGGCTATAACTCTAGTTTTGCTCTATAATAGGTCCACACTACCCACACAAAAATCGGCATTCAAATCTGTGAGTTACAACTGCAAACGTCCCCTTGTCAGATAAACCACGGGTCTGGGCCTGCCCTCCCAGTATTTTTTTTCGATCATGTTATAGTTTTCTAATTACAATTTATGATTTCTGCTATCTAGCGTTTTCCCTTATCCGGTGTCGGTTTCGGAAATGCCGAATAAGGGGGTGTCTACAGTACACAAATATTACATGAACAATAGTTATAAAATGCTTGCACTAATCGTGCTGCCAACTAAATTTTTCAGTGCACTTATTTTTCTTGAATGAAGAAAATGTTCTGACAAAGAAAATCATATTTTATTATTGGTATGATACTAAAAATATTCAATAATAATAAAACTCTTATTTATTAAGACTTTAAGACTTTAGGTTTATTATAAAATAGAGAGGTCATGTTTCAAACCTATAAAAAATGATTACCTTACAATGATATTTTGTAGTTGTTTCTTGTAATTAGATTTTTAGTTTGTTTTTTTTAATAATAAAAAATAAATTATAAAAATGTAAACATACTTTCCAAATATGAAAAGATATATGGACAGAATTTACTAAGGAGGGAATTTTTTTATGGAGGGTTATCTTGTTCTTTATTTCTTGGAAGTATCCCAAGACGGTCCTACCTCGCCATTATTTCCACACGGTTGCAGTGGAAATAGCAAGGTTTACTGGACTGCATGCTAAGCCTGAATGTTTATGACATAATATTCTACTTAATCTATTTCCTTTTGTATAAACCATTTTTTTTATTTTTTTTTTATTTTATTTATATATGAAATACTCTTTTTAATTTTATTTTCATTCTTTATACTTTTATTTTATTTACAAAAACCACAATTGCTATTAAAGTCGCATTTAATTCTATATAAAACTTACTAATTCGGTAATCATAGCAGTTAAATAATTTCATAATAGTATAGCTGTTACTGTCAATTAATATGACTCTTCCTTTTTATAGAAATATTATTAATTATAATTTTGTCTAGCTTGTTCCCTTTAAGTTGGGGTAGGATTAATAGAGGTTTCCCAGGCTGAGTGATGATAAATATTGTTTATATTGTTTTTTATTTTTTTTTATTTTACATTTTTTATAAACACTTATTGATTTATATAGTACAGACACATAACTATTCCTATTTCTTTTTCTATCCAGTGGGATATATTGAAATATTTATAAATATATGGGAGATATATATAGTTATATATTAAGGAGATATTTATAAATTTAGGGATATATAGAAAATAATTTCTGTATTAAATATATTGTGTATAAGTGTAAATATATATTTAAAATATACGTATACAGTTTATATATACTACATATTACATTTGATAAAAATTTCAATGCTTGTAAAATAAGTTTATTTTTAAGTTTTAACATAAGGGCGTTTGAAAAAAAAAGATGACATCCGTGCCTTATGAAACCATTATTAAAGTGTTACAGATGGGTTGCTGTTTCTCAAAATTTTTAAATGTGATTGGGAACATTATTTCTATTTCATCGATGTATTTTTTATTCTATTGCAAATATCAGTAAATTAGTTTATTTTTTTTTTCATTTTTTCAACTTAAAGTTTCATTACTTGTTTAGGGGTTTAGACCTCCGTAAACTTAAACTAGTGCATACAAATTGCATTTATATAAGTTATAAATTAATTAAATAAAATACGTAAAAAAATAAAAGTATTAAAAAAAATCCAAGCAATTTTGAATTTTCAAAAGTTTTAGTAATAAGGTTTATATTCGCCAGTGTGTAGGTATAATGTAACTTTGAATAAATCCTTAAGGGATATGCCTTATAAAATGCATAACTGTAATAAATTATATTAATTGAAAATTTCGTATTATTACCATTTAAGTCATAAATGAGGACGTTTACACAATCTAATAGCCTCCTTTGTTACTCTATTATTATATTATTATCTATTATTCTATTATTCCTTTCGCACTCTGGTGCATAATAAAAGTTTTAAAAAAATATATACCCATATGTTGTTTAACATAAAAATCCCTCAGAAATAATATCGTTTGCTCTGCAAACAAGCCTTTTCAAACATACATGTAAGCACACATACTACGTTTATAGGTTGGGAAGAAAAGCAAACAGATAAATACACTGATTCTGATTACTAATGTCAATATACAGTATGCACACAATATACTTGAATTATTCTGAAACAAGAGAGAAATGTGCAGGGAATACTGAAATTCAATTATCAATCCTGGCCTCGCCCGTACACGACACACCATAACTTAAACCAAATTCAGTAGATTATGAATTGTTATTGCGATCATTTTTAATTTGTTTTGCACCTAAAAATACAAATCAATAAAAAATAAATCAAAATGATACGATACCGTAATTTTTTGGGGATAAAATACCTGTAAAATTAAAAGCGGTTTCTCTCAAATGCCGATGGATTGGTAATAAGTAAAAAATAGATTAACGAATATCGACTAGATAAGCGTTGACTTTATAATTGAACGGTTTATTTTTTTAATTTCCATCCATGATAGCTAACTGTTCTAATCCGGTTTAAATACTCAGAGTTAATCATGTTAGACAGAACCTGCCTTAAAATTTGGAAGTACAAAAGGTTGTTAAATTTATTCATACAAATATATAAAAATAAATTCAAAGAGTTACAAAATATAAACATTTGTCAATACCCAAAACACTACTTGTTTTATTTTTTTTTTTTACTTAAAGATTTTTTTTCACTTTCATTTTTTTATTCACATCAGTTTTAAATATAACAAGTGTATTTCTTGATAACTTTTAGTAAAAGTAGAAGACTTATAGACACGAAATAAAATAGTACCCATAGTACATCTTCCTGCAATGCATAAAAATAACAAAATATTTACTTTTTTAAAAACTATTTATTGATATTTACAACTGTATACATACATATATGTACGATAAGTAAACTTATGGAAATTATTACAATGACTTGTCAATAACATGTGAAAAACCACTCACTAGTAGCATTTCAATAAAAAGAAAAAAAAAATCTATATAAGAAGGTCTTTCGGCCATCATCTTTTCAGACGCATCGGTGGATTATCGGAAATAGAATGGGAAGTAAGTTGAGAGACTAGTGGATTAGAATGATTATGGAGTTTACTATGAAAGGATAGGTATCTGGTTTAGACTAAACAGTAACGTATGGAACATTAAGGTCTTTTTGGATAAGGCTATTAGTTACTAAGTAAGGAGCATTAAAGATTTAGGATTGTAAGGATTGGATACGAGATGAATAAGATGGTTTGGGGAAGCCCCAAAGCTCAACTTCAAATTTCAAGTAGGTCTGATAATTGTCATGTATGGGTATTTTTAAATAAAATGGCAATTTGCTGTTCCAGCACTTAGAATTGCTGTAAAAAAAAAAACATATAACCAATATTTCACTATTGTTGATTTTATCTTGTCGAGTCCATTTGTTTAAATTAATGTAGGCCTTAAAACTTTAACTTCAAATTTTTGATAAACAAAAAACAAAATTAATTATTAAAAATTTTGACGTACGTAACAGTCTACAAGTCAAATTTTCAGCTTCTAACCTTTACAAAGAGTATAGGAATTTGTTTTCATTTTATTCTCTTTGTTATTTCTTAATAAATTATGTGTATATTAAATGAAAATAGAACTTTCTTATGAAAATATGAAATTTTGGGGGCTTGAGAAAATATTTTCTTTGTGTCCCAGAATTTACGAATTAATTCATTTGATGTACATGAACGGGTATAGAAGAGTGGGTTCTGGAGCTAGGGGAGTCGGGATAACGTCCCAACACCCTCCAGACTGTGTATTGTAACCATACCCAACCAAGGGCCCAGGTCGCTGTATTAACCAAAGTAAGACGACCTTGATTCTCAAAACATAGTGAGTGCCTTTATTCATTTGTACATACGTTACCATTGTTTTCTCACATTGAAATCAGCACTTCCAATTTAACTTTTTACAGTTCGTAGTTTTCTACATTACTGATGTGCAAATCCCATTATACTTTAATGTTAACATACATTACCGCTATGGTAACGTGTGTTAAAACTTTTGTAACACGTAAAATGAGGGGTTCCATTTGTTAAATTTATGGTAAAAAAAAAAAGAAAGAATTATGAAATAAAGTTTTTTTTCCTCTTTATCTCTTAATATATACATACAGAATGGAAAAAACTGTAATAGCTAGAAATGAAAATGATGTAATGTTGTTGATCAGTTAATAATAATTTTTTGGTAATGAAGGATTATTGAAAGGGTCTTGACATTCATAACAGATATTATTAACTTTGGGGGCAGTAATAAAATCCATAAACGTTTAACCAAAGTGAAAAAAAAAAAAAAAAAAAAAAATGGTTAACGTGCGTTAAATGTTTTGGAAAAAAAAAAAACTTAAATTTTTCTCACAAAATTTATTACCATTGCTCTTCCTGGAAAATCACTTTAAATTAGCAAAGTTACAAACCCGGTTGGTTACGTGTGTCAAATTAATTAATTAATTTTGTTTCTTTTAAAATTCATTAAAAATGAAGGAAGGGAAAATTTGACGAACCAATTTAGGTATATATTCTCAAGTAGTTAGGCAACATCATAGTATGGCACAGAACATGAAAAATAACTTTTTGTTTTGAGGATTTTTTGGTTTTCTGGAAACCTAAATTGCCATTTTATTTGAAAATGACCCGTATATGAACCTTTTGCAATTAATCGGTAGCTTAGAAAGTCTGTCTAGTAAATGTTGAAGAAGTCGAAAATGACGAGCAGTTTCCTGTCGATTTAGTCTTGTATGTGGATTCCATGTTTAACGTTTGTCTACTTGGAGTCCTAGATAGCAAATTTGTTAAACAGGGATCAATGGAATGTTATTAAAGGATACTGTAGGACAGAAAGTGGTAGGTTTACGACCAATGGTAAAGATTATTTGATGGGATTTGTTTGTATTTATTTTAAATCTCCAATTTCGACACTATTCTTGAGTGCTATCAATATGAGATTGTAGGGATTGGAATGCAATGAAAGGATTATTATTTACTGACAACACACTTGTGTCATTAGCGTACGTGGTCAAGTCTGTGCCCAGAATGAGTCAGGATATCAGAAATATTTAATTAAATTAAAAAAAAATTATTTGAGCTGATCTCTGATCCAGATTCTTTTCAGCCTTCTGATGTATAAAGAGATAAATCTAGGAAATGTGATGGACATATCAATGAATTATGAAGCAGCCATCAATTGGCAGCAACTAACTTTTGTTAAATATTAGAAGCTTATTAGGCGACCTTCACATTAATTCCTCAAAGATTCTGTCGAATCAGATGGGAAACTAGTTGAAAACTAGTGAGTTAGAATGATAAAAAGTTTTTTAGTTTATTTTTTTAATTAAGGAATCTGATTTGGGCTAAATCAGTAACATACGCGTATGGAACATTATAGTTAAGCGAAGAAACTATTTTGTTGATTTTAAAACATAGCCTAAAAACTTTAAAATCTGACTGATCCCACTCAACATTAAAAAATCAATAATAAAAAATATATTTGTAGAGGTAAAACCTGTAGTTAGTCTAGATAAATACTAACTCATTTTTATTATGTTACTGCAGATATGAGTATCATTATACAATTAATTATATATATATATATATATATATATACATTTGTTAGTTAATTTTCGATTTCTTAGTTATCTTTAGTTATGTTAGTTCGATATCTTCAGTTCTAAAACATACATTTTTTCAACACTTCAGAACTATGTTACATAGATTATATATACTAAAGTTTTTAAAAAGGTAAGACCAGAAATCCAGCATTAGCACTCTAAAGTTTTTAAAAAGGTAAGACCAGAAATCCAGCATTAGCACTCACCTGAAGAGATCTAACAGATATCTGAAATATATCCATAGTAGAAGGGGAAGGGGGCAGGTAGGCTAAATTGTTTGGGTTTACTATGAGATTTCCCTTATGAGTCATTATAATCCATAGTAATTATAATGAGTCATAAGGGAAATCCCATTGTAAACCCTAAAGTTTTATTTTCAGCATATATATATATATATATATATATATATATATATATATATATATATATATATATATATATATATATATATATATATATATATATATATATATAATATATAATTAATTAAAATACGTCTATAAATTATTTACTTTTAATTATAAATTAATTGCGCATTGTAATTTGAAATTAACTCTTCTGCTCATAGGTTTATCTGAAAACAGAGTTACAATGAATTGGTTATTTCCGTCATTTTCAGCCTTACAAAATTCGATAATTTTAGACGGAATTGAATCCTTTCAGTGGCAGGGCTTTCAAAACGTTACTTAATACTTCCAGGTTATTTTCTCCTTTTCTCCTTAGCTGCCTTCCTAAGTAAGAAAGTTTGTTACGAAACAATTAATTGAGTTTATGAAATGTTTATGTAACACCATCTAGTTAGTGGTGCTGAAAATTTTGTTCATCGGATAACTGTTATACATATATGTTGAGCATAATTTCAGTAAAAGGGTTTTAAGTTTAGAAACAAGCCGACTTAAATCTTTGCAAATTTTCTGAGTAAAGAACTTAACTAAACTGAATAAAAGGGTTTAGGAAATAAAATATTTCATAAATATAGTTCAATATTATTCAATTTTAAATTATAAATATTATACAAACATGCGAATCGTGATAAAAAATATTATTTTTTGTTCTATTATCAATGTAATTTTAAAATAATTATTGGAAGATTATTCAATGTTTTTGATTTAAAACTAAGATGAAGGGATGCGTTAGTCTTGATACGGGAGCTCTTGAGCGGAAATTCAATTTTCCTTGGGACGGAGAGCCGACCAATTTATTCATGATCGTGCAGCGTGAATAACCCGAGATGTTTGGTTATTCTACGACTTAATAATAAACAATAAGGTATAATAAAACATTTTTTTTTTTTTAACTTGATACAGTTGTACATAAATATATTATTATTCTAGTAAAGTGTAAGACCAGATACAAAGAATGGTTCTCATGCAACAATTTGATCTCCAGACAATTAAAATCGAAAAAGTAAGCCAAAAAACACATTAAGAAATCACTCAGCCTCCACTGGTATTATTTTTACACCAGTAACGCAGATGAGAGCGCTGAGACCTCTTGGGATCTGGCTTGTCCCTCTATTAGTGAAGGGACAAATCTGGTTTAGGTATTTCTCAGGTGTGTATTATATATTAAAAAAAAAACAAAAAAACTTATGAATGCATTTATAAGTTTTAATTTTTTTTTTTTCTTTTTTCGAATTGTATAGTTTGAGGTACTTTATTAATTTATTTAATTTGTTTTCTAACATTTATTGTATTATATATTATTCTTTACTCATTTCTTATTGTACCTATTGTGTGAATAGATCCATTAAGCTATCCATATTACTTATTGCCCACTTTGAGGGAGATTTTAATACTTAAAACAAACAAAGGAAAAAAAACCTATTTAATTAAATTGAAATTTCCTTTTATTACTCATAGCAATTGGTTTCAATAAATTAAAGATGTTGACCTGAACATCCTTGAAGAAAAAAAAATTATTATTTATTAGTTTCGCTGTGTGTTCTTCTCTCTTACTTACAATTAGTGTAGTGTAAGTGTTGCCGCCCTTTGAATAAAAATAATGAAGTTATAATAAAAAAAAAATAGTAGTACCTTGACTTTAATAGAACCAAAAGTGAACTTATAATCACAAATCTGCAAAACTCTAGATAAAACTAGAAGATTAGCATTAACTAAATTTTAATCATTTCACCATGTGATTTCTTTTTAGCAGTTGTTGTTTGTAAGGTCTTAACAACTTATGTACTCAGACTAAACTTAGGAGGATAGATTTCTTACTTGAAAAAAATCATTTAGCGGATCCATCTTAAATATGCAACTTATTTTTAACTCACATGTACGTGACAAGTGTATGTGAGTACACTTGTCAGATGTACAGGCGTAGATGGAAGTATGAAGTGAATAATGAACGGAAGTGTTCTAAAACTTCTATTTTGAGACAAAAACAGTCTTGAATTTCATAAAATCATGAATAGACCTTTTAATATAATAGAGCATTTTAAAATAAAATACAGTTTTTCGCTCTTTTGTCTTAATCTAAAACCACAGCCGTCAAGGTAATGGACAGATTCCTGTACCTGCTGGAAACATGTTGACTTGATCCCTCTGTGGGCGTTCCTTGTCATGACGGGACAGGTCAGTGGGCTTTGCTGTCTCATCAAGTTAATTAATATCCAATTATAACATAATTAATACCTGGATAACCGAAGATTATGAAAGGGACACGCTATAAAATAACCAAAAAATTTTTTTTTTTTTTTTAAATTAGTTAAAATAAATTTTATTGTGTGAGTAAAAAATGTATTATACATGTCGTTTAAAATCTAAACCTGTTACATCCATTTTTCAAAATTTTACAGGAAGACTAAAGATTAGAAAATACTAATTTTTGGACGAACGAAAAATATGATCACAATTAACACCCATGTTAAATATTATTTTCTTGGAGTGGACTTAAACTTGTGAATTTTCAATACAAATTTCAAAAATTTCTATTTTGTGTTAGACATAACTGGTTTTGTTTTGAAAGTCTGCCCAAAAAAAATTATTACTTTTCTTAACTCTTTTATTTATTATAGATTATATATATGATGGAATTTTTTACATTTAATATATACAATATATGCAACAAAGTGCTGATGTTTTTAAATTTCTGTATGTTTTCAAAACAGATAATGAGTATTTAACATTCGAAACTCGAATGCTGAACCACCAACCAGGAAGACTGGTGGCTTTAATTTTGGAGTGCCCTGCTAAAGGAAGTTGCATGGCTTTTAAACTTAAATTTAATTTTTTAACTTTTTAATTTTTTTAACCATGTAACTATTACACATCAACTGTATTCTAGCAATCATTTTTAATGTATTTTGTTTTCGATAAATGTTATTCTCTATTTTATTCAATCATATTTAATGTTCTTTTTTCTTTTCTTTTCATTTTTTTTTTTTTTTTTCATTTTCTCAAGTTGATTTGGGTGTAATTCTAATTTTATTATCAATATTTAACAGAGCACATTTACCTAATGGTTCAATTTTAAAAATAAATAAAATCAGATTTGCATCACAAGATTTTTTATAAAATCCTCAGTGATTTTTTTAATTCTATTTAGATAACTTTTTTTTAACAATATAATTAGTGTTCATAACAATATTTCTTTACTGATGCTACGTTACTTTTACTCCTCACTTCCTCATTAGACAATTAATTTTGGAAGCCTAAAGAAGCCATTGTTCAGGAAAAACTGGAATTATAATACATATATTTTTTTTATTTTAGGAAGAATTTTAGAACGCATATTTTAAATGATGCCCTCTATCAAATTGTCACTAAGTTTTTTTTTGTTTTTTTAACGAAACTAAAAATAACCTCTTATACAGTTGGTCATTTCGTCATATGTTGATCTCTATTTTAATAATCAAAGTTTTATTTAAAGTGTAAATTTCTTTAAATGTGATAACTATATATCTATTAATATATGCGTGCGTGTTCTTCATAACTATTCCAAGACAATTTATGGTTGAATTAAACTCCGATTGAGACTCAAAACAAGACTAGTGGGGTCCAATCAAAGATAAACCGCTAACGATCCTACATCCTGCGGGTAGCCGTAAATTTTATCCAAGCCATAACGATATCTTAACACAAATATACGCCAACACAATCAGGGTTCTAAGTAATTGGAACAGATGATGTTATCAAGAAAACAAATTACATAACAGTTTCGTACATATTGTACAATATTTAAATTTGTATTTAATAGGCTGATTTTAGTAACACTATCAACAAAAAAATATGATGTATGCCAATCTGGGTTATGTCTATAAATTATATATATATATATATATATATATATAATTGTTTTAAAAGTCAATTTCCATTTATACGTTTAAATCTTCAAATACTCTCCTACGTTAATTTAAGATATTCCGAAATTCCCTTGGTTCTCTCAAACTTCATGACTATTTTTAGTACTACTCGGAATTTAACATTTTTTTTTTTTTTTTTTTTTTTTTTTTCAGTTTTGTCAATAGCACAAAAATATTGATAAAAAAGTTTCAATGACGCAATAAATGCAGCCAAATTTCAACCTGAATTTTGAGGAGAGGTACAATGATACCAATTCTTTCTATTAAAGCTCAGCTAAACTTATCACTAAATATGTAAAAAAAGTAATAAATACATAAAATACGGTATGAACTTTTTTTTTCTAAACTCTGATTGAAAAGTTTGTTCATTTTTAATAATGAAGAAAAAAAAAGATAACGGACTTGGCTAGAAAGAGAAGGCTACGTTTCGGGAATGAATCCGGAGGCGGAGAAGAAAGATTAAGACACCTTAGTTAGTGGAAGCGATCAAGGATTTTCAGGAACTGGGAATAGTTGAAAAGAGACTGATCACTTCTCAGGAGGATTCAATGAATAAGGGAGTTTCAGGACAACCCGCCCCGTAAGAAGAAAGGTGCCCTCAGGACGAAGGAGAGAAAAGAACAACACAGCCAGAGAATGCGCATGTACTGAGTAAACATCAAAGCCCACTCCCAGCTGAATATCGTGGTCCTTAGATGGCCAATTCGAAAGACAGAGAGAGAAGAGATAATAATAAAGTCCTTAAGAAGAAATAAACCCCTTACCTTAAGGAAAAACTATTGCATTTTATTTTGATTGTATTTTTTGCTTGTATTATTCACGAGGTATAGAGTTATTGAAAAAGTAATATAAATTCACTATTAAACCGGTTAAAGATGTAAAATGGCTAAAGATTTAGGATGTGTGGTACTCATCTATGTCTAACTGTCCCTTTAGGAATAATAGAACTATCGTCAACAGCTACTAAAAGAAGAAAGCCATATAATAAAAATTCGACGTGCAGCTTCTTGTCTTTTCAAGCTTGTATAAGGGTTCCAGGTAAAATCCAGTCTCTTGTCCAGATAAAATCCCAGGTATCGTATCTGTTCCACATTATTTAGCGGTACACCATTAAAGGAAACAGGAGGACAGGATGAGGTAGGTTTTCGACGGAGAGTAAAGGTTATTTGCTGGGATTCGCTAGGATTTATCTTAACTCTCCATTTATGACACCATTCTTCAAGCGAAGTGATATGTGACTGGAGTGTCTGAGATGCAGCAAATGGATCTTCATTGACTGATAACACGCTGGTGTCATGAGCATAGGTTGTGAGGATAGTATTAGGATGGGTTGGGATATCAGCTGTATATTGTGATACAGCGATTCAAAATTATATGTATATACATAAATATAAAATGCCTGTTCAAGTTTGATTAAACTTGGAATCCACATACAAGACTAAAACGACAACAAACTTTACGTTACATACTGCTTCAACATTTACAAGACAAACGTTCAAAGCTCCCAATTAATTATAAATGCCTCATTTACATGACTGTGATTAGACCTATTTGGTAGTACGGGGTTGAGCTTTGGGGCTCAACTAAACCATCCAATTTATTTCGTATCCAATCCTTACAATCCAAAGTCCTCAATGCTCCTTACTTTGAGACCAATAGACTTATCCATAAAGATTTTAATGTTCCATATGTTGCTGATTTAGCCCAAACCAGATACCTATCCTTCCATAGTAAACCCCATAACCACTCTAATCCACTAGTCTCTCAACTTGCTTCCCACTCCATTCCTGATAATCTTCCGATACGTCTGAAAAGAAGATGGCCTAGAGACCTTTTAGTGTAGATTTTTATTGAAGTGCTACTTTTGAGTAGATCTTCACAAGTTATTTACATGCCATTGTATTCACTATCAACACATTTACTTGAATATTATATTGATGAATATTAATTTGTACAGTTATAAATATCAATAAATGAAGAAAAGAAAAAAAAGTTTGTTAAAAGATTTAAATTACTTTTTCGAGAATTTCAGAACTACACCAAAAGATATTAATTACAGTTGAGAGGACTACATTTTATTTTGGTTTTTATTGGTTAATCTAATTTGATGGAATTTTATAAAACATTCTTTGAACAATATCTACATTTTTATTTTCCCAAATTTTATTAATTGCTTAACATATATAGTGTTTTTTTTATCATTCTATGTATTAGATTTTTGTGCTATTAAAAAAGGTGTCATTATGTTTTTATTTAAAAGTGTTTTCTATAATAGAAGTTCCTATCCACAATTTAGAGGTTTTTCTTTTGACATGAATATATCTTTTGGCAGGGGGTCTACACCTTTTTGGTGTAACTTTTTTTTTTTTAAATTCATTTTGACACGTTTTAGCTTAGTTGGTGTTTCTTAAATCGAAAATCTGACGTCATTCTTCTAGTCGGAAATTAAATAGAAAATATTTTATGTAATATAGCATTCCCCGCTAGGACCTACCGTTTAGGAGCTATATTAGTTTGAATAAAAAAAGTCACTAGAAAACGCTATTTTGTTTCAACTATATTTCAAATAATGATTGATTATTAATTTAATTTAATTATTACTTTAAGTAATTTGATCCTTTCAATTATAAAATGTAAATTGGGAAAAGCTGTCGATTATAGATAGACATATCCATGATCTATTTTTTCTCCCTTTCATGAAAAATTGAGTTTTTTTCAGTGAAAGAATATACAAAATAAAAGTATTACTAAGAAAAATTAAAATATTTATATATTTTTTAACAGATCCAAAAATATGTAAGCTTGTATATAGAAAAAAAAACTATAATAAAAGTTTACAACCAATACTTAAATCAAAGCCAATAAATTTTGCTCTTATAAATAAGCTTTAACCATTCAATTGTCAGCCTCTTTTGGCATTCGATAACCATTCAAATTTGGAGATTAATAAAACTTGATAACTTCACAAACTTTCCTAAACTGGAGCAGGAATATATTTAAAGTTTGGTCAGCCTAAGACCATTAGGGCGAGATTTATGCACCCTATGAACTTTTAAACCTTATATCAACCCTTAGAAGTGATTTAAGGATCCTGCAGTGTCATTTACACGAATCCATTTTAGCGTTTATTTGTAGTTATCCATTTAGCTTATTTAATTATTATAATATCTCGACGTATTCCTTTAATTTATTACTATGATTATATTTGTATTATAATTAAGCTCATGACAACTGCGTGTCCTTAAAACGATAAAATATAATACGAAAATTATAATAAAAGACGAAGAAAAATAAATTTTCACCATTTAAATAAAAAGGGCGTAATAACCTTGTAGTTGATCGCCCAAATAAAAACTCAATCTACATGACAACTGCACAGATTAGCAAAGTTATTTAATTATTGTTGTGACTTCAAAAACTGCTAAATATATGTATATAGAAAAAAAATACACATACCTTAATCTGCTAGTTCTTTTTTAATTATCATGTTTCAGAATCTCAATTTTAAGAACATTTGGTTCCCTATCGTTTTCAATTGTAATAGATAAATCTAAAATAATTTTATAAGGATTATCAAATCTACTCAGGAACATAATATGACAACAAAGTTCCAGGTATTACTCGAAGGAGCCTAATGAGAAGATGTACCAGAGATCAGCTTGTCCTCGATGTTAACATGCCTGGAAAATTCACAGGACGATGAATCCTTCATGCTTTATCGTTCCTTAATGTACTGTTACATCCTATTCAATAGTTGTTTTGTCAGCTTTTAGTTTAAATCTATTTATTTACTTTTGAGTGAAATATTTCATTCAAATTTAAAATAGTTAAGTTTAAAAAAAAAATTAGTTCTCTATTCATTGATTAGCCTATTGATATTATTATTATCAACATTAATAATTTTGAGACCTTCAATCTTAATGCTTAATGTGTTTATATTATTAGGCATTTAAATAATACTAAGCTTCTCAGTTATAATCTGTTTCTTGAAATGGAAAGTTCTGTTAAAGAGAATCGTGCTTCTGTGGTAGTTCTGTCCCGCTCAGGAAAATCTCCTGGCGAGATTTTCAAGTGGCTCAGGCCTCTTGGGATCAGTAGGTGGTTCCCTTGATATATTCAGGGAGACTTACTTTATCGAAAACAGGGCAGTCTCCCAAGATCTTTAAGGACAGCAGCAAAGCTTAAAGTGGTTAAGAACCGGATTATAAGAAACCCTCTCCGTAAACAAAGTGTGGTGTCCCAGAAAATGAAAAATACGTGCCCTGTATTTTTCATTTTCTGGGACTCTGAGTAAAACAGTATAGACACGATACTCAAATGGTAAACGTCGGAAAATTATATTCATTTCAAGAAAATATTTTTACAGTAGAGGAAAAATCCAATTGCTAAATGACAGAGTATAAGCTACAAGTTTCCGAGAAACCACTAAAATTGTCAAAAGAGTTTAAAGATACCATAATCCTGCACGTTTGATGGTGTGGTGGGAATTCAGCTGAAACGCGGTCACAAAAATACATTTTTGTGAATCTGGGGTCAAAACAAGTGCCAATGTCTACCAGGCATTTTGAAAGGCATTGTACTACCTTCGAAGGATGATTTATTCAACGGAGAGCACTGGTTCTTTTAACAAGATTCTACACCAGCTCACAAAGTAAGAACCTTTCAGGCAAATCGCCTGAGTGTAAACAGTATAAGTATATACCATTAAGGGACAATTTGTATGAGTTTATAAGTTCAGAAGAATGGCGCTCCTCCAGCCCTGATCTCAATCCACTCAATCATAAGTTGTGGATAGAACTAGAGTCTATGGCCTGCAGATGTTACAACGCTCTTAACGCCCGAAGAAAATCCTGATCAAGGCAGTAGAAGAATTTCTTATAGAGAAGGTAGGTACTGCAATTGGTGAGTGGCCAAAGCCCAAGGAGGACATTTTGAGTAAAAAATATTTTTTTTATTTGTCCATAAATTTATTCAATATCTGTAATAAAATGTTTTAATAAATCGCAATAACTTATTTTTAACCCTTTGAAGTGCGATAACAGAATGATTTTTTTTTTTTTTTTTTCAATACGCTTTTATTGTAACGTAATTTACATTGTTATTTCACTGATTTCCAGCTATCTGATTAACTTGAAGACTTACACACGTTTCAAAATCAAATGACAATACAATAATTCTACAACATTGTTCTAATGTTTTCACTTAGTTTAGTTCAATTACCCCCAAAATAGGGGTCTGCCTTACTAAAGGTGGAGTAGCAGGTTTTATGTTTTTATATGGTCCAGATGGGTCCTGAGAATAAAATATCTTAAATGAAACTAAATTTGATAAGGAAAAAATGTTGTAGGGGCAAACAAAATTCAAACTTTTTTCAGATTTTTGCAAAAAACATATAAACAAATCCTTTAAATCGAAAAATGTGTTTTTTACAAAATTAAATTGGGCTTCAAAAGACATCTCTTAAGCCTAATTTTATTTAAGCATTTAGCCACAATCGGTTCACTTTCACAAAAAATTAGTTTTGGTCATGTTTAAGAGTCTATAAAGCAGCAATGTCTAATCAAAGCAATAATGTTTTATCCTAAAAGGTGTAGATCATCTTGTGCGAGATAGGATTTTTAAAGTAAAAATTTGCCCATTCTTACTCTGAGATATGTCAATAAAAGAAAAGTTGTTGGTTGATTTTGGACAAACTTTGTTAAAATGGCAAAACAAAATCTCAAATAGAACACGGAAATTAGCTTCAAACCTTGAACTATAAAAATTAAAAGGCCTGACTGCTGCAAATTGATCCTCACACTTCCGTTTTTGTCAGATTTGCTATAAAAGCGTGTTTTCATAGTTTTTTTAAACTATATTTGTTTTTCTCCAACATTTTTTTACTAACTACAAACATATGAACAATGAATTTCATTAAAAAAATAATTTACATTGTCAAAATTTAATTTAAATAAAAATATTATGCAATATACGGGAAAGGAGATTGTGTCTCGTAAAAACTTTTTCAAATGCACCTTATTTTTTCTATTCGGTAGATTTAATAATTTATTTTTTTCTTCTTGTGTTGTAACTCAGTTGCATTTTGAGGAATCCATGCGTAAAAGAATATAGATTTGAAAAATTGTTGATATGATCTAAATATTCTTAGATGATGGGGCTCATATTTCGTTTGAGCAGGCCTAACGATAGAACTAATAGTAAAACTAAAAACTTAAATTTACATATTTCTACCAACCTTGGAGGAGTGGCCGTACTATAATTTTGTTGAATAGGTTTTTCCCAGATAGCTATAATTCTGACTGAAAATTTAAATATTTAGTTTAATAATGTCTATTACGGTCTGTGACTGAAGCTCTCTTATTATTAACTTCGTCCTTTTCCTTCCAAATGACGTTCGTTTCATTTATTTTTTTTCTAATTATTCCGTTTTGGAATTATTCCAACGGTTCAGCCATAGTCTTTGAAACATAAAGGAACATCGGTGTTACATGTAGTAGTGATGGCCTTAAAATACATTTAAAAATTATTACCTTGAGATGTAGAAATAAAATCATTGTATAATAATAGGTGATAGTGATTGTAGTCATACCTCTGTCAAACAAAATGCCAAGATATAATAATACATTTGAAATTATGTTTCTATATCCTTTCGGTGTAAGATTGACCGGAAGTTTTTTCTCACTTTTTTTAAATGGAAATATTGCATATTAAGGTTCAATATGAAGTTCATTGAAGTCGTACAAAATCTTTTGACATGCTGATTCGGCTAGACTTAGGGGTCTTGTGGCATTTATACTACTAATTGTGATTGCACAACCACTGGCTAAGAAACGATAAGATTTTTCCAAATAATGAACTCAATACATTTACGGGTAGTAATGGTGTATATTTTATTTTTTATTTATGACTTTTTAAATATCCATTTCAATTCAAATGTTCTGATTCTTGATAATAAACAAAATACAGACATTTCCAACATTGATTCCCTGTATAAATTGAATATTTTAATTGAACTAAAATATTAAGCGTATCATTCCATGGAAATTCGCACAGCTAACACTTCATTAGTGAACTGGTGATTAAAATTGATCGCTGACTCCATGATGTGCCTGGGTCAGGTCAAATTAAGGTCGAATTGAGAATGTAAATTGAATACAACTGATATTTTAATTTCATTTATCGATCACAATTTACATAATATATCAACAACAATTTTTTTTTTTAAGAGATAAGTAAAAAAAATATATTAATATTCACATTTTGAACAAAAATATTCCAAGATTAACTAAAAAAAAATAAAAAATGAATATATTCTCAGAAAATGTACTTAAATGGAATTCAGAAATATTCGGTACCACACATATTCAGGGATTCATTTAGAATTCGAAATGGAACAAGAGAAATAAAAGTGTTTGGGAAATTCAAGGACTTCACCTGTCGACAGAATTGTCTCGTCACTTACAGACTTGGTAATGCTTTCAGTCTTCTTTAGGAGTTGAGTATTTTAGAATGTTTTGCTAGAATTTCAGTAACGTTCTCGGAGATTAAGAAGTTTGGATGTGGTTTAGGATGAGAGAGTAAGTTTGTATCAACAAGTGATTGTGTATGTTATTTTCAGTAGGCATTGACATTTTGCGAAACAAATTATTTTCCCCATATATGTATAATACTTTTTGAAAAGCTTAGTAAAGCCCATTTACACATTTTTCGCAATAAAGTTGATCTTAAGAGAGTGAAGGGATAATTATGGTGAATGTTCCGTATTATGTCTCCAGGATAAGTTGGATCATTATGAATCCTCAATACGTAGAGGTACAAAACATCAAGGATTACACTCATAGGCTGAGTGTATAATTTTCATATGCAGTATGACCGTAATTAATTTTTACATGGATACTTTAACTAAAAAATGTAACATTTTGACACAATGTAGCTCTGTTGGTACTGCTCGGATCGAAAATTTTCCGACAGTTTCCAAATCAGAAATTTAATAGAGAATATTTTTTGTTGCTGTTTAATATTTGTAGCTAGGGCCGTTTAGAAGCTATATTGATTTGAATGAATAACGTCATGTATTGCCTTTTTAAGTGTTGAGAGTTCTTTGACATGCTCTTTTAGGTTTTCTCAGATCAAAATTTGGAGGATAATATCCTGAGAAAAAAATATAAATAATGGCTATTCAGGATCGGCAGTCCCTACCAACGTATATAATTTACTATGAAGCAAACCTTATAATTTTACCATTCAGGTAAATATAAAAAAAAAAAAAATTATTGTTGTTGTTTTTTTGTATATTCTATAATGTTATTATACGTTTCCAATGACGAACAATGAAGCTATTACCATTCAATGTTAATCTAGGTTAATCGATTATTAGATCTATACCCCTAAGGGAGCTATGTTGCGATTATGTTATCAAAGCAGATTATGTACATGGGGTTATGAATAATTCAATATTAGTTCAAATTCGTTAATTGATTTCTCCACATATACTTAATATGGAACTATAATTTTTGTTGATATTAAATTAGTTGATGATTGCTTTTATTTAGTTTTAAATCGATTTGCAAAATAATATAATACACCGATAGAACTATTTATAAATTTTTATCCGATTTCTCTAATATATTGTTAGGAATATTTCTGCCTCCAATGGTTTAAGAACCGCGGCGTGAAAGAAGCTTCCCTGGAATATTGCTTAACCTTCACGCGATAGAAAGAAATCGATTAAGGGATTTTTTTATCTAACAAATCGATTTAAATTTTTTTTTTTTTGTATTAAATTTAATTTCATAGACAAATTTCTTTGTATATAATTTAATTTTCTTTTGTAATTAAATGGTGCATGTTTTTATGATAAAATATATAATCACGCATGGCAGATTTTACAGATAGTTAGTTATGTCTGCAAGAAACAGAGAGTTTATTATAAATGAATCTTTATTTATTATTTTCTGATTTATTTTATTTGGTTTTTAAAGTTTGCTTCATCGCTTCTTCTAGGGCTTTGCTACATTTTTCTATATTTTTAACACATAAAATAAAAATTTTTATTTACATCAATAATTAAATAATACATGTTAATATCAGTCATCCCTCGGATGATTTTTGGCAGTTATGGTTTCTTTGTAATAGGAATTTCACTCTTAACCCTTTGATGCATTCAGTAGCAGATCTGCCAAATTTTCTTTTAGCGATCTTAGTGCCAATTATTGCGGTTTGGTTTAGTTTAAATCCTAAGTTTTTAAAATCAATCATAAAAACTCTATTAAGAACTATAAAACATCTACATTCTGAAATTCTTAGTGGGTTTCCTTTATTAACAATTTAATGTTTTGAGACAGAAAATTCTGTTTTAATCTTTACTTTGAAATATTCTAAACACAAAACTTCATAAGTACAAATAATAAAAATACCACATTCAAAATGTAATAGTTTCGAAATAATAAAGTTTTTTTTATTAATGAAAATACAATATAATTAACTCTATATTTTTTTTAACGAATTGCTTAAATTATAATTATAGAATATACGTAATAAAATAGAGGAGGATAAATTTTTATTTAATTTGTTCATCATTTTTATTATTTTTTTTTTTTTTAATTCTCAACTGGTTTAATTAGTTAAATATCGCCTCTAATACTTTTTTATTTATTTATTAATTTTTTTTTTTTGTATAAATCTGTAGTTTTAAAACTAACAAAATAAATGTAGGTACCTAATTATTTTGCTTGGTTATGGTAACCTTTGCTCTCTATTAATATCAGTAAAGTATTTAATTATCACAAAATTTTAAAAACTTGTTTTTTACAATAACTGGATGTATGTATCCATTTAAAGCTCTTGTTTGTGTCTGTTGACATTTAAATGATTTAATGATCAAAGACATTTTATTTATATAGTTACCGTATCAGAGCTTCAAAGAGGGAGTTTTTTTTTTTCTTATTTGGTTTTCATTTTTAATGAGAATGCTATAAACGTATAACGAATCGCTGTATACGTGAAAACCTTTGCCATTTATAATTTATAAAACATATGAGTGACTGACAATATTTTTATTTTTACCGGGTTTATTTTTATAAATATTACAATTGCAATTATTAATAGAGTTCGTAATAAACCAATTAATAATTTACTTTGAAAATAAATTCAGTATGTTTAAATGTATAAAATATAAAATTTTAATTTTAAAATTTTACAGGGTGATTCCCTCTTAGTGTTAAAAATAAAAAATGAGTAAAACTAGACCATAAATAAAGAAAAAGGCCGCTTAGTGCACCTTTCTAGTCCAATCCGTTGTTAATAAATAATAATTCAAAGATTTTTTTTAGAAAACCACATTTTTTGCAATAAAAGCCGTGATATCTCCATTTTGTTTAAACATTTTTGAAAATAAAACCACATTTTCTGATTAAACATCAAATTTTCTATAAGACCAAAGCACATGCAACATTGAATTTTTCAAACTTGAGACCTAAAGAAAAGATTGATTTTCCACTTTAATTTCTTATAATAATTCAACTCTCAACGTTTAAAAAAAAAATCCACTGAACTAAATATTAAAAAAAAATATTTTAAAAAACTTACAAATTTAACCAGCTTCCGAATGGTATGTTTGAATTAATGATTCAGTGTTGATTTCTTAGAGAAATTTTTTTTCCAAAACTGGAAAAAGATGGTGTAATTTACAATTTCACAAAATTTACAAGCCATATTTTTTATTTGACAGCCATTTTAAAATGACGATTTAGTGAATTTTATGAAATTAAAAAAACAAAACAAAAAAACGGGGTTTGCGGACAATTTAATTGCAAGGTTATTTCATGCTGAATACACTAGTTTTTAAATTATCCTGATATCTTTAAAAATGACTTCGCAATTAAATTTTTTGCAAACCCTGTTTTTTCATCAAATTCTCTTAATCATCATTTTAAAATGGCTGTCAAATAAAAAATATGGCTTGTAATTTTTTTTTTCAATTGGAATTTTGTTAATATCTATCCACAGGGAATCCATAATTAAAGAATCAGGAAAAAAAAAATGTTGAGCAACAAATTATATTTATATTGGGTGATTCGAAATGGATTGACCCTACCACCAATATATATAAAAAAAATAAAAATAAAATTTTTAAAAAGATAAATTTTTCAAAGTTTTTTTTTTTTAAATATCTAAAACAGTTTAACAAAAAAATATATATGTAATAAAATAAAACTGTATTTTAATTTACTAACCGCATTAAAACACCAACATAACTAATTTTTTAATGATGCATTTCATATAATGGCAATTGTACTGGTCTTCATTTGAAGACAGGTGTGAATTAAACGATAAAGTTTAAAAAAAATATATTTATAGATTAGATAGATAAGTCATCACCTTAAACTTTTTTTTTTCCCTAACAGATGCTTAGAAAAAAAAAAAACCAACTGACCGTATAGATTTGTAATGTTTGTGATTTGAATTTAATTTAGCACACTTTAGATATTCTATAAAAAAATGTTTATGCATGTTGCAATACTTACTTCTGTAAGTCAACACATTTTGGTCGGGCGTAATTTTAATTGTTTGCTAGCGCGGGTAATTCATTGAAAAAATTTTCTTGCTTGAATTTTATTGTTACGAAAATCACTGTAGAAAAAAGGAGTTTATTATGTGTGTAAAAAACTTATAACTATGAGACCCGCGCTCTACTCACAGTTTGCGAATATTGGTTTTTATAGGCCTAATCTCCATTAACTCCATATGAGTTAAAATCAGTGCGAATGTAGAAAATTTAGCAACAAAAAACTAAGTTACATCGTTATTTAATTAATACAGTTATATATACAGTCATTGATAAATCGGAATTCAAAGATGGTCAAATCCTTCATACCCAGGCACCTTGTCCATGACATTACTCTAGCATTAAGATAGGCATTTAAATTATCGATTATTATTTATTAATTAGTTAGGAATATCAATTTAAATTTAAAACACAGAACCAGTCTTACCTACAATTACATCAACTTCCTTTCCATTCAATGCCCAATAACACTCCAAGGATCTTTAAAAAAAATGGCTTCCGTACATTCAATATAAACTTTCTTTTTTTAAGTTTTACCTATTAATAGTTGCTTAAAAAGCCACTGACGAGTTATTATATTATATTCACTAGATATATTTTTTGTATACAGCAGTAAATTAAAATAAATATATATATATATATATATATATATATATATATATATATATAAAAGAAAGTTAAATGGTGGTTTTCGGTGCCATTTAAATAAATTGTTCCAGATTGTTGTTATTTAATTTTATTATTTTTATTAGAAAACTAAACTTACTTTATGGAATGTATATAGTTATAAGGAATTAGTAATTAATTAAAATTTTTAAAACAAAAACACATACAAGACTATAAAAGATATAAAAGAATCCACTGATACCTTATTGTCTTGTTTACATAGAACAGGAAACCCGTTTTATGCCTTTATTTTAAACGAAATAATAGAATTTAATTTTAAAAAGCATTATTACCTTTAAGCATTTATTATTCGATGAAATCACGTTATTATTTTCTCCTAGGCAACACTAAACAGATATAGTTCCGGAAAAAGGGAGCCAAATCTGGTTACGAAACAATTCGATATTTAAAAGCTAAAATTATAAGTAATAAGCGTTATGAAACTGAAAATTAATTCTGACTGCTTTTAAGAGAGGCCCGTTTGTTAAAACTGTCGATTAAAGGAATTTCCACTGAATACCATATTATTCCTATATTATTCCTATATTACATTTGAGTAGAGATATATGTGTTTAATTAATTGATGATTATCAATAACTTTGCTTAATTTATTTATCTTTAGGGACATGTTAATTTTGTAGGGGTTTTCCATTAAAAATAATTACATTTTATTTTTTTAATTTAATAATAATATGCCAAAAATATGTTGGAATTTATTTAGAATATTTAATTTATTCAATTTTGATTGAATTATTTCATAATTTTTAGTAATATATAAACATGTATACACAATTTTCATGTAACTCTAGTGTTTTAAATATTGTTATTACAATTGGATTTTAGGAAATTTTTAGCAGGATAGTAATAAAAAAAATCTTTTTGTTCGAAATATCAGTCCCTTCACGACAAAATCACTTTATGAAAGAACCGAGAATCTTTCCGTCTCGAGCAGGCTAGGGATGGAAAACTTTAAAAATTCAGAAAGTTAACAAGCCGACAGTAGTCCCTTGGGTGCGCTTATAAGTAACCCAACTCTCATAAAATTTTATACGAAGTAATAGTTTCATAATAACTTGAAACTAAGTGAAGTATTTCATATTCTACGTATGTTTGAACATTACCTTTGCCATATTTAAAATATATGTAGACGTATACAACTAAGAACGAACGAATCTTTAGGTGAGAAAATGAAAAAATCAATAGAGTAAAATTTTATTCCTGGCCGAATAAAATATTTAGGAAGGTGCGGTAGGAGCGATATAAAATATTACCATTTAATTACCAATTGAGATCACTATGTAAGATTTTATTATAGGAATAATAAAGAGCACTTACAATAGCTGTGAGGACTTCGCATTGGAAGAAATGAATACGTTTGATATTCGATTGTTTTGCTGTCCGCCCCTGGTTCAGGTCCATAGGTCCAGATAAGTTTCAGAATGGTCTTGTATATGCGAAGATTGTTATCAATGGAAAGGCGAGTTGCCCTATTTAGTAGCCTGTATAGTTGACTGAAGCTTCTGTTGAGTTCTTGCCTTTAGAATTTTACGTTAGGATTCCATGTAAGTCTTTTCCAGTTAAATACCAAGATACCGTGGTCTTTCAGCTATAGATAGTGAAACATCATTAAAATAGACGGAACAATTGGATTTGCAATAGTAAAAATAGCGAGCTTGCATTTCGATTCGTTCAATCTTATCCACCATTCGAAGCACGAAGCTTGGAATTGGTATTTTTGCCCTTATAGGTTGGAGAAAGCTATATCAGGATATGGATGGAATGATAGAATATTTGTTTCATCAGGTAATGGACTATCAGGAAATTAAAAAAAAAAAAATGTCTTAAAGTTTAATTACACAGGCCAACAAAAAAAACGTTTTTGAAAACTTTTTTTACTTTAATAGCTGATTTTTATAGATTTTTGTGTGCTAAATCCAAATCTGGTCTTAGTTTTTTTGTATCGCCCATAGTTTTTTAGAAATTTGCTTTTTTTTATATAATTTAAAAAAGCATATATAACTGTTCCATATAAATAGAAAGCATTATCCAACTGTTTCATGAGGCCTAACTTTATACGTAGAGGAGGTAAGAGAATGTTTCTAGGATCTACAAGGTTTTTGCGGAGAATGTTCTTCTCGATGGGTTTTAAAGACTCCCTCAGAAGCCAGTTCTTTCTGCACCAGTGTTGATCCCTTGCTCTACTGTCCCATTCACACGAAAAACTTGGAAATTTAGTAAAAACCGCCTTGCTGACGAAGAAGCATGCATGTTACTTTCCAGTCACCACTTATCATCCAACCATGAGCCGAATAGCCAATTTTATTCAACACTATTTCTAGGTTTTCATATCTGTCTTTCATATGTACAGAATGGCCAACAGGTATAGATACATAAGTGTTACTATTGTGTAATAAAACAGCTTTTAAACTAGTTTTGGAAGAATCAATAAACAACCTCCAGTCTTCTTTTTTGTATTCAACACCAAACTCTTTGATCAGACCTGGAATGTCTGAGCAGTACACTAAATCACCCTTTTGTTCAAAAAATTTCGAAAACTGCTGCTCCCTCTTCCTATACAAATATATGCTTGTTCCAACTGCCAACCAGTTCTTTTCTTTTACTCTTTTAGCAGTGCTGCCAACTCTTCTACATCCAGCACAAATTATTTTACAATTTTATTGTAGTATATCAAAGCTGTTAAATTCTGTAATAAATAAAAAAAAACTAATATATTGATGTGCAAATGTGAAAAAATGGTAGGTGATACGGCCTAATAAGTGCCTTATTTGGATTTAGCACCCTAAAAAACAGAAAATAAAGTGTTTTAAGTAAAAACATTTCTTCATCGTTGGCCTGTGTTATTGAAAGGCATATTGAAGGCTAGTTGCTGAACCATGAACAATCACTGTGTACACACTTGCCAACACACTTTATTGAAACCTAAATCTACAAGAATAGACGTAATAGGTTTTATCTTCATGGTCCTGAAGGAAATAATGATTGCATTATTTGGAATTCTATTATTATTCAATTCAACCACTTTACATGCTCATTTTTACTATATAGTATCCCGAACTATTTTTACCGGATGAATGTTACTTGATTTTCTACTTTGTGTGCGCCTAATGAATTTCCTAGTGCATTCATATTTTACTATAAATACTTTTACGATGATAAAAGTATAGTTGTATGTTGAGATGAATGGAGAAGAAGATAATCAAGAGTGCAGTAAAAGAGAAACACTAAGTCTAAGTAGAAATACTTTAATGCGTGCCAACGTTTCGACCCGCCTTACAGGTCTTCTTCAGGGCCACCGAACCGCACTGCAGAGGAGGCAAACGGTGGCCCTAAAGAAGACATGCAAGGTAAGTCGAAACGTTGGCACGCATTAAAGTATTTCTACTTAGACTTAGTGTTTCTCTTTTACTGCATCACTGATTATCTTCTTCTGCATAAATACTTTAATGTTGAAAACTCAAGTTGTTGTTCTTTATTTAGCGCTGATGGCCACATGTTCACAATTGATAAATTAAACTTAGAATTATAACTTTTCTTTCGGCGCCAAATGATGGTAAAAAAAAAATTTCTCGAAAGTAACAATTAAAAAATTTGTTAACACTTAAGTCGAATACGAGGAGCATTTTCAAGTTGTTTAGGTCGTATGTGGATTCCAGGAAATCTATTTGTCAATATGGAGTCCTAGAGATCTGTTCAAAAATGTTCAGTGGAATATTATACTGTAGGACAGGAGGTCGTAGGTTCACGACCAAGGGTAGGTGTTATTTGATAAGTATTATTTAAATTTATCATAATTCTCCAATTTGGACTCAATTCTTGAAGGTTTCCCTGTTTGTGAGAGAGATTGGAGTGATTAATATGCGATGAAAGGATCATTATTTACTTATAACAGGTATTGTCAGAGTAAGTGGTGAGGACGGTAAATAAATATTTAAAACATTTATTTAGGAAAAGGTAATCTCATACCAATCTCAGATTATTATTATAACATATCTTGATGATTCATCCATAAATTCAACTAACAGGTTAACTAAATATCTCAGAAAATAATCCATTTTGTATTTTCAGAGCGATGTTATGTGGTATTAGTATCAATAAACTATATCATATCGTTTTTCTTGACTCCGATTTCTAATCTGTTTTAATTTCTCTGCCCAAGTCTGGTTCTTTGTATGGAGAATTATATGAAGTTCTTTAATTTATTAAGACTACGTTTTATAAATCAGTTTGATCCATTTTTAGTTGTTTTTTTTTTAACTTGTACGGATTCAGTTATGGACTAAATTTAAATAAGAGAGGAGTCAAGCGGGATATGACATAGCGCTTTCCCTCGGTCTCTACTATATTTTAACATTAGTGGCGTAATTTTTATGCAAAAATGTTTATTTATTCAAAGGGGATAGATTTTGATACTAATAGTTAAAAGAGTAGCGATGGGATTCCTTGGGGCTTCTCCCTCTGATAATTTGAAGGACTTTCCCAGGATGCTTGTATACATCTGATTGTATTTCAATTTCTATTTGTTTTTCTTCATTTTATATTATTGTTTATTGTAGTTAATTTTATTTTGTATTACTGAGAGAGGATGATTATAATATCAATTCCATAAAACACTTGTATCTAAAAATAAATAAGGCAATGAATGGATCATTATTTATTCATAGCACAGCAGTGTCATGTTCGTGCAAGGAGTCGGTATGTCACAGCATACACCGCATAAATAGGATGGAACCTAGGATACTTCCTTGAGGAACATCGGCAGATAATAGGGAATTCAAGAACTTAAAATAAAAATCATGATTCACCAGACGAGAAGACCTTTCACAACTAAAATGATTTCAATTATTAAAAACAAAGATCCATAGAAATTCTTGTTAATTTATTAATACAGGAAACTGACCTTTTAAAGACCCCTTCAACTACATAAATAAATAAAATGGGTAAGCAAACCCGGGCTGACTATACGCTTCCCGCGATCCCACCATTTCAAAAACTACCACAAGGTCTTGAAACTATCTTCCCGTCTACATCTCTCAGACGTTTAACTGATGGCTGAGTGCTGATTATCATCTTCTAACGAATTGGGATATTATTATTTCTTAAGGGCGCATTTGACCGTTGTGCTATTGTTTCAATATTTGCAGGATTATTATTCCGCTATTCCGCTTTTTCCAGTGTACCCGTCCTTTTTTGGTTTAAATGTTCTATAAAATATATATATATATATATATATTTTTAACTTAACTTTAAGACACTCCTACTTAATATAATAAGACATCCGTGACACTGAATCGCATAAAGATCTAGTATCTACCTTATGACTTAAGGCATGACATCGTTTCGATTATAAAAGAAAATGTAGTTAGGTAAGTAATCAACGCGATAATGATTTAGTTAAAAATAATTTTAAAACTATATCCTGACAACACAATTATATATTTTGTAATAATATTTTCACACGTCTAAAAATTCAAAAAAAATCAGTAAAAATCAAAATAATTTATAGTGAACAGATAAAAATTTATAATGTTGTTTAATTAAAACTTATAATTTTTGCTTTTTTTATTAATGAAATAAATATTGTAAACATGATGGTTAAATTAGACCATTAATTTAGTAAATGGCCTTACAATTTGTTTAAGATTTATTTTTTATAATAAACACAAAGTCGAGAACATAATATGAACTGTTGAAATATCATTTAAATATTTCAACAAATAAAAATGATTGGATTTTTTTTAAAATCATGTTAATCTCAGACAATTATATACATCATATACAACGTTACGTGTGTTATCGGCGTTACCTGACGGAGCCCTGTAGTGTTAGTCGGCCGGTGTTCTGCCGGAGACTGGAGGGCTCATGCCTCGACAGTGCGCCTGTCCATTGTTCGGAGTCTTCGGCGCTTTGAGAATCCCTACGTTCAGGAATAGAAACTAAATAATTTAATTCAAATTAATTATTAAACAATCAGTTTAACAACAACATCCCATTTTCCTTATTTCTCATTCATTGATGGATTTAATAAAGTCGGAGGTTAGGGAAAAAAAAAAAAAACTTAATACGATCAAAGCGAAGGTAATTTCTATCACCCTCACGTTACATGCCAACAGGTAAGCTTCAGATTAAGAACCTTATATTAAAAAAAAAATTAGAAGAGATTGTTTCGAGACCAAAGGTTATAACAGGAGGTGGTGTGGTTTGCCACGTGGGGTTTGTTTGTGTGAGCCACGCTTAACCACCAGGTTTTCCGTACTAAATGGAAGTTTCCACTTTACAAAGACAGGTATGTCTTTGTTGGTCGGTTTATTAATTAACAGGAAATTTTATCCCATAGCTAGAACAGAACTCAGTTGCGGAAGCTTGAAAGTTCAGTGCCTTTCTTGCTGAGCTACCACCTCCTTTTTTGAGGAAACCACGTTTTTTGCCATACTAACTCTAATATCTCCATTTTTTTTTGTACAAAATAAATAAACCAACGATACCCCTCATGGACAGGTGGAAATGCCTTACCCAGTAAAAACAGACTCATCTGTCCCTAAAATTCACCTCAAAAAGTGGTATTGTTCAATATCATCTGCATCCAGAAGCCAACGGAAAAATTGAGGTCTATGCTGATTATCATTGGGTTTTAAACCTTACATTGAAAATCTAATAAAAATATATCCTAAATAATGATAATTAATAAATAAATGTAATAACATAAAATCCTTTGATCTGGTGTCGCTTTATTGACAGTTTTTCTTTTTTTTTCTATTAAAAAATATATTTTTTCTTTGCTTTATATTCCAATGATGAGTTTATTATGTTTAAAATACATATTTCCATTAAGTGATTATAATTTTTTTTTTTGTTTTTTTACTTCATATATTTATTACACCTGTCAATTAAAATTTGACAAACAGTCTAAATTGTCTAAATAGTCTAAATCTCTCATCCAGCTCCTTTTTAGTATTCTCTGTGTGTTGTATATTATGTGTTATGTATAATGTCAGAGCTAATTGAAGTGTAGTGAGTGTAGATTGTCATGATGTCTTATTCACACTAGTAACTGAATATGCCAAATGAAAACACAATATTTTTCCAGTTTCAAAAGTAAATGTCTCCATGAAAAAGAAACAGATTCATTAATTTGTTCATACCATATGAAAGCTGGTAAAATTTGCAAGTTTTTGGATATATTTTCGAAAAATGGAGCGTTGTAAAACATTGTAACTTCCCTAAACGATCAAGCTGTTCTTTAGGTCATAAGTTTGTAAAATTTAAGGTTACGTGTAGTCTGTTCTTATAGGAGATTTAATGCAAAATCCGAAAATGTGGTCAAAATTTGAAAAATGTCTAAACAAAGGGGAGATATTAGAGCTTTCATGGCAAAAAACATGATTTCCTCAAAAACGTCTTTGAATTATCATATATGTGCAACGGATTGGAATAGAAAGGTAAGGCATTTTTCTTTATTTCTGATCTAGTTTCACTTTTTTTTTTTTTTTTTTTTTTTTTTTTTTTTTTAACTCTAAAAGGGACTCACTCTGTATATATACTAGCATCCCCCGCCACGGATTCGCCCGCTCTCATAAGTAAAGAACTTAGATAATTTTAACTAATAAATGAGATTTTATTTATTTATCAATAAAAATCTTGTGTTATAGCATGCAATTAATAAGCATTATTTCCTTAGTGATTTTCACTCATGGGAGTAATTTCAAACCTATTTAAAATTGCACTGATTAGGTATTTGAAAGTTACGTAAAATCATTATTAGGCATTCGATTTAATTATGGTCAATTTTAATCTGTGAGTCAGTAATTCAGATGGACAGAGATCATTAAGAAGTTCTTGTGAGTAATGGACAGCGTTATCAATGCTTGCAGCAAAAGGCCTCATGAATCATATTTATACGCGCAATATCAAAAAGCAAGGGTTCGACATTTTTATTTAGTATTAATTTTTTATTGGCAGAAATGATTTTGATTTCATCAGGTTGGATATTAAATTTTAACCATAGAAGTAAATGAACGTGTGGCAAACCTCGTTTCTGCCACTCAACATTGTACATTTAAATTTTTACTATTGCAAATTTTATTATTGCTAATTTTTCTTAGAACTATAAAAATGACGTAGGTAAAATTTGGCACAGATAAGTTCAGTAGATTTATTACCATTGTAAACTCTACTGCCGAATGGTACTAACTACATATCAGTCGATTTTAAAACTACCGGGATCCACATATCTGACATATTTAAATATTTTTTTAATAATTTAATTGAATATAAGTAAATGTTATCATCAATTGAAAACTCTATATAACACTGTAACCATGTAACCTCTCATGCTGAATGGCGTTCGCTACCTGTCGGTCAATTTTCAATCTTCCCTATTATCCACATATTATTGTTTTTTTTTAAGAGTGAATGAATTCAAAATCAGTAGATTAAATAATTTCCAAACCTTCCTGAAACTATAAAGATGATGTGGTTAGGTACAGATTAGTTTAGTACTTTTCGTGATTATTGATCACTAGGGTTGTGAAATATTTATTCTAGCCAACAAAAACACCTAAAATCATCAAAATGTGTATGTTTTGAGGCATTTGGGATCAATTTGAGTTTCTTTTAAATTGCATATTTTGAACTGTAATTGCATATTTATATACATATTCGACATATTAGCATTTGGCTTTTGTATTTTTTATGTTTCTGAGCACACGGAAAATAGCTGTGGGAACTCCTATTCATTTTTTCCGCCTAAAAAATAAGCGGTTGTTGGTGTCAGCAAAAAACCTTCGGGTTCGATAAGCCTGTATTTATTTATTTATAGAAAAATAAGCTCCTGTTTGTCCAAGTATTTATTGATTATTTCCTTTGCGCGCTTTTTCCACCTCGTTTGGTTTTCTTAGAATTGTTTAATCGGACTAAATCTCGTTTTGCTCAAATACTTGGAATATTACTTCGCTGTTGTTTTTTTCCCGTCCTACCATTCATCATTTGATTACCCAGTCTCTCACGCATTGCCCACCAAGAAATATCATTCATTAACTGTTTATTTGTGTACTCCGAAAATGGCGAAAATCACTCCTGAAAAGATAAAAGATATTGTTGAAACAATTATTGAGGTCTCAATTAAGACTTTTAACTGTGATAGAGATGTTTGATTTTTATTTGTTTTTATAAAGTTCTATCAACTACTGCACAATTTTTAGTAACGCAGTTCATAAAAATAACACTGCACAAATATAACAAATATAAGAATTAAAATTTTGAATACAATTTTGTTATACTAACTGTCATTAGATCAGAAAATTCAGGTTTCGATACTGATTTACCTCCAGCTGAAATACCCTTCCATACGTGGTTTCTTTTTTAATATTCGCCTTGCCTTTTTGTTTTTTAATTGTCTTCTTCCAGTTTTTCCCTTTTCAACACAATCAAATACTTAAACTTAAGAGTTTTTATTCATATATAAGTACACAACAACCTCGTTTATTCGGTGCCCTTTATGTCGGATCTTCGGGTATCCCGGATCAGTTCACTCCGGCCGATATTAAAGATGCGTGACCGCACGGCACGGAAACATTCAAAGCTGAAGTAAATCAAATTAACAAAAAATTTTTTAGAAAAACTAAATTGTATTTACAGCATTATAGCTTATTCTGATGTGTATTTTTAAGCGTTTTTCCGCAAAAAAAAAAGAAAAGTGTATTGTTTGTATATGTTTTTCTTTATTTTTTCAACATCCTTCGTTTAACCCGAGTTTTCGTTATGTCGGGTCGCGGCCCATATATATGCAAATATATTTACATATTTTTCAGTTTTTATTGCATATAATTCACAGCACTAGTGATCACAAACGAAAAATTTCTTGTTCTTTCATACAATGGTATAGATTCCAAGTATAGACCTAAAAACTAACCTATGCCGATTTATCTATATTTATAAATTACAATGCTTATTTTTATACATTATTATAGAAATATAATTGTAATTTACCTCTATCAAATCAATGAATCATAACAAAACAATTATACTATATATTTTTATTTATTTTGTCTATTATACATCCTGGAATGTTAAATTAGCTTTTTTTTTTTCCTTTCTAAATCATCATGCCTATTGAGTTAGTACTACATTTTCAATTGCAAATATTTCCAACTACTCGGATTTCACCAGAGCTTATTACAGCAGTGAAGCAAATGGCAGCTGGTTTGCTCTGGCATTTCTGTTCGGTTTGTATTACGAGAAGGTGGTCAGCCCCAGAATTCCTGTTAGACCACACTAAGCTCCTCCAAGACCCCTTCCCTTTACCCATTCAACCGGTCCATGTTTACTTAACAATACCAACAGAAGAGCAGTGCCAAGTTCAGAAGTCCTTGGTTGGCCGTGTGTACGTATTTGTTTTTGCCTTATGTATGTCCTTCATAAATCCCCAATAATGAGTATATAGTAATAATAGTTAACAAAAAAATTACCTACAATATTTTTTTATGTATTATATTTAATTAGTTTATTTATTTTTCTTATCACTTATAAACTAAATCAAACCATAACCGAAAAATTAAATACGTACGTATGACATTGCATAATATAGGAACGATACTTTTCGACAATTTTTTTCTACATGTGGTATTGGTATGAGAGTGAAGGCCCCTTGTTTTAGGCTCTTGAGATTCATATAAGATATACATCTATAGTATTATTTAAAAGGACAAAACATTTTTCGTTTGTGATCACTAACCGCGATAACTACTGAACCAATCTGAACCAAATTTTAACCAAACCAAATTCATAGTTCAAGGGAGGTAAAGCAATAATAACATTTGTAGATTTTTAATTATATTGCCATCAAAAAGCGATAATATGAGGTGCGCAGTAAAGTTTGGTAATCGACCGATAGATGGCGAGCACCGTTCCCCAAAAAACGGGAGGTCGTTAATTTTTGTTAAAAGCAAAATATAAAACATGTTTTTAAATAATTTGGATTTTGCTGTTGCTCTAACTTTATATATATTTTTTATTTTTTGAACCTAGACTTGAAGTTCTTAATTTTTTTTTTGCCTTTAACAAGAATTAACGATCTCCGTTTTTTTATTGTATTCGTTTTTTGCATCAAATCTTTTTTATTCAACAGGGAAAATGTATTAGTAATAATAGCAAAACAATTACGTTGATATTTCAGTAAGCAACGAAGTTATAAGGCATAAATGTTTGGTTTTGGCCATTTTTCCAAAAACATTTATAAAAAAAAAAAAACCCGTAAGACTTTCTATATATATAAGTAACCATAAATAGATTCAAAATGAACCTCCCTACCCGAGATACCTCTTTGGCCAACGATCTTTCGAACACCCTGTATATATATATATATATATATATATATATATATATATATATATATATATATATATATATATATATATATATATATATAGTGGACCCTCGTTATAACGCGGGTTAAGGGGAAATGAAACCTCCCGCGTTATAGACTACCCGCGGTATAACGAGGGCAGAAGTATGAATTATTGGGTGTCAAAAAATAATGGAAATGCACTCTGATATAAACTCGGGCAGCAACTAAAGGAATAATAAACAGTTTTTAAAAAGGAAATGAAGGAGATTCTGTAAACCAAGAAGGCAGGAATCGAGGCGACGTACGTCATCTCGGTAGGTTACCGGGAAGATATTCAATCGACATCGTCTAAGCAACACATTTCGGCTTATTTTCAGGACGACACAAGCGATGTACCCACTCTTTCCTAAAGTTTTTTTTTTAAATTCTAATAAAAATCAAACTTTAAAAAGTTGTAATATTGAAACAAAAACAATGAAACTTGGTTAGACAATCGTAATTCATTCTAAACGTCCTATTTAGTTTTACTTCCTACGTTAACAACCTGTTATAATTTTTTCCTTTACGAATTCCTTTTAATGTTTAGTAAAATTAGTAATGTGTTAAAAAAAAAAATTAACAAATGTAACTTAATTTTCAGAGTTCCCTTTTTCCCAGAACTTATTAAACTTTGGAACCTTTTCGTTTTTTTTTCTCTAGTTTTTATGACTCAATTTTCTAATGAATTGTTTTCAAGTTTTCTATTGTTGGTTTTAAAACCATAGTACGATGTAATCTTATTTTTTATTAATCTTAATTGAATCAGGATCGGGACCGGAGCTTGACCCGCGTTATATCCGAATCCGCGGTATAACGAGCCGCGTTATATCGAGGGTCTACTGTATATATATATATATATATATATATTGGAATGCACACAACTGTAAAAAATAAATAAAGCTAAAACTCAAACATTTTATAAATATTTCGATATATGCTCACAAAAGTAGTCAGTGAAACATAGTCAAAATGAGACTGCTAGGTAAAAAAATATAAGTAAGGTTTCTCTTCAATGTTAAAGTTTTCAATTTTTAAAAAATGTTATTAAATGTAGGAATTTCTAAAAACAAAATAAAGAAACATTTATACAAAATCTAAACTAAAGAGAAATTATTTTCCTATTTAATTTATAAGGATTAGGGACCATGGATATGATAAAGTCTGAGAGAAGAGGATTTAGGTGTGTGATAAGGCTATTTTGAGGAAAATTTGTAAAATTAGACTAGTCATGAGAAGTTCGTACAAAGAAGAACTTAATTTACAGAACCTTACAAGTTATTTATAAAAGCAGATCAAGGTAAAAAGTCATACGTGGTTAATATGTACTTTCAACTCAAAGGAAATAGAATCTTAGATGGATCATGAGTCCGGAGAACAAGCCTGAGGTTGATGGTGGACGTTGATAAGTATGCATGGTCTTAAAGATGGATTCTGGTAAGATGGTGCTACTTATAAAGCCAACAAGAATTGGAGATGGTTCGGACCTGTAGTTGTTGCGTATAACAATAATGATGTTAGAAATAGCAATGATTAGCTAAATATTTATAATCTAAGTAATGGATGGACACTTTATAGATATCTGTAGTTGATATCTCTATGATCAAGGGCAGTAAACAACTGTTATCAATCAAGTGAAGATTTTATTTTATTCATCCATTTACTGAAATTTACAAATGTACATATAACATCCATCCAGTAAATGTGATAATAACATGACAATTGCTTGTGAAGTAACTACCCAGTGTGATCAGTCAGTGATGGTCCATTTGCTGCATCCCAAACACTCCAGTCACATATCACTTGTCTTTAAGAATGGTGTCATAACTAAAGAGTTAAGATAAATTCCAGCAAATCCAAGCTAATAACCTTCACCCTGCTTGGGAAACCTACCTCAACCTGCCCTACTGTATCCTTTGATGGAGTAACGCTAAGTAGTGTGGAACAAATACGATACCTTGGATTATATCTGGACAGGAGACCTACCTGGAACCCTCATACTAGATCGAAAAGACGAAGAAGCTGCACGTCGATTTCAACTGCAACAACACTTACTTGACAAACGTTCAAATCTCCCGATTCACAAAAAAAAAAAAAAATAACTCATCTATATGAAAAATATCAGACCTTTTTGGACTTACGGTGTCCAAGAGTTACAGGGATCCACCTAACCATCGAATTCTTAACTCATCCAAACACTATGATCCAAAAACCTTCGAAAAATCCTTAATGCTGACTACTTTATCACAAACGAACTGATCAACAGCGACTTCAATATCCCATATGTCGCCGATTCGGCACAAGCCAGATACCTTTCCTTTCATAATAAACCTAATACACATCCAAATCCACTTGTTGCGCAACTTTCTTTCTATTCCATTACCCACCGAGGTGTCTGAAAAGAAGATGGCGACGGGATCTTCTTCTTTTGTAGATATTTCATCAGAGTACTACCAATGGGTAGTTCCTCTACAAGTTTTAATCATGTCATTATTTTGCATTGTAAACCGCATATTTACTACATGTATTTTTTTAAACAGTTGTAAATTTTTGTTAATTAAAGAAACAAAAAAAATTGTAAGTTTTCTTTTACTTTTTTCCAAAATGCTGATGTTGCATTCCCCAGTTTGTAATTGAATCGTTTATTTCAGAAACCAAATAAGTTTCAACTTTCGGAAAACTAAAAAAAAAACTGCGCTAGGGTTCTTTCAGGAATAAACGGATTATTTTCAAGACTGCCAAAAAGCATTGCTGATATGGAACATAAGTTATTTCTGCACAATAAGATCTATTTATCTTTAAATTGTACAGTACCACAAAAAAAGCACGTTTTGATATTTTCTCACTTAGGTGATTTCTGAAATAAACGATTCAATTAATAAGCGGTTTCAGTATCAATTTTAAAAATTGTCATGGTGTAGGTATGCCATTCGAAAGGTGTTCTTACAAACGAAGTATAAGGTGGGTTTTTTTTAGCAGTGCATGTTTCTAACGTATGTAATATTGTTGAGAAAAAATCATTCAAAATTCAATCTTCTTTCTAATGAATACAAAATAAATTTCTGTTATTAAAATAAAATAAAAAAATTGTAATATCTATAAGCTCATTATTTGACAAAACATTAAACAATTTCAATGCTTTCTATTGTAACTAATCTAAAATGAGTCCTGAATTAAAACATTGTTTAGTTCATTTATCCCCAACGGTTAGAACATCTTCATAATAATCTGACCTAACTAAACTTTTATTTAATTTAATTGTACAATTTTAAAAGTTAATACAATTAAAAATATATCAACATTTTCATAACAAATAGAATTGTCACAATTATGAAAGACATATTGAATTATAATCTCTCATTTAATTATCAAAATGGTTATGTATATACTAACGCTCATGCATTTCGGTATATCTTAGCATATATCACTGTCACGACATAACAGCTTAGTCCCCTTCACCTGCTGAGTAATGTACAGAATTGGGGCTCTCGTTTCCGACTAATGTACCAACATATATGTACGTCTACTTTCCCCGCTCAGAAAGGTTTCCCTATTCACCCAACTGTATGGAAGACACTCTTAACTGGATTAAATCATAAAAAAATAAAAAAGAATATTAAGAAATTATGAAGAAATAATAACCTATGATTGAAATATCAATCTCTCAGAATGATATGGATATTGAAATATACTGGGAGCAAGTACAATGATCCCTAACTTAGTTCACTGCATGATTTTAGATGTTAATATATAAGATATCATTGGAGGTTTTTAAGATAATTTATTTATATATATTTTATGTTATTACTGTGGAGATATTTGTCTGTATATATGTACAGGAGGAATAAAAAAAATGAGTTCTATACTAAAATCATTATCCATATTAGTCTTGTTATAAAATCTGGATTGCTTTCATAACATTTGTGCCATGTCGAATTGTCTGTTCATCAAATACCATGACTGAAGTATCAAATTTTAAATGAAAGTTGTAAAAAAAAATAATATATTTATATTAAATGCATGTTTGAACCGAACACCTTCAGATGCCTAAATCAGATCCCAAATTTTATAAAGTTAAAAGTTTGCATTTTGTTTTAGAACAAGATGATAGAAAAGTTCGATTCAAGAAAGTTCAGAAAAAAAAAGATGGGTTGTAGAAAGAAGGCGAGTAAAAAAATAATTGATTAAAAAAAAAATTCATTTAAGATTGTGTTAGATGAGAAACGGTGTTCCAGGAGAAGAAGAAAACAAAAATAATTATCCTTACAGCTTTGGGTAACGTTCTTTAACATAAGGTTTACAACTGGCAATGGTATGGAAGTTTTCAGAGAATTCTAAATAACTACCATTCATATGTCATGTGCTTGCTATAGGTCAATTCGGGAGTTCATAATGATGAGTTACGCATCGGCAGCTGACAAATTCTGTATATTTTTATATTATATTCTGTATAGATATAATTTATTTGTTAACAATACATCAAAAATATCGATATTTTCTTTGACACTCCGAAATTTTTTTTTTTTAATATTTGTCTTGTCAATACGTCTCATACAACTATACATATTTAAAAAATAAGTTACAAAATCTAATAAATTGGGTTTACTAAAGAGAAATGTTTTAATATTAGGGACAGGGAACAGTTGGCAAGACTGGCACTGGTTGCATCTAAAAGTGTTACACACCTGATTTAGTAACCTACTTGCAGTTTGATTCATAATAAACTGCCTATCAATTTTAAACATTTGAAATTTTTTCCTATTTACGTTGTGAAATAAATTGATTAAATTTATAAATAGACAGGAATATCATTGTAACGTGATAGCGATAATTAAAATAGCATTTCATATAAAAATTAAATAAAATAAATAATAAATAAATAAAAAAATAAGAATTATGATATATCGGTGAATCAATATTCTTGGTCACAAATATATCCTGTATGAATAATCACTGTTCAAAAAACTCTTGACATGGACTATCGACATTTTTCTTAATATTGGGTCTTATATAATTTAAAGAAATATTTAATTTTTTTTTCAATTTGATTATATTTACAAGGGATTCAGTTTTAGAAACTTTTTCGAATTGAAAACGTAAATATTCTATTTTATTTATTAGCAAAATGAGAATAGTTGATAACATACACCAACTATGTTTCATAGCATTTAAACTTATAAATTTACAACTTGAGAAATATCTTTATTCTTATGGCATTTTGCCAGGAGAATAACCAATCGATAAATTAAATTAAATTCTGCCATATTGGAAAATAACAAAAGCAGGAAATTACAGCCCTCCTCAGAGCGATTTAAATATTTCAGATGGCTCAGATCCTGGCGCCCTTTCCGTTTTCACCTCGCCTCTCAGCCTGAAATCTTTTTAATATAAGTGATGAAAAAGAAAGATTAAAGAAAAGAAGAAACTATAACTATTTCATAATCATAGGATACCAAACAAAAGCTTTCGTCTTTTGGATAGAAGTTATTAAATTGATATTACGTCAATTTAATTTTTAACAGAAATCAAAGCAAACAAAATCACATTAATGTTTAAAAATTCAATTACAGACAGCACATCTCACATCTCGTTAATATCTATGAAGTGTAGGGCTGCCGGGAGAAATTTTTAAAGTTTCGCACCCAAATGAGGAAATGTTTTTTGGAGGGAAATTCAAGCAATCATTACTGTAAAAGTGAAAGTAAAGAGCATGAAACTGATCAAAGTTACTTGTATTCAATTAAATTATTAAAAAAAGATTTAAACATATGATGCTATAAGTGGATCCCTGTGAAGTTTAAAAATCGACCGACCTGTGGTTAGGATCATTCAACAGAGTTTACATTGGTAAAACCACTGAACCCATCCGTACTAGGTTTTAACTACATAATCTTGAAAGTTCTAGGAACGTTTAGAAATGATAAAATATACAATAATACAAATTTAAATGAAGAATAATTGTTAAATGAAGAAACGAGGTTTTCACACTGCCATATAAGTTTATTGTTTGAAATTCAAATGTAATTTGATAAAATAAATACATTATTACTAAACCATGATGTAGGCATTTGCTTTTTAATATTGTGTGTAAAAATGTTATTCATGGGCCTGTAGTTTTAAGAACTGACAATTTAGTCCATTATCCGCAAGAGTTTCTTATTAGTCTCTGTCCATTTGGATCACCAACATACATTAAAATAAAAATTTTTATGTCTAATTATGCTTTAACGTAATTTTCAAACATATAATGAATGCAATTTCAACCACGTTAAAAATTACTGCTATTCGTGACAATTAGGGGTCATACTTACTCAGGGGGCTACTTAGGAAATAAAGACATTTCAACTTGATGTCTCATCATTGAATTGGAAAAGCAACAGTATTCCTCCTCCTTCTTCTTCTTCTAAACGTAGTTTCCCTTCTAAACTATTCTTCCACAGTTCTCTGTCCCACCAATCACGGTCCCTCAGACTTCCTCCTGCCAATAAATAAATTTTGACAAAACCGAATACATGTGTATGGAGGGGAATGAGGAGGAGGATCTCTGGATAGAAGGAGAAAAATGTAAACAAGTAGGAGAATTTAAATATTTGGGCTCCATCCTGGATATGGTAGGAAGATTTAAAAGAGAAATACAGAGCAGATGTGGAATGGCTAGGAAGGCAATGCACATCTTGCATCCGGTTTCGTGGAGCAGGACCTTATCCAAAAAGAATAAGAAATGGATTTTTCAATCATTGATTGAAGGCATCCTCACATATGGCGCAGAAACATGGCCCCTCACAAAGAGTATTAGGGATAAATTAAATGTAGTTGAGATGGACTACTGGAGGAGGTGTATTCAGAAAACCAGGGCAGATCGTGTAAGAAATGAAGATAAAAGCAGAAAAATGGAAATTGCGGAGAGCGTGACAAAACATTTTATGAAGAAGAAGTTAATATGGTATGGACATGTACGTCGGATGCCTCCTTGAAGATTGCTAGAAATGGTTAGAAAATGGAACCCTTCGAAAACAGTATTCCCTAGACATTTCAAGGAAGTCGGTGAGAATTTTTAAAAAAGGCTGGGAGGAAACGATGTAAATATAGCTCCTAATGGGGGGGGGGGGGGGGGGGGTTATTTTATAATCGGCAGCAAGTGGTAATTTATAATTAATGATTAAGTGGTAAATTATAATGGAAAAACAGTCCTATAATTTAGGAGGACGAGGAATTAGCAAAAATGTTTATAGGGAACAAATAACTTTTTTTCTACATATTTTGTGAACTCAAGCTATTGAGAAGGAAGTTGAAAAATAAAATTAAAAAAAAAAGGGTACAATATTTCATAATTATCAGTACCTTAGTATTGATGCTGCAACTAATGTCCGTCTCCAATAAGCGGGACTATTGGTCTTATCAAGTGGTTCTAATCTGTCTATGAGTATCATACCCCAAATCCAGTATAACGGAGAACCCCAAACACAATATACTGGCTTCTTCTGCGTAAAAGTACTTAGGCCCAAGTTTAGTGAGAAAGGGATCTGTTGTCTGAGATTAAATTCCCTCAGGTAATGAAGCCCTTTGTTGGCTAAAGGGCAATTGAAAGTCCAACCCACTCGAAGTGGAGAGGAACTCCCCAAGTTATAGCAGGTGAAGTAGATGGAAACGATATCTAGTAGGAAGAATAAAAAGGAATTTATAAGAATAAGTAAATTTGAAATTGTCGCAAGGGGATATGTTTGTGTAATAAACCACTGATATTGAGAACGAAGAACTTAAATTAATAAAGAGGACTGGGCTATTGAGGTTCCGTCATACAAGGATCGTTTAAGTTTGAACTCAAGCTGCTCCGAGATCTCAGAGATAAAGAAATAAATAGGTATTAATATTAGAATTAGTCTTTTAGGAGAGAAAATGTTTTATTTAGAAAACACGCTGCAAAATATATATATATATATATATATATATATATATATATATATATATATATATATAGTGAAAGGCAGATTTCACTTGATTACCAGATCCTCGTCAGTAGGGCAAATGACCCTATCTATGGCTTTTCGGATTCGACTTGCAGCATCCTGTTCCATACCCTCATCTGGTGCCACTATGCTACTTAGGTAGCATTATTCCATTATTCCTTGCATTTATTTCCAGATTTGTCAACCTCCCCGAAATATCTGTATACCTGTGTACTAGGAGACAGATGTCATCTACATAATTTATGTCTTCCAGTCGTCCAGTGAGCCCCAATGGATGCCTCTGTTTCTTCTCCTTCTTACAGTTTTCATTACTCCGTCCAGAACCAAGACAAACACACAGATATGACCTTGAAATAAAGCAATTTCATATTAATTTTTGTTATGAGTTTAAACTCGGACACGGCAGCCCAAGCTGCAAGAAACATTTCCACGGGGTGTGGGGAAGAGTGTTGTAACGACATGGCACATGGCGCATGTCAAAACCCTATTTGCTACCTATAAAAAATATTGGTTTCTGTGTGGTGGTGAATATCAGAAGTCATTCATTTTTACATTTGGCCCAGAGGTCAAACCATCACATCCAAGTCGTACTGCAATGATACTGACATAATATCAATAATAATTATAAGTCAAATAATTATTAAAAAACAATCTACATACCAGACTTGAAAGACAAGAAAAACTACTCCAACATTTACTAGACAAGCATCCAAAGCTTCCAATAAATTACCAAAGACTTATCTACATGACAGTAATTGGACGGATTTGGACATACATTTTTCTCGTATGCAATCCTTACAATCCAAAATCCCTCGGAAAATCCTCAATACTCCTTATTAGATCACTAACGAAGTTATCCATAAAGGTCATAAAGTTCCATGGGTTGCTGATTTTGTTTAAACTAGATACTATAATAAACTCCATACCTACTCAAATCCGTCTGAAAACCGATTCCGAGGCGTCTGAAGAGAAGTTGGCCAAGAGACCTTCTATTGTAGAACTATCTAAGTACTACTAGTGAGTAGTTTTTTACATGTTATTGACATGTCATTGGAATCATTTTTCTCAAATTTACATGTTTTACATAATGTATACAAATAAAAATATCAAAATTAGGTTAAAAAAAAAATTGTTTTTTGTTTATACACTATATTAGTTTCAATGCTAATGGTAAGACAGTTTTTGATTCTGGTGGTTAAGGACTTATACACTTGGTTTGTTTTTCATATTTTTGTTTAAAAAATTTGTATGAAATTATGTTTTTTTAGAATTTAATATGAATTATGAAAATAAATGATGGTATGTGCAGCTTGATTTTTCATGTTTTAATCATGAGAGACTATTTTTTAAGTGCGTATTGTCATTTAATACTAATTATTGTTACTAATAAAACTAATGGCCCTATAAAATGATACATAATAACAAAATACTCCATAAGGACGCATAGCTAATGAAGCAGAGTGTCCTCTGTGGTTGGGCCTGACGGTGTGGAGGGAGATATCCCATATATTTCCCCTAGGTATTTCCCATTGTCTTATCCAGCCGAGCCCAACCTGTACCACTCAATACCATGGTAATCCGTTCTCTCCTTCTATATTTTCTAGACCGCCTTTGACTATACACCGAGGAAATTGTAGGTCGTTGGAAAATATTGGTTTTAGGTATATAGCCCTCCAACATTTTATATCTTATTCTCACAACGATTCAAAATAAATCTTTTCATGGATTGTCCATGTGAGTAAAATATAGTAATAAAATTTGTTGTTATTATCATTTCCCATAAGTATAAGAAGTCCCCAAATGAATGTTACTACTATATATGCACAATAGAGGATGAGAAAATTCACTACATAACTATCTGAGAAATTTTTAATGAGCATAATCCCGTTTGAATATTGAAATAGAAAAAATATGATTTTGTTACTTAATGACTTTTACTTCCAAGCAGAGAATATATACTAATCATTCCTAAAAAAAAAAGTTTGTTTATAAAAATAATTGTTTATAAAAACAATAGTTTTAGACACGTAAATAATTATATTAGACTGTAATATTGCAAATAAAAATGCATCCGGTTATAAATTGTTTTAATTATTTTAAATCAAAATATTATTCTCTCAAGTTATATACTGTATATATACTATTTTAAATGTAGAATGATCAAAATATTCGATTTAATAGATTTAATGTAAAATTTGGACAAAAACGAATAAAAAAATGGGTTTTGTATTTTGTACAAAGCGCTCATGATTCGGAAATAAACCGGTAGAAGGTTAGCCGTTATAAACTTTATAGGGCATTCCTTTTTCATCCCTTGTGTTTTTCAGGACCTTCACAGCATAGTTTACGATTTTCTTCTACTTTTCCTTCCATTAAAACTCCAAACTCTTTCCGCGCTCTCATCCTCCTTCAAAAATATTTTCATTATTTTAGTTTTTTTATAATCTCTACATAAATTTCATAGCTTTCTTGACTCTCCACCCCAAGGTAGTTTTTCTAAAGGTGTTTCTTCCTTATTTCCTAATCCTTCCATGCTTGCATCTTCCATTAGAAGATATATTTAATTTTGGATGGCAAGTTTTTACCAATAATATGCATAATATTGATATCATATATTATCATACTAAAATAATTTCTGGTCAAATCAGCTGAGGAATTGAAGAAATAAAATGCATTTAAATAAGTGTTTAGAATAAATTCGGGTTAATACTTATTTGTTCATATATTTCTTCTGTCCTCCAGTCTAAGCAAACCCGTAATGGAATCAATTTTATTCATGTAGATCTTCTTAAATGTAAGGTAGATAATCAGACTGTATGTGGTAACATATTTTTCATTGTAATAATTATTTATGTGTGCTTCTAAAATTTTTGTTAGGTTTCACTGTCATAAATACTATTTTATATCTAGTTGAGTGAAGAGAGATAAATAATGACAAAGCAAACTAACGATTTGAATAAATATAATAATAAAAGTAATCCTCCTGAGATAAACCAGGGGTTTGCAAAAATAAAATGAAGGGAAACAAGAGAAGCAGTTATGAAACTTCGCAGAGATAAGAAAAAAAAAAGGCATCCCAACTCCAAGATGATAAACTTCTGAAATAAAATGTGCCTGATAATACGGATAAAAAAAAAATTTATTCTGTCCACGATGCAACCTTTTTCAGAAACAAGTGTAGTCACGTTTTAAGGAGAGGTATACCGATAAGTTTCAAAAATACGAAGTATTTTTTTTTTAATCTTTAGCTATGTGCTAAATATTATCACATTATCACCTGCGTTTGTATTTTTATGAACCCACACTAGGTGAAAACTGACTACAGAAGTGTAGTACAGACAAAAATAGTACAGAAACTAGGACATTTATGAATATAAATAATAATTATAAATATTTATAAATTTCTCTATATATAACTTTGTTGCTTGATTTTGTTGAATTTTGAATTATTTATGTTCTTTAGTAATTATTACTTCTTGTTCTTTATTTTAATTCATTTTTCTTGTTTATTTTTTATATTAACCTTTCAACACATGTACTATCTATATGTATATGTGAAATAATAATAAAATTAAAAAATAATAATTACATGTATATTGTATACTTTGTAAAAGTATGGTGTGTACAGAAAAAAAATAAAATCCCTTCCAACAGGGTTACTGCTGCAAGGAAAACACTGAAAAAAAAAAAAAAAAGGTGAAGACTTCAGGACTTTTATAGACATTACAGAGTTAGAAAAAGACAAAATTAAATCTTCACTTGAGATACGCATGATAGTGTAGAAGGATCATTACAATTAGGGTTAGCGAATTATTTTTCATATCTATCGGAACTATACTGAAAAATAGTTGTCAATGTTAAACATTCATCATTAGTTTTGAAAACACAATAATTTTAAAACTTCAGCACTTTAATACTTAGATTATATATTTATTCTTCTTGTTTTTAATATAAGATAAGAAATCTAATATGTTTATAATCACTATGGAGACAAAATGAAACGAGCTTCTTGCCCATAATATCATATTATGAATCATTAGAAATAATAATATCGTTAAAAATCCATATTTTTGATTAAATGACCATATAAATATTTAGTCCAATTTTTATTTTTTTTCCAGCAGGAACCGAAAAAATCAACCAGTCATGGGGAAACATAAAGGACCCATCTCTACCTGATCCTTTCGCCTCGTTATACTCAGTCTGTTCTAGGCCCTGATATCTTTCATAAGCCCTTTTAATTTTTCCTACTTGATTTTCCAAGTCGGGAGACCAACATATTCTAGTGGGCAGGGAGCTTACCAATGAAAGGATAGATACCTGGTACGGGACAACTTTGCAGCATTACGAACATTGCTGTTAGTTTTATTTGTGACTTAATAAAGAGCATTGGGAATCGTATGAAGGATTTTATATTGTAAGGAATGGATAGGAGAAGAATCAAATGGCTTCGTGAAGCGACGAAGCTCAAATTGTTCAATTAGGTCTAATTACTATTTTAATGAGTTTTTTTTTTTTTTTTTTTCAAACCCTGCAGGTACTGGCTTGTCCATATGATCACACCAAATGTACCTCCACTCAAAAGGTCACCCTGCTCTTGCACTCTTATTTTATTCCTTTACACCTCTGCAGCCCTTCTCCAAGCGATGCTAGTGTTGATTTGTGACCAAAACTGTGATGAAGCACTTCTCTCATCAGAATAAAAGATTGAAATTAGTCGAATTTTGAAAATCAATTCTTCCCAACGTTAAGTGTTATACTTTTGTAAATATATTTTTTCAACTGATAAGATTATAAAGTTAGACTCTATATAGCCGTATTAGTCCAGTAAAAAGGTATTTTGAACTTGAAAGTTTATGGATAATTGTTTTTTATGGCTTACATTATATTTTTGGGAGTACTGAACACGAATCTGAAGTTTTCCAACAAAATTTCCATTGGCAAATATCAGAAAAATTAGAAAAAATCTTTTATTTTTTTCATTATTTTACTTGTAACATGCAAAGTAATCATTTTAAGCAAAATACTATTCTATTATAAAATAAAGAGGAGAAAATGACCCACAATTTTTGTCCTTAAGTTTGTTTTGTCAGAAGTAAGGTATCCACAAGGAATTTGGCCAGCTGGTGCCAGTCCCGCTTCTCCGCAAAAATATGTTTGTCGTACATTTTTCTCAATAACTCCGAAGCTATTCTTCCGATTAAAAATTACTATTTTTCATCTTAAAGATGGTTAAATTTACTATTAGACTATTAAATATGAAGTTCTAATAATGTCCCTTAAAAGCACGCAAAAAAACCCGTATTGTTGTAAAATCCGTATTTTTGCACATTAGTCACTATAACTCCGGAACTATTCATCCGACTCAAAATTTCTTTTTTTTATCTTAAAGGTGGTCAAATTTACTATTGGACTGTATATAAAAAGTTTTAATCGGGTTTCTTGGAATACTATGCCAGAACGCTAAAAATCCCGTACTTTAATGAAATACACGTTTTTTTGGCACATTATTCACTATAACTCCAAAACTATTAGACCGATTCAAAATTTCATTTTTTCATCTCAAAGCTGGTAAAATTTTCTTTTATACCACACACACACACACATATATATATATATATATATATATATATATATATATATATGTAATTTATATTATATCCCGTGAAACACCCACGCTAGCATACTAAATATGTATATTTTGGCGAAATATGACAATTATGACATGTTCAGTGGGCTGGCGTGGGTGTTTTACGGCATTTAAAATAAAATACATATATACGATCTAGTATTAAATTCAACCAGCTTTAAGATAAAAAAATGAAATTTTGAATCGAACGAATAGTTTCGGAGTTAAAGCGAAAAATGTGACAAAAAAACATGGATTTAATAAAAGTACGGAATCTTTAGCGCTCTGGCATGTGTGTTTCAAGGAACCCGATTAACCTTTATATATAGAGTCAAATAGTAAATTAGACCAATTTTTAGTTAAAAAAAAGAAATTTTGAGTTGGACGAATAGTTTTGGAGTTATAGTTATAGGACATAAATTGTAGGTAATTTTCTCCTCTTTATTTTAATATAGAAAGGTATTTTGTTTAAAATGATTACTTTGCAAGTTACAAGCAAAATAATAATGAACAAAATTAAAGCTTTTTTACTTTGTTCTAATTTTTCTGATATTTGCCGATGGTAATTTTGTTGGAAAACTTCAGATTCGTGTTCAGCACCCCGAAAAATATAAAGTAAAACATAAAAAAAAATTACCCGTAAACTTTCCACTTCAAGTCTTACTTTAAAACCATTTGACTGGACTATATCGTCCTTTAGTATGAGTTTCATTGGAAAATAATAATTTTGAAGGTTTTAAAATAACCGTTACTATGACTGTGAACATATGATCATGCTAGTTTTTCCCCATGACGATTTTTATCGATCAAAAATTGTATTGTTTTTAGACAATAGGTAAATAAATATGCATTTATAATTTTTTTATATATTTATTTAGAACTAGTGCCCTCGGCAATGCGTCGTGATGGATTCATTCCAATTATGAGGTTCATGCATGTCTAAGCATCGCAATAATCGATAGGCCATAGTCAGTGAGTACCGACAGATGTATGAAGGTATGCTAAGATCGACCACTTAGTAGTTGAAATCGTCACCGATGTGCCATGGAACCATGTAAAAGGACTGTGCTAACCAAGTGTGTAAAATGTGATGTAGGTTTGTGTATTTCTTCTTTTGCGAACACGGCCAATTATGAGCAAACGCTGTTTTTTTTTTTTTTTTTTTTTTTTTTTTTTTTTTTTTTTTTTTTTTTTTTTTTTTTCCTTAATTTAAGCATGTTCCTTAACAAGTAAAAATATAAGAAATCTTATTTTGAGAAAAAAAAAATGATTGCTCATCCTTGGAGGGTTAATTAGTCCTCTAGTAGTCGCAACCGATCTGACAGATCACCAAAGGTATTATTTGAGCAGTGATTCGAGTAGGATTTTTATAATGAGATAAGCGACTCAGTATCTTTCAATTAACATTCCTCGAATGCATTAGTGACAAATCCTCAATATTCTCTCTAAAGTTTTAGTTATTTAGTTTCTACTCCGCTGTTACCAGGATAACATCTTTCTTTCTTTTTATTTTTAATCTGGTATGTAGATTCTAAGTAATACGTTCCTTCACATGGATTTCTTAGAGGTGAATCATAAGCTGAAATAGAAAATAAAGATTATTATTAATATTAATGCGTTGAAATAGAAGCAGCAACTTCTATCAATATAATAAAGTAATGGACATTCCAACCTACCAAAGGCGAAGGATCGCAAATATGGTGTATAAGACATTACAAGGGCAACAAGAACTGCTAGAATGAAAGACTGGAGGACCAGACCTGGAGGGCCTGGTCAAGAGGGGTTCATCCGATAATAGCATACCTCCAAGTCCTTCTTTGAACATATTCACCCAGGCGATATAGCCTTTTCAGTGAACTTCTTTACAATATCCTACATTATTTGTCCTACCTCTCTCTGGAATTTCTTATCCAGTTATATTATTTTATTTGTCTATTCACCTCAACAACATCCTATATATATATCACTTATTTCATCATTTTCCCCTGCAAACTATATATTATTTGCTCTATTGTGAATGATGTTTAGGCCTAATCATAGAAATTATTCAGGGCTGTCTAAATAAAACAATAAATAATATTTAAAACAAAGTAAAAGTAATTAAGTATTCAATTAGCAGTCTCTAAGCTAATCAGTTCTACACTGTGTTCTTTCGTTTATAGTGTCTCTCCAATCATATTCTATATCTGATTACGATGGTTAGAGAGTTGTTGCAGATATATTGTTATTATCTTTATCATAATAATTTTGAATAAATGTATTACATATATTGATATCGCAATTTTCTTATTATTATTTAAACAAGTATATAAATACAATAATTTTTTTTGACCAGGATTCATCAATAACCCCTCCAGAAGCCAACCAGCGAAGCAAAAAGATGTGGCCCTGTTTTACCCGGTATTGTCCAAATTTTTATCATTGTTCTATTAAACCAAAGACTATATTTGTTTGAATGTTTGATAAACATAAGGATTGTGCCTGAGAAGTTAATAACCAGAATGTAACCTGTTTCTGTTAAATGAATATTTTTTTTTTTTTTTAGTCGGGAATGAATTAAAAAAATTAGGTTTAAACCCTGCATTTGAAATAAATAAACATTCTCATCATACTTCCCTTCACCTAAAGAAAAAATAAACCTTTTCCAAAAAAGCGGTGTATACGAACTTGAATGTAATGACCGAAGCAAAATAGACCGGAAAAACTGGGCGATCGGTAAATCAAAGAGTAAAAGAACAAATAAGAGCATACACAAATAAGACCCAAAACTCCGATTTCACTAACAATCTAAATAAAATTAACCACAAATTTAATAAAAACACGGGTGTAAAAATACTACATCAAGTAGAAAATAGCCTAAAATTAAATATTTGTGAATCATTAGAAATAATAAAATCGTTTAAAACCGACCCAGAATTTTGTTTAAATGATCAGATAAACATATCCAATAGCGCCCTTTTAAATTTGTTTCCCATAAGAACGGAAAAATCCAATAAGTCATAAGGGAAATCCCATAGTAAATCACAAAAATTTAACCTACCTGCCCCCTTCCACTTCTCACAAATTCAGTGAGAAATCCATTTCTTTTTCAGTTATCTCTTAGACTCCCTAAGGTGAGTGAGTACTGGTGTTTGATTTCTTGTCTTACATTTATAAAAACTTGTATATACTCTATGTAACTTGTATATACATAGTAATGATGTGTTGAAAATGTTTTTGTATGTTTTAGAACTGAAGATAAACCAAATTAATTCATCAATCGTAATTGTATTGATCCTTCTATACCTCAAGTAATTATGAATACGTTTATTTGTTTAAGGTAAAAATGTTCGAATATAATTCTTTATTTAACTACCTTTATTTACTTATTACAATTAGGTTAGAGCCAATTCCAAGCTTCATTTATTACTTTAAAATTCCGTTTGTAAAATTTAAAGTTTTTGTAAAAATCAATAGCTAACACATAGCCTCAGCCTCCCATTGCTGCTCCGCAAAAATCCAATAAAGTCTGTGTCAACATCTCCCTACCTTTGCCAAAAAATGAAACTAGCTTCCATATATTAAATTTTGTGCAATGTCTTCTTTAATTTTTTATTTTTCCTTCCATGAGCGGAGGGACAGGATTGGCTGGGAGATCTCTAGGATGAGTGTGTATTGTAAATAAAGTATGAATGTAGTTTTAACTTGAGATTTAATTTAGCTTTATTTTTATTTTTACTTTTTTTCAATTCATTATTATTTTATTCATTTATTTTATTATATTTTTTATTATCATTTTGTTTTATGTGTATATATATTTTTTTATTCATATATTTCACTTGTATATATATATATATTCTATATTGTTTATGTATAGCAGCATAGCTCTTTTCTGTTCTATTTTTTATTTTGGTATTTTTTCATTTTATATATTTTTTTTTTCTCTTATTGTACATAATGTGTGAATGTAATCATGAAGTCATCTATATTACTTATTGCCCACATTTGTGGCTGATTGTAATAATTGCTCAATGAATGATTAAAAAAAAAAAAAAAAAAATTATTTTTCACCCTCATTTATTTATATTTTTTAAAATTTTCTTTTGTTATAACATAATGAATGTTGTTCACACGTCTGAATTGCTTACCTGATTTGGGTTCTCTATTAGGGCACACCTTGTTTTGAAGAGTCGTTATTTTTTATAATAAATTATTATCTGGATCAAAGTGAGACCATGATGATGTTTCAATTTAAAGCTGTACATATTTCCTATTGAATATACTGTAATCCGTTATGGCAATTAAATAAAAAAAAAAAAAGTTAAGCCCTTTAACTTTAGCTCTCCTGCTTAATGTCTCATTCTCTTGATGGATCGCATTAACAATTTTTCTAATATCGTGAATCTTAAGCTAAATATTAGTTTTAATATTTTGTAATATTTAAAATATTATTCTCAAAACGAAGTAAAACATAAAATGGATTCTATGCTCAATCCACAAAAATGAATTCAAAAATTAGTAAATCTCCAACTCTTTTTTTTTCTTTCAAGTTCCCTTCTTTTAATTTACAGTTCAAATGAAATTTCGCATCTCTTTTTAGGCATTTATTTCTGAATAAATGCAATTTCTGAATAAATAAAGCAAATCATTATGTTTTCTTAGTTTAATCTTTGAATTTCTAGTAATGTTTGTCTTAAAACATTTACTTTGAATTCCTTGTTATTAAATCAATAAATATACAGTCTATGTTCAAATGGAAACCATACTTTACACTCTTCAGGCCCGTTTTAAACTTTATGAAAAATCTGAAAACAAATATTTAAGATTTCGATAAAAGTACACTATAGCTCCAGTAAAAAATGAGAACTCCACTTTACATCGATACCTCGGATATTATAATGTATCGATATATATCGATTTGTTTGTTGCACAACCTTATCTACAATATTAACATTATTTCTAGATATCAGAATTCTTGATAATAGCCTAGTAACTCTGTTGTTGGAGGTTAGAAAAGAGTAACTTATGTTTTGTTTATATTTCAATGATACAAATGTTAATAATATGTAATATACCCAGTTGACTCCTTAAGCATATTGCGATAGGGATATAAAACAAACATATAAAGAGTCCTTTTGAGCGGAGAAGGACATTTTTCAGCAATTTGTATTGTGAATTCCTTAGTTACATTTTTCGATATGCAAAATGAAAATAGTCCATTTTACGCAATATATTCTCATTTCTCCAATTTATCCTATTTTGTATCAATATTACTTCCCAATCCAGGATTAACCTGCTTGAACTATTCCTTGGAACTTGCAAAGAACTACATATACCAAGCCTCAGCTATGTCACATAGAGTTTTTGAGATTTTTTTTTTTTTTTAGTTTCACTTCTCGGCCAATATGAAAAATGAGCTAGATCCATAAGAGAAATTGGGTTTGATTTCGTCCGAAAAAAACTTTTTCGTACTCCTTTTCTGTCATTAAAACTAAATCATCTGTTCTGGTAACCTTAGAGGGAGAATAGCTTCCTAACCAAATGATCGGCAATGAATGAAAAACTATCAAACATATGGAGTAGTGTTTAAATGTAAGTTAAATATTTATTAAATCATAAACAAAATTTGAAGTGAAATCATTGACCGGTAAGTGAAAAAATGTAATTTTTACCTATTTTATACTTAATATTTCTTTCCATGTTTCTATGTAAGTGCTTCGTCAAATTTTAACTATATTCTAAAATTGGTTTCGGTATCCTTTAGCATATCCTGACAAATAGTATTCAGATGTTACCAGCTTTCGTTGGAATGGTTTACTAACATTTTACTGGAAGGTTTCTGCTACAGCATTCTATGCTTGCATTGACGACCGAGTAAATCTATATTATTTTAGTTTCTTGCTCTTTTCTCTAGTGAGATTATGGGACGATTACTTCTTGTTCGTTATTTTCTATTACTTTATATTAATAGAGAATAATACCGATACGTATTATAGATTTTTCAGGAAGCTGTTTGCTATCTGTCATACTGATACAACAGATAAATAAACTCAGATAAGATCGTTTATTATTTTTCGTTTATTCCTCACTAGTTACCATTAGCAACTTGATACTTTTACTGTTAGTGACTGACACTATGAGGTAGGTACACCTAACAGATACGCCTGAACAGTCCGCCTGTTCAGGTGTACCTGACAGTATGTGGCGGGAATAACTAGTCTCTCAGGTGACCTGACACATGATGAAAATTCGATCAGTTCTACCTGACAGGGGATTAGACTTGATGTGTATGTGCGGCGGAAACCTAAAGCAAGTCTCAGTTTCTACTCCTGATGTGGTTTGTTAACTGTTTCTTTTTTTAAATTTGTTCTATACCAAATGAAATAATCAACAAACAACCCAAAAATTGAAAAATGTCGCAACGAAATAATAAAGTTGTTGCTAATATCATTGAAATTTATAAAAGTGAACGACATCGACTACCGCAATAGAGACAAGAGAGATGCTGCATACAGAAAATTAGTGAATAAATTGAAGAATTACACAAAATAAGGAGAGGAAGTGAAGATCATCGTCTGGAGAATCCATGGTGAACTGACAAAGTTGACAGGGTATACATGAATAATGTGTGTGCTCCTCAGGTATCAGATACACAGGCGGACTATTCAGGCATACCTGTTAGATGTACCTCATAGTATGTGGCCTTACTTATAGAACTTTTGATTTTAAAATATTAATATTTATTGAATAATTATATAGTATTTTCAAGTCTATTTGAAACAAGTCCAAGTCAACTGTAACGTTTTACAAATTAAAAAGTACCCATTCCAAGCCACAACCAGCCATTTCCAACTCAAATGCAGCCAAATGAGATGAAAAGGCCTAAATGATCCCATGCCTACCTCTCTTTCTCTTTCCCTGTGGTTCCCATTGAAATGCTACTTTGAGGATTCTTTTATTATGCTCCCTTTTAATATTTCCGAACCATCTCGATTCTCTTCTCTTCTTCTCTAGAACCTAAAGCCTTTCTTACAAACAAAAGTATAAAAAAAAAAACTAGGAAAAAAATATTAGTCATGGTTTCATATTTTAGTAGAAAATCCGTTCTGATCCGTCAGTAGTGTGCGCTTAATATTGAATAAATAATGCGACTTAATAACTGAGATAGTTAAGGTTTGCTGGATCTTCCTTAACCCTAAGTTCATTCTAAACCCTAGAATTTTCATATTAGTTAGTAAAAATTGAAAAACTCCATTTCAGAAATAAAATTGAAAAGGTTGATCGGATGGTATGGGTTCAGCAAAGCAAGTGACTGACGACTTCGTAATGAAGAAGGTGATTGGCGAAGGAGGATTCGGCCAGTGCCGCCTCGTCCAGGAGTACACCACTCGGAGGAACTACGCCGCCAAAGTGATACCCACCGCCAAGTTCAAGGACATCGAGTGGAAGTATTTAGAGAACGAGATCCAGCTCCAAGCCAACCTCAGGCACAGAAATATCGTCAGGCTCATCAAGGTAAACATTTATCTTACGATTCGTTACATCTAGTTTTATTTGCTGTAATTTATTCACATTTGAAACTATTTTGTCAGTGCGGTACTCACAACATGACGGGCCCAATAAAGTATTGATACCTTTATAAATATGTTTACGTCCACATCTGTTTGTAAAATACGTAATAATTCATGAAGTTTCCAATAAGGATAACAATAGCGAATTTTCAAAAGGACAATGACGGACTATCCTGTGACGGCTTAAAATCGTTAAATCCTGGAATATTTCAAAGTCACTGGAAGATCAATAACCAGTATCCTTCACTGATTCTGAGACTGTTTCATAGTTCACTCATTCCTTCCTGAAATTAGAGTCTGTATAAACTGTTTGGTATTACTTCAAAAACTATCTTACAATGATATTTTCCATTAATATACAAAAAGTTAGCTTAGGAACCAAGGATAATTGTGAGAACTTATAAAAACTTATTAACCTTAACCTTATAAAAACGTTTACGGAACCATAAATTATTGTTTTATTTCTGGACTAGAAAGAACCAACAGCCTTCTAGATACGTAGACTATATTTAGAAACGATATATTGTGTCTTTAATATTAGGCGTACCTTAAACCCCGTTTTTTGATTTACACCTTTTCTGAACTCAAAACATGGCTGTTAGGACACAATGTAGGTAATATTTAGCTTATGAAATTTATTCAACAAGTTTCTTATTTAAACAAATTATTATTATGAGACTAATATAATACTTCTCATTTTCCACAATTGAATATTTCAGCCTTAGCAGTCACTATTACTTATAAATGTTAATCTGATGTTCTAACTCTTATTGTAGATTTACCCAAGTGCTGAGCGTTGCGTCCTGATCACTGAGTTGTGCATATATGGTAATCTTTTCAATATGCTTTCGGATGGTAAAAGAAAACTAGGAAACCCGGAGAAAAAGCATGTCCTATATGGAATAATTTGTGGATGTGAGTACTTGCACCAACAAAATATTATCCACGCCGACATCAAGCCCCTCAACGTATTCCTGACCCGTGGGCTAGTCGCTAAGCTGGGCGACTTCGGAATGGCCCACAGAGAGGGGGAGTATGATAATCTGGACAGTTTCGGAGGTACTCTCAATTACTATGCACCGGAACTCTTCAAGGTCGAGCGCCACTCCAAAGCAAGCGATGTATGGGCGATCGGATGTACGGCATACTTCACCTACTGCGGGGAAGAGCTGTACTCGTCGTCCTTGCCCAGTCAACAGGTAAACCATTGTCATTTTCCTATAATGCTAAAAATAGCCCTTGTTTACACTTTTTTGAAATAACAAAATGTGCTATTATGTTGACAATTAAATCGATAAATGGGGGTTCACAGTCCCATGAAAAACATTTGTTTTTCGGCGCAATTTGCAAACTTTCGCGAAACTGTCAACGTCCAAGTAGACCAACAACTGCATCTGTTGATAGTAATATCTATATTCGTCCTGGCTCCTCACACTGTGTCCTCCATTGTAAAGTTTAAGCTTTCAGAGGCTATCCTTTCCCTTGCACATTCTTAATAGAATACTCTTATCCAAGCGCTACTTATGACATGTCCCGATATTTAAAATCAATCGGAGTCATTCGAACCTAACGCACATCTTGGGGATTCATTTCTCCATAAGCCATTTTGAGGTTCACACCATAACCCTATTAACTTAATCATAGGCCTGCAGGAAATCTATGAATGGATGATGTAACGTTCGTCAGAGTAATGATACTTGTCCAGTAGCTTTCTTAAAGCTAAAATGTAATCACCCTTAGCTTCCTTAATATTCTCTCGATGGGCACCTTCAGCCTTCTAAAGACCAACTTCAATAAAACTGTGTAAGCTACCTATACTAAGCCCCCGAAATTTTGGCATTCCTGTTTGTCACGTTTCTTGTATATAAAACATGAAATAACTGTAGACGAAACCGACGGCATCTTTCACAGATCGAACATTATTTAAAAAATTTCGGCACCTCCACCGCATTTCAATAGTTTCATTAGTGTATTGTTAACCCGAGGAGATTTGTAATTTTTCAATAGTGGAGCATTTCTATGTATAACCCCCTCCTCAGTTAGTGCTTGAACGTCTTTTCCATCGTTGCTTTCAAATGACTGCTTCAGATCCATGCACTGTCGTTTTATTTCATCGCTAATTACCTCCTTGTTCTGAAGGCTCTGGAGATGCCGCATCCAAAGGAGCCTATGATATCTTAAACAGTTTGATGTGAACAGAAGTAAGACCAGTAATTCAATATGCCACCAGTTAACCCTTTCCAGCCCACCCATAGAATGCTTGTGGATAAAAACATTTTGTCAGCATTCGAATATTGAAAATAAGCCTTTTTAAAAATGTTTTGTCTAATATTTATTTATTTGCAACAATGATGCCGTATGTACTCATTGGGCTTTTAGGGTACTAATATATCAGCTTTCAATCCTTCAATATAATTCCATTAAAATGTTCTTTATTTTTATTTTAGCCAAATTTAATTATTTTGACTTGAAAACTGAAATCTATACATAAATATATAGATACAGAGTATATATATATTCCAAATAGTACGGGTATATATTCCATAAATTAAAAAAGGAATAGTAATTCATAAGTACTAAGACCAGATTTTTTTTTTTAATTTATGTTCTGATTGAAATTGACATCCAGGAAGACGATTTGGCTTTATAATACCTGAAGCTAGATAGCCATCATTTTTCAAAGAAGTAATTGGTGTGTGATAATGAATCAATTGACAAAATGTATTTTGTGATTTTTGCCTTTTGGTACAGACTGACAGAGGTGGAGGACTATATCTACATTTATTCCAATGCTGTTTTCCGAGTTTGGTACTGTCCCTTTTCCTATGTAAATTTGGAAGTCATAAACTATTCCACTTGTTCCTGCCAGAGCAAAAATTTTAAATCCCCACTTACAAGGTTTATTTTTTTACCTATTGCTTCATTGCTGACCTGCTCTTAAAGGGAACAATTGTTTCATCTACTGACCGATTTTCTTCTTTTTTAATTTCCCCAATTTTTTTTTTAATTCGTTCAAAAATGGTTCAATTTTATATAGTCGATTATAAAATTCACATTGTCATTCAAGTGAAAATATGTTCCTAGTTTATCGAACCGACTTCTTGATATAGCACCTGCAATAGGAGAATATGTGGTTTTTTGTTGCCCAGTACATTCGATAGGAAGGCATATTTACTATTCCTGATATAATATGCATTCCTAAAAATTTCTTCATTTCAGAAACAGTAGTATTTATTGATGTGCCAGTTTTTTGGTTAGAATAAAGATTCGTTTCGTATGCAAATATTTCATATAATTCGTAAGAACAAAACATTTGGAAATAATCAATAGGTTCTAAATTTGTCCTTTCATTGGCATTAGGAAAACTTTGTGAAAAACTGTAGTCAGTACAATTTAAATGAAAGTCATCACAAACAGATACCCATTTGGCAATTTCTTGATGTTTTTCACCGCTTGGATACCTGTTGAGTTGTAGAATTCGAGTTGTAGGAATTCACGAGGCTGAACTTCATTTGGGATTTCCTCATCTGCATTCCTTACTACTTTTTGTTTTTCACAGAATGAAGATGGTAAATCTGGAATCGTCTTGGTGTATCCTTTATTTTCACTGCTTATAAGTACGCCTTTATCTTCAACCTCATCATCGGACTTCAAATCTACATCCGAATGATTTGTGTCTAAAATTATTTTTAAAGCTTCTTCCACTGAATATTTACGCTCCATGACTAAAAATAAATAAAAGTTAGGTACTAATCTAATTAGTTTGTTATAAAAGAAACAAGCTTTGTTACGAAAAGGTACTCTAGATGACCAATGAGTCCTTATGGCATCATTGGAAAAAGGGTAAAATTATAATGTAATATGAAGTGTCACGGTGTTGTATTTATTGCTGAGAGTAAATGAAAGCCATATTTACTCATAGAAATTTTAATTCACAAATATTAAGAAACTTTTTAAGCTTTTAAACTGCGACAGATTCACGAGCCAGAACACTTGTTGACAACTGAAATTGAATACAACAAAGCTGCCAATGACCCCAACCCAAAATACCCGCCACCAAGCATAGAACTTCCTGTTTTTACCGAGGAATACCTGCCAATGCTTAAAGTGTTACCCACTTTCGGGATATTATCTTTTTTCACCAATTTCTTATGCTTTTTTAATTAGTCAATCTTTCAACTTTAATTTCAATATTTACCTACATTATGTATCGGAAGAAAACTACTATAAACAGACTAATGACTAGAAAAAACTAGAACTACTAACTAGTAACTTGGGGGAAGCTGGAAGAGGCAGAGGGCAGAGGAAAACTGAGTGAGTTAGTCATCACAGATTAAGATTACACAAGGATGAAATATGAAATGACATAACGGTAGAGATGACAATGGCGACAGTGCTGCATCCGCACCATAGAGTATTGAAAATCATTATTGATTACTGATATTCACTATTCACTAATCTTCACATTCAAGTGAGCATCGAGGAAAGGACAGCAGCGCTGGTGGCGGTATCAAACGTTCAGGTGGACGTTTGAGGAACTGTATGACTTTCATCCCCTTGATTGTCGTCAAGGTCTGAATGACCTTTTCGATTCTTTCTTTATCGGAATATAATACTATCGCTATTGAACTTGCTGACAATAATTGCTTTTATCAATTTGGGAAAAGATAACGATGTATTAAGTCTTGACATAATCAGTTAAGGAAAGCAAAAATACTCGAAAATTACCTGTTTATCGGAGATACCCGTTCAATTCCCGCCGATGCAAAACATTTCCCGATTTCGGGAAAACTATACACGCATTGGCAGCACTCCAATACAAGAAAACCTTTACTTAAGAGGCATGGATTTATAGTACTATGGAGAGGTCCTTCCCGTATATTGTCCGTGAGGGGCGAGACCAAAACACTAACCGGCCACGCCCACAATGCCCAACTGGCGACTTGCATTCCATATGGGCTAAAGCAATTAAAAGGGTTCGTAATAAATAAAATAAGTAAATCACTAAAGTAAATAAATCACTAAAATAAAATAACAGCAGTAGAAAGCCTAGGAAACAAAAATTTGAACTGATAAGCGGCTAATATACTGATAATAAGGTGCACTCCAAAATGACTGCCTGCCCTAGCTATTGAGGGGTAAGCCCCCTCCACTTGTCTATAACTCCATGTAAGCTGTTTAGAAGGTTATACAGCGATGTGAGCGCACTCACAAGAGGTTATTTCGTACTAAAATGAGTACTAATGTCATCAAAAACTCTCTTTTTTTTTTTTTCTTTTTTTTCACTTTTATTTTTGAATCCACACCTGTCAAAAAAAAAGAAAATTGACAATCAGCGGATGTGCTGAAATGATGATATTAACATAATTGGCATGTTAGGCATGAGGAGAGATAGTACCCAGTGGCACACCGAAAAACTCTCTTAAACGAAGAAAATGATGTTGAAAGTGAATAATTGTATATGGCATCATTGGACTGGAAAGAGTTAAAAAATTTCACTGTTGGAATTTAAAAGAATTATGAAGTTATAGCAGTTTCTTCCTAAGAACGACGATGTTCTAATGGTTCCCTGTAATATGGTGTATAATCCAAACTAACACTTCATTGGTAGTGTGTATAACACAATAAAATAAGAAAATATTCAATAAAACTTATAACTTCGGTTATTATGATTACTAGCGCTCCCAGCTTTCAATTATTGAAAGCTGAATAAATTAGTGTTTTCATTTGCGTCCTTAGAGATTTAATCAATTGAACGTAATTAGTAAAATTTTCTTTCTTCTTTTATTATAATTTCATGAAATTTTTAAAGAGCCTAAAGATATATCATCATTTTCCAACCAAAGTTAAAGTGGGACCACCCCCACTTTATTTTTTTTTAAAATATATTAAGTAGCATGAATCATTAGTGGTATACCTACTAGGTCTATTGGTTTTAATACAATATAACTTCTATTTAGCATTATTTTTTTTAAATCATTTGACATTGGGTGGGGCATATTTATCAAAAACTTAAAATTATTAATCTGTTAAATTCTGCTATACAGTTATAAATATACTGCTCTTGGTAATAATGAAGTTATTATATAATTATAGAAACAATGTAGTTTCAGTTCAGTTCTTATCAATCTTAAGCATTGTAAATTAAGACCTATTGATGATTTCAATATTTATTTTAGGTAAAAACCCTTATTTGTAAAGGAGTTCCGCCATTGGAAAACTTAACTATTAGCAAAGAATGGAAGAATTTTTTGGAACTCATGCTCCATTTGAATCCGAACAAACGTTTAAAGTGTAAAACTTTAAGACGGCATTCATTTTTAGGTCGGAAAAATCTAAGAATAGTATCTCAAAGAGTCTTAAACAAACTTGGGGCCTATTTGCTAAAATGAAAATGTTCTAAGGACTCTGAGAGTTACTTATAAAAATTAATGTTGACTCAACATTGTCAGGTAAGTATCTAACATGATTAATTATAGCAAATGTCTTTCAGAATAGGAAATATTTAAAGCATTAACTTATATGGATGCTAAGAAATAAGATTAACATAAAAAGGATTTAAACAATTCTTTTCGCACGTCTATGCCAGAAATAAAATATTTTCAAGAAGTGGTCTGTATTAAAAAAAAAATAATAATAATAAATTAATGAACAATAATAACATAATTTGACTTTTTATTAAAAAATACTGTTATTAATAATTCTATTATTCATACTACATTTAAAGTAATTACACTGGACAACAAAATTTAACTTTTTGTCTGCTAAATGAATTACAATGGCTGTTTCTTTTAGAATTTGGTGCCCTGGTTGCAAATTTGAAAAGCATTTTTGTTTCAGGGGTAAGGATTTTGTTTAATTTCAAAATAAAATAATATTATAGTGTTAAAACAAGCAATTTTATTTAATCAGCTTTCATACCGTAATTTAAATCGAAATGTACCCTTTGATGATTTGCGGCTGGTACATCTCTTTTCAAAGACCAACAATAGTCTGCCAACATATTTGGATTCCACTTTCCCTGTTGTTGTTTCTCCAGAGTGGATATTTCTTGATAGAATAGCTGAATGTGTTCATCACTCACAGCCCCAAGATTTTCAGGAAAGAAATCTAAATGCGAGTTAAGAAAATGTATTTTTAGAGACATAGTACATCCTAAAGCTTTATAATTTTGTAGAAGATCATAAACTAGCTCTCTGTAGTTTTCTGCTTTTTTATTTCCAAGAAATTCTTTCACAACATTTTAAAAAAAAATCCAAGCTGATTTTTCGGCTCTATTCAAACATTCCTCAAAGTCTTGATATATCATAAGCTCTCTTATTTGCGGACCAACAAATACTCCTTCTTTTACTTTTCCATCACTGATCCGAGGAAATGTGGCTATTAAATATAGAAATCCAGTGCCTTAACAAAATTTTTTATCAAACTGTGTTTGATGTGCAACGGTGGAAGATAAACATTTCCTGGGTTTACTAGTGGTTCGAAAAGTACATTTTTTTCTCTAGGTACAAGATTTCTTTTGGGCCATTCCTTCTTTATATAATGGTTTTTGCGATCTCTGCTGTCCTACTCACACAGAAAACAACAAAATTTTGTATAACCTGATTGAAGACCTAACAACAGTCCTAAAACTTTGAGGTCTCCACACACAATCCATGAATGCTTCTGGTATTGTATCTTGGACAGTAAAATCTTCATATTTTCATATGTCTCTTTTATATGGGCTGCATAGGCAATGGGGATTAATGGCATGTCATTGATAAATGAAGGAGAACAGCTTTTAAACTAAGTTTGGAGGAATCTATGAACAGCCTCCATTCTTTAGGATTATGATTATACCCTGATTCACCCATTATTGCATCAATATCTGTGCAAAATATTAAATGATCTTTTGCAGAGAAAAAGCAATTGAGTTCTTGTTCCCTTTGGAGATATGTAGATATTTTTGTTCCCTTCTCAAGTAGGGTCCAACCTTTTGAGATGCCAACAACTCGGCCTGATTTTTTGATAAGTTAAGATCTCGAACTAGATCATTGAGTTCAAACTGATTGATTCTGTGAGGTTCTGAAGACTCCACAGAAAAATCTGAGTCATCAGTATCATCTGTTTCTGATCTTAAGAGTGTACCTTCCTCACTAATGTTTTGTTTCCTTCACTAATGAATGTAAACTCCAATCCTCAGGTGGATCTGGGCAGATCTTTGTTGTGAGGAACAGGCCCAATAGCTGAGGGGAGGTTGAGATATTTAACATTCTTTTTAGATTTACTTGTTATTCCTGTGATTTTTGTGATGCAGAAATAACAGTCAGTTGAATGGTCCTGACGTTCCCTCTACACCATAGGAACAGCAAAAGGCATATGTCGTGACAACCTATTAATCCAGCCACAAAGCAAACAGGAGGCACAGCATATATGAGGTGCCCAAGATTTGTCCTGGTCACCAACTTGAAACCCAAAATAAAGACTGTGCCTTTTTTACTAAGGGAGAATTGGTACTTCTTCGTACTCTTTAAAGTTAGTTCACCACACACATAACAAAAATTGTTTGGATGGTTTTCACAATTTCGTGGCATATGAAAGATGCTAAGAGGTTCTGTTGGGACTAAATTAATAGAGGCACCTAACTAGGCCGGCTCACAGATGTAGACTGATGAGAGGAGTCTAGAGTGGACCCATGTCAGGACCCTGTTGATTTATTTTAATCCTGTTGTTTTGATTGAGCCTGCTGAAACTTGTTAGCTAATCATGGTTTAAGAGTTGAGACGACTTCTTTGTTATCTCTATTGCATCCATTATTATCGTTCATTGATGGTGAGCCTTATTTAGAGCAAATAAATAAATAGAATATATTAATCAAGATACGTTCATAGCTATGAAATATCACCCTTTTTTTTTTTCTTTTTTTTTTTTACAAAATTTAAAATTACAAAAAATTTGAGCCCCATGGACAACTTTGATAGTCATATTCGGAATTACCATGGCAAAATACATATGTGACAACCACATTTAACCCATTTAACAAAAATACTGTTGACCAGTGTTATTATAAAGTAGAACTAATTATAAATTAAATTAACTAAAATTGTGGATAAATACTTATTTTCATTTTCAAAAATGAATTCAATAACTCAAGTTGACCATTGCATAAATGGTGCTAATATCATGAGTAATTATATTGAAAATGTTATTTAAATTTAGAGCTTTCTAAGTATTTTTTTAATAACTAATGTTGCAGGCATATAAAATATTGACCTGGCCCCTGAACATTGAAGTGAATAGAAAAAGGGATAAGTTACTAAGCACATATTGGTAAGAAGAGACTGGGAAACCCTGAGAAATGTTAGTGTTGACGCTTGGTGGTAGGGAGATATAAGGAAAATTGTTCATACCTACCTTCCATGGAGCGTTGATCTTGAAAACGATTTTTCCCAATCATTTATTATACAATGCTTTTCGAAGACTTTTCCACCAAAATAGTCCAGGTTATCATACTCTCCCTTTCTATGGCCATTTGAAAAACTCAGTTTAAAGACTGCCTTTCATCATGGATATGTATAGCTGCTCCTTGTTGCTTAGATAATTTTTTTTTTTTATGAAATACACAGTATTCAAATAATTCTATGAAGGATGGCTCTTTTCTCCGGGTTTCCCAGACAGGCAGCAGGTTGTTTCGGTTTCTGCAGATGCATTACTCGGTGAGTCATGCATTTATTGAAACTGTTGCATCCTGCTATCTGATTGTAAAATGAAGTTTGGAAACCCGATCAACATCCACGCTCACTCTGTGGGTAGGTATGGATAATTTCAATCATTAATTTTATAAATCACTAGAAATTAATTTCATTAATGAGTTATTTATTCCCAATTGGGATTTATGAATTATTTTCCACTCCTATTGCAACTTTTTAATCAAAGACAAGTCTCTAATATTAAAAATTCATCATTCTATCTAAAGAAAATTGAAAACATCAGCACATATATACACAGATTATACATTAAAGTTATACAAGGTGTTCGGCACAAGACTGCAATAACACTGTGAGTAAATTCTGTGCATCATCTAGAATTAAAAAATTCTTATAAACTATGGCTCAATTCTCATCTGTTTTACACATATTTTTAATTTTATTTCTTTTCAATAAATTATTACTTTTCGACAAATAATTGACTATATTTCCTGAACTGAAAAAGCTAGAGCAATTTTAATATACACATTAGAAAAAAGATTAAATTTTGACTGAATTTTTCTCAAAAATACTGCATACTATGTTAAAAACATGCACTGCTAAAAAAAAAAAAAAAAAAAAAGAAAAAGACTTTTACAAACATCTTTCGAATGGTATACATATACTCCCATAATACTCACATCCTCATCGGTTCAAAACCCATTCTCAACACCCTTCCTTACTATCCATTGCTTTACCTCAATAACCTTCCTATTCAGTTCCAAAATTCTATTAAAAATTTAGGAGTTACCTTTGATCAACACCTATCCTGGAATAACCATATAGCCCAAATTTCCAAAAAAATCCATCCTAATCCCTAAACAACTTTATAGATTTCAAGATTCCTTTTCCCAGAGTGCCCGTCAACTTCTAGTGTCCTCTCTTGTTTTCCCATGCTTTGATTATGGTTGCTTGGTTTATGGGGGGCTTTCTGAGGATCTCGAGATGCAGCTGGGGAGACTGATGAACTGTTTCATTAGATTTATCTTCGGGATCCCCAGGCGGCCACACGTTACTTGCCGATATTCGGAGCTTGGGTGGCTTTTTGCTAAATTTCGACGGCAATACTTTCTGGGTACTTTCCTATTCCAATGTCTAAAAAACAAAAAACCTTCCTATATTCTTCTTTTTGATCTATTAACTCTGCGTTCTTCTATCCACCTCCTAAACACTAGTTCCCAACCTTTTAACCTATACATCCCCTCACATAAAACCGCTTCCTTTAACAAATCCTTCATCATTCGTGCTACCTCCTTCTGGAGTTCCCTACCCACTTCTATTCGGAAAGCAGCTTCCATAACTTCCTTAAAAAATAATTTATTCCTGTACCTTTTAGACAATCAATCTTTCACAAATGTGTCAATAATCAAATGCATACTTAGAATTGCTTTATTTTTTCTCTTTCTTTCTTTTATATGTTCGTATATATATATATATATATATATATATATATATATATATATATATATATATATATATATATATATATATATATATATATATATATATATATATATATATATATATATATATATATATATATATATATGTACGATTGAATTTTATGTTATAATTATTATTTCGTATATTTATTTATTTATTTTTTAACTTAATTTAATTTAATTTTTTTTCCTGTAAAAAATGTATGCTGTAATTACTGAAGCATTAAATTTATAATAGGTATATAATAGGCCAGACAATTGCACTTGTAACTGTGAATTATTTTTATTCTTAGGGGACAGTAAGTCCCAGAATAAAGTTTATTTTTTCATTTCATACTATGAGAATTTTTAAAACTGATATTTAAATCGCTTATGAATTACAAGTATCAGCATTTTGGGAAAAATTAAACGAAAACTCATAAATGTTAAATGGTTTTATTAATAGAAAAGCAATTTAATCACAATTAGTTATTTACCTTACAGTAATATTTGCTGGCTAGGCTATGGAACAAAGTTGGAAATTCCCCAATTCTTATGTTTGTACAGAATTGGCTATTCTAAATCTAAATAAGCTTATTTTATATTAAATATTTATTATTATTATTTCTAATTAGTATATTGAAATTGCTCTAGCTATATAGGTCCAGGAAATATATGCAATGTTATGTCAAAAAGTAGCAATTTATGAAAAAACTTAAAATAAAAAATATGTATAAAAATGATGAGAATCAAGCAGTAGTTTATATGGAATCTATTTGTAGCTAACGATGCTCAGAATCGACTCTTCGCATTGTGCTGAACATCTTGTATATTGCTGGTAAATAGAAGATCCCTACTTATTTTACTTGAGACAAATTAAAATGGAATCATTTGAAATATTTATCAAGTCCTTTAAAGAAAAATATGGATTGGCTTTGAATGATTATATTATTTCTTATGATTTGTAAATATTTAATTTTAGACTATTTTCTATGCGATGTTTTAGTTTCACTACCTAGTCTTATTAGCCTAATTAATTGATGTTTTCATTTAGAAAAGTTGGAATTCTGCGTTTCATTATTGTATGCCCCTGTAAATTATTAATGTAATCCATTTCAAACTGTAGGGCAGCTCCCATTGTTTTCTTGTTTAGAGCTCGTAACTTATTGTATTTTACCTCATGGTCACAGTGCCCGACAAATTAATATTCATCATATTTGTTGGTGTCGGTATTAAGTTGGTTACATGATTTCCTGAGGCTAGTTTGCAACAAGTCTTCATATTTTTACAAGGTTGTTTCACTAAAAGTTGTATTCAATCTGTTGTTATTCTTACTACAGTTTACTCACTAAACAACTTTATAATGATGCAAACGAAAACAGCTTACATTTGTGCAGCCCAGAGAGAATAACCAATTCGTTATTAGTTCTGATCTGAAAGGTCTGATGCCTCGTCCAGGACGGATCATAGATTCTTCACATCACCTTGTTTCCTAATCATTTCAGACAAGATTAAAATAGTAAAAGACCATATATTTATGACCCTTTAGAAATATTCTAAGTAATTATTTACAGAACCCAAAATAAAGTTACGAAATATCATCATTAGTTTGCATCTAAAATTTAAGAACTCAAAAACCAATCAAAAAAATGATTTGATCATAAAACTTGACCAATATATAAAGTACTAGATTATTAGATCATACAGTAGATTTCCCTGTTGTGTTGTGCTATGAAACTAAACTGTAGACAAAATTAACACACTGCATCAAAATATATTTACAAACATTATTTCCAGTTCATTAACTTAAGTTTTAAAAAGATATTAAAAATATATGTAAATTATCAAAAAGATATTTATATTTAAAATTTAATTAGAACTGTGTCTCAGGTATTAATAACTGACTTTTACAACTCTCCAACTGGCATAGAAATGGAATTGTCATTCTTGCAATAAGTGCTTCAATTGTTCAAAAGCTTTCCATAAAAAATAATTATATTAGGCATAGAATTCCAAAACCAGCCAAGTCTAATTTCAGATTTTTTTTAAAATAGTTTTTCTACTAGATTGTCTTTAGGTAAAAGATTTTCTCCCAAAAGTAGTCAGAAAACGGCCATACAAAAAAATAAGGCCTCTTCCTAATCCAATCAAAAGTTTACCTTTATGGACCAATGTGAAAAATTTGTAAAAATTGACTTGGCTGTTTTTAGAATTCTACGTTTTATACATGGTGTTCAATATTCGATGGCCACTCCCTTTTTTTCCCACAGTTTTTGAAATTTTGAAACGAAACTCTCAGGGTCTTAACTGTGCTAAATAAAGTTTCTTTTCAGGTTATAGTCTGCTCTTCAACCTTCTTCTCCAACGACCCTGCCAATGGAATTCCCAATGGGATGTGGTATTTTTTATGACAGATTTCGATAGAAAATCTAATTTTTAATCAATTTTATACTGGTGATTTTTTTTATCCAGGGCACTGTTTCGTCACAAATCGCGAAAAATCATTTTAAGAAAATAAGCAGTCTAAAACTGATTTTGCAAAAATAAAATAAACTTTTAACACTCCTTCTTATTGTTTTTCAGCCATTTTATTCGCTGGTTGTCATTAATGTATTTGACAGTTGTAAGTTAAGATAAATAAATACAAAAAAAAAAAAAAAAAAAAAAAAAAACTGAACAAAAATATGAAATTAATTCATTGGGCCATTGGGAATTCCAGAGTTAGGGTCACTGGAGAAGAATGTTGGAGAGCAGACTATAACCTGAAAAGAAACTTTATTTGACACAATTAAGACCCTGAGAGTTTTGTTTCAAAATTTCAAAAACTATGGAAAAAAAAGGGGGTGGCCTTCGAATACTGAACACCCTGTATATTCTAGAATGATTCCATATAGAATAATAAATGTTTTATTTCAAGGGGCTTTTTGAGTCTTAGAATGGACAAGAAATAAATAAAAAGAATTAATTTAAAATTAAAATAAATTAAACAGAACTTAATCAAAAAATCGGTAATTTTTTTTATTGCTAATTCTTTCTATAACTATGAACATGACAGAGTTAAAATTTGATAGATATTGGTTTAGTAGTTTTCGTTGTTAGTAATCACAAATGAAAAATGGCTTGTCTTTTTATATAGTAGTATAGATAATTTAGTTCTATAAGTTGAATAATAAATATATAAACTGTGTGGTAACATAAAATTATATGATATACTTAAAGTTTTCATATCAAAATTAAATAGGATTAATTAGAAAGAATGGAATTAGGTTATGTTGGAATTATTAGTCTTATAATAATTATTTTATATCAAATTTTTAGGTGAACATTTCAAGATGGTCTACTTGAAAGTTAAAAAAAATCGTTGAAACAAAGGAAATACTCCAGTATGAAAAAGAGATTATCATTATACTAGAACCAGCTTGTCTGGTTTAAGTGACACTCATGAAAAAAAGTCTATTCACATTGAGTAAATCAGCACTTACCCAACCATTCCATCCTCCTTGCGCACGATAATATTCAACAAATTGACTTATTTAGCTAAAAATAAACTATTTTAAACACCAATCTATTACTTCACAGATAAATCATAGATTAAATTCAGAGGCAGTAGCCCATCAACATAGGCAGTAGACCGTAACACCATCTATGGAGTTAAATAGATCATCTTGGATTTCATAAAACTCATGGTAATTTTGTTATTAAATTCCTATTATTGATTTTGTAAGAATGCTCTCCAGCAGTCAAAAAAGTCTTGAAAGTTCTAACCACACTCAAAAATAGAGAACTTTCATTTTTTCCTGTCTGAACATTGTTGCCAGTTGCTAGTTAGTAGTAGCAAGACTTGTTTGGCAAAATATCCTCTAATAGTATATCCTCCATCTATCAATTTGGAACCTCAATAGAGTTCTTATGTTCTTTTATTTCCTAAGAATAGGAAAATCACCAAGCTGAGATACTTTAAGCATTGGGTTGCTTTCAGAATTTGAACTAAAAAAGGCCCCATTTTGTTTTTCAATCCTAATCCATAACTTGTTTTATTTTTGTTATTACTTCATTCTTTAAATCTGCAATGATTTGCTGGTCTTTCAAACTTTATTCTAGACATGTTTATAGAAATAGATTAATGTAACCCTAGTAGATCTTATTACTTGCTGGCATAATTAAAAAAAAAATAAAGTCCAATTTTAAATTTGCAACACTTGATGAGAAAGAGACTTTTTGGATCAAAGAAACCAATTTAAGGGAAACAAATTGAAGCTAACTAATCATAATTTATTAAAACTTGCCCAATACATTAAATATTTTATGCAACCTTTTGTATGAAAGATCTTTTCCTTAAGATTAATTTAAAGATATCAATTTATTTATAAATTGCTCATTGGTATTATTCTCAACAATATATAACAATAACAAATACACAAATACACATAAATACAGGAAGTTTCAATTATCAACATATGTTAAAGCTTAATTATATTCATGCTCTAGGTCCTTTTGAGAATAGTTTTAGCAGTTGTTCTAAAAAATTAGCTCTAAAAGATTTTTTGTTTTCTGGTTTAATTTTAATTTTTAACAGTATTTATAATTTTAAAAAATAGTAATTAATATTCTCTTTAATAATTATTTACATGAAACTATTTTAATTTTTGTATCTGTTATATCTATACTGAACCAAACATGAAAATAATATAAGATGTATACATCAATATTATTTTTCCTAGACCCAAGAGGACCCAAATGAACTGTTGAGAAAGTTCAATACAAATTTTTGATAATATATTATAAATATCACGTACTTATTCAAATTTTAACAACAGACAGCTAAAAGACAGATAGAGATACAAAGACAAGACATATAGCGTTAGTTATTGAAAACCAAGGAGCGACGTTTCTGTGGAAAACCGATATTTGCAAGCTGATGATTCAAAATATTTTTATTAATTTTTTAATTATTTATTTTAAAAACTTTATATTAATATATTTATAACATCAAAACATAATCAAATTTATTTATATACACTAGGAATTAAAATTTCACTTGTTCATAATAACCATTTTGCATATACTATTAAAACCAAAAATAAAAAGGGGAAAATCCTTATAATAATGCCGCCCAATGGTGGAACAAAATAATAATGAATATGGATAAAACAAAAATCCACAGTTGATTGTGACGTCAATGAAATAATGAAGAAATTGTGGAGAAAATTTAACAAACATTAACTCTAATTATATGAAAGTCTGCATACTCTGGTTGAAAAATTTCAGCTAAACCAATCAGACATGTGATGAGTATTTGATTGGGCGGGGTTCCCCTTACTTCAGTCACAATGCAGATAAGTTGTTACTGGTTTGGGTAAATATTTAAGTAATAGTAAATAAATTAAAGTAAGTACATTTTTTTTCTAGAGCAGTCAGGTGTATTATGTTTCTTGTTATTTAAGATGCCAAGTAATCAATTCTCTAGAAATAAATTGCGTTATAAAATATTTTCTTTAGCAATATAAAAATAATTCATATGAATACAAGGAAATTAACTAATATGAAAACATAATTCCTCAATTCAGGTTAAAAGTTTGACGACCAGTAAGGGAACATAATAATTTTATAAAATAAATTGAATGAGTTTAGGATAACAGGGACTTATTAAAGATTGGCGTCACAATCTCAAGCACTTTTCTTGCAGGAAGTGCTTTATAATAAGACATTTTTCTACTAGGCCTTGGAATTATTCATAAAAATCACACAAAACGATATGTGAGAGGTTGTGCAAAATTTTGCAGCGATTCCTCTTTGACCCCGCTAAATAAACTAAACTCTAACTCGTAACTAAACTTAATTTCATGAAATGTTACATGCTTTTATTTATTTAGAAAAATAGATCCAGGGAATGCACTCTTTGTGCGGTCATGCCATTCACAACGTGATGGTAGAGGGAAAAATGTGGATATCAAACACACATATAAAATAATACTCTAAATAGTGAACACTAACAACAAAATAACATAGAAGGAGGCCCAGCCTGCTTCTTGAGATACCAACATGAAGATAAAACAAGGTGGTTCTAATCATAGCACTAGGGATGGGGTATTAATGTAACAACAAAAGAAACAGCATCGCTGAGCTTTGTCTTAAAGGCAACTTGATCTAACATAAACAATTTTACTTGACTTTCAATTTTTCATACCTTTTTTTTTTTTTTTTTTTTTTTTTTTTTTTTTTTTTTTAATTTTTTAAGAACATAACTATCAGCTAATAATAAATAAACGTGTATCATACAGTACCCTCTGCATCTCATCAATATTTTAAAAAAAGAGATCCAATTTAGTTGCAGAGAATTTTGTGCATATAATTAAATATATAAACATTTGCTATACAAGTGTGTATATATATTTATAAAAGGTGTTCATACAATAAGTGCTCAACTGCTACAGTTTGTTGTTTGAATTATTTATCTTCTTCTAGGTCAGCGATGATCTCCCTGTAGCAGCGTAACATAAAAACATAATAATTTATCTATTAATTACAATTAAAACTAGGCTTTTTATCACAAAGATAAACATAAAAAATTAATTCTACTAAATCTAGTAACACATTTTTTTTTTTTTATTGAATTGAACTTTTTTTATTTTTTTAAATGAACACATTTATAAATCTCAAAATTAAGTAAAATATATTATATCACAATATTATAAAATTGTAATCATTAGATGTTACTGATTTATTTTTAGCTATAAAACATTTTAATTTTTCTATAACAAATTTTACTTTGATTTTAAACAATATAAATTGATCTTGTCATTCTGAAAAAATATTAATCCTTTATCATGTTTATCAAAGGAAAGTATAAAAAAAAAAAAAAAAGAAAATTACTTTTTAAAATTAATTAGATTAATCATTAATCTAATGATATTCTGAAATAAATAGAAATCACATCAGTCCTTTTAAAATTTCTATTATTTCATTTACAAAAATAAACATTTCATAACTTATATAGATAAAATAAAAATTTGTGACTACAGCTTCAAATAAATTTTAGTTAATCACTATGAATTATTAAGTGAGCCAAGAAAAGAATGGGTTATAAATTTATATAACTTTTGTTTCCAAAGATTAAAGTTCCTAAAATAACATTTCTTAGTTTCAACCATTCAATCGGTACATGTATTTAACTTTTAGCATCGTTTACTCTTAAATCACATTCTTATGAATTACAATATCTGTGAAATAAGAACGCATTCTTCATTCTGCCATATTTATTTGATTGATGGCCAAAGGCTGGGCCTCTGCCTATTTCTTATAATTAAGTATGAAACATAGTTGTGACTTTTCACTTCATTTTAAATGTGCTCTCCAAATGTTGATAGGATGTAAGAAACCCGAGTTATAATAAATAATGTTTCTTAATACTGCTATTATTACTTATTTATTATATACATTTAGGAAGTACAGTCTTTATTTTTAAAATATAAACGTTCAATGGCAAACTAATCAGACCAATCAAAGTTTTATTAGTTTCTTAAAAACTATTTTCTCTTCCTCTTTATTTCAGAATGAAATAGCTGAATTCAGGAAATAAGTTACAATAAATAAGCCATAATAAGCTTTATTTACTAATTATCAATAAATGAAGAAGAATAATTAACTTTTTATTTTAAAATAAGATTTAGCAGAAAAAGATCATTTCTCCTTCATATTTTTATAGAATACTAATGGTAGAAAGTAAAATTGTCTATATTTTTTCTACTTGATGTCTTTTATAAACCAAATTTAAATTTCTGCAGTAAGAATTCACTTTTAAGTAACTTATATATGGCTGTAGAAATTCTGCACTTACCAAATAAACACCCTGAGTCAAAAGTGCAACAATTTATAATACAATATGCAAATAGACAAAAAGCAATAGTGTGCTTTTATACATTTTAAATACTTTTGAATATTATTATTGCCTACAATATATTCATATTACTTGGTTGACTCAAGTGCAAATGGAGGAGATGGAAGTACTCTGGTTGAGAATCGGAATATGCCTAGGATAGATAAAATGACATTAATAATCTAAATGTCTACTTAAATGTCAACATAATGCAACATATGTCAACAAATATTCCGATCCTTTGTGATTTTAGGATTATACTACTCAGGAAAGTGAGAGAGGAAGACGACATTTTATGTCTCTAATATTTCCTACAGACATTTAGGAATGACCAATTTTTGTTCCTGCCGAAATATACAATGGAGTCAATGAGGCATGATTAGCAACAGAAAGGTGACATGATGGGGCGAATGCAGTCTGTTATTTCACTCTCCAACTGTTCAGTCATCCCAGGTGGGAAAGTTGGTAGGAGCCACAAATAGCGGATTCTGCTGCGCCGGCGGCTCCCATTGCTGCTGAGGCGGCTGCCACTGAGGTTGTTTAGGGCTCACGGTGTAGCTGGTTTGCCATTGCGGCTCTCCTTCAACAGTAGTTGTAGGAACCACTGTACCACTCAGTTCTATATTCGTCTCCTTACTCTCTAGCGTACTATGTTTGATACCATAGTAAAAGTAGACAAGAAAACCTGTAATTTCAATAGATAAGTTGGATTTAAAAAAAATAAAATAAAATAAATTTTTATTTCAAATTAAAATATTTTAAAATTATTAAAATAGAAAAATTAAAAAAATACACTTTCTTAGATTTATACCTACAAGGATTAGCCAATAACCCAATAAATGAAGAGACTTAGTAACATTAAATCCTAAATAATTTTTAAAAGTTTGTCAGGTTTAAAGACTTTTTTAAACTTTTTTTTTTTTGTGCTAGAGAGACTACTTGTATTGTTTACAGTAACTAAAATCTAATTGAATGAACTCCAGGAATTTTAGATTTATTAGAGAATCTCATTTTTTTAGAGAATCTCATTCATCTATGAATCTTGTGAATGTCATTTAAGATCAGTTTTAGTAGGAGCTATGAATCTTGTGAATGTCATCTAAAATCAATTTTATTATGAGAAGTCCAAAAATCAGGTTGCAAGTATCAGTAGCATAAAAAAGATACTGTATCAGCATTTGGCATTAAAATAAACAACATGTGATTTAGAGAAAAATAAATTATAAAAAGAATATTATTGTGTTTTATCAAATGACATTATAACCTCTACACAGCAGTCTAATGTGTGGGTCTTTCATAGTGGGAAAGTTGTTTAGGAAATATGCTCTAAAAACAAATGGTCGCCTATTTTTGGAAATGGGCTCTAACATGAAAAACGTTGAACTATTCATGGTTAACGGTACACAATCTGTTTGCCATAAATCTTCTGAAAATGAATTAAAAGAACTCATGATTCCTGTCGTAGACTGAAGAGATATCAAGTCAAGTGATTTACTTCTAATTACCTACTTAATTTGTGTTACAACATTCAGCCACAAGTATTAAAAATGATTATTAACACTTGGCGTTGACTCTCAATAAGCAAATGATATATTTGATTTTACTTTATCATAATTGTTCTCAGAAGATTCTGGTACGATCATCAATGAAATCTAATAAGCATTCCAGCATAAAACAGCATTCCAGAAATATTGCCATCACTCAAATAAGAAAGAATTGTAATTTAAATAAAATTCCCTATACCACACTATACGCCTATTGCACATTTCCTAAGTACCCTCAAATGAATCCTCTCATATATACAAAGCCTCCACACCAATTTCAAATTTCAAACAATAAGCGGTTTTCATATTTTTGGGTTTTAACCTTCCGGCAGATGCAATTAATCTGTGAGATGAAGTAATATGTTTTCATTTTTCCATTGGAGTGGATCTATGGTGGAGGGTTGGGGCACCTAATAGCTTCCTGACTCCTCACCACTCACCAAAGGGTGCCTCGGATTTTTCCATGGTACATGACTGGTTTGCATGAGGTACACTTTAATCTGTTAGATGAATTGTGACCAATAGTGTAAGTGCTTTTGCTCCCATAATTTTGAAGTATTTTTTGATTACGTATATCTATTTTCCTACCCTTAATTCAGCGGTATTAATACTACATTAGTTCCAATGTCCCCCACAACAGAGGGAACGTGCACCTGTATGCCATGATGGATGGAGGAAAAGGTGTACAAAATGTGAGGAAATAAAAAATATTCATTACTCAAAGTATAATTGCTTGAAATGTGATACTGAAGTGTGCAATTTTGAACACACATTGTAAAATGTTACCATCCAGCTTTTAAAGAGATTGTACCTGGGCCTGGTCATGAATCTAAATGATGCCTTTTGTAAACTATTTCTTTCTTGTAATGATAATGACAATTTTTAAAGTTACAAGTTAGTTAAATTTTGAAATATGGTTGTAAAAAAAATGATTAATTTTTTTCCTGAGAATGTTTTCAAAAGTGCAATGTGATATGGAATAGTTACCAAAAACACAATAATACACAAGTATAAGTAAAAAAGTTCAGTTTTATATGTTTTCTTCCAAGCCCACACATAAAATGGCATCATTATTCTGTCACATGAATGCATTTGATCATGTCACAGATTGATTGCTTTTATTGGAAAATTAAAGAAGAATTCAAGCATCACCCAGTTTATAGTATATAAAATTGTTGAACTGCTTACCTATTGTCATCCATACAGTAAATCTCACAAGAGTGAGAATAGAGAGTTTAAAGATGAGGTAGATGTTGACCATGACAGCTATTGCGGGAACAAAGGGTAAGCCAGGAGTCATAAACCGGAGAGTTTTCCTTTAAAAAAAAAAAAAAATGAATTAATGACTGATAGTTACCCAAACATAATTAAAAATGTATTAAGTTAAGTAATAAGGCAATTATGTATGATAGAGGATATAAAAAAAAATTACAGTTTCATCAAATGCAAAAATTCCTAGAACTATTAAAATGTTTATCCTATTTATTGTCCACCAATAATTTGTTCTATCTATAGACCACCAACCAAAACTTATTTATCAGCCATGGATTGCCTCGATAAAGTGTTAGTTCAACAGTTTTAATAGTAAAAGTTGTTGTAGGGGCTTATCATCCATGTGTACTCCAACTAAGGTAGGAAGGATGGTTAATCCTACAGGTCACCAGCATATTCTAGCCAGGGTGGGAAGGTCAAGATTCATTGTGTCTGTTCTCCATAAAATAAATTTTAACTTAATTTTAGGGAATATTCAGATTTGTACCAAATACACTGAGACCCTTACCCTAATGTGCTCTGCTAGTAAACTTCATGTTAGGGTATTTTCTAGAACTACAAAGGAGTAATCCACCATGATTTTGTTCCTGATGGATGTACAATAAACTCTGACCTCTATTGTGAACAATCATATATAATGCAACCCAACCTGTTGCTGCATTATCCATGTCTGGTTGACAGCAAAGGAGCTTTGGTCCAGAAAGACCAGGCTACATACTTCTGAAAGACCATGAAAAAGTTTAAAAATCTCGATGGTATTAAACTTCTTCCACACCCACTTGATAAGATTTTTATTTGTATTGATCCATGGCCCACTTTTCAAAAGGGGAAAATTTATAACCTTTTAAGAAGTCAAAATGATGGTTCACGAATTTTTCGATAACCGTCTCAAAGAATGGTACCTGCATGGGATCAACCAACTGGTTGAAAGGTGGAAAATGGAAGTGCACTAAAATTGGTTATGTTTGGAATTTTTTTCTTTCTTTTATTGGGTCTTCAAGTCCTTGTGTACTCAAACTGGAGCAGGAAGGAAGGGTTATCCTTCAGATTACCAACCTATTCTGTCCAAGGTAGGAAGTTCAAGATTCATTTTGTAGGTCTGCCACAAAATAAATTTTAACCAGCTCGGGTGAGATTAAGTCCCTTGACCTTCAGTACCAAGTGCACTGAGATCCTCGTCTCAACTCACTTGGGCCTTGAGTCTCATTTGAAATATTTAATTTTATGCTACATTAACAAAAAAAATATATAAATGTTTAGTTGAAAAATGGTCTTTTTTTTATACACCCTATTATCTAGATATACACCAATATTAGAGTTTGTATTAGCTAAATAATGTCACAAGAACAAAACAATAACACACAATTAGGCTACCCATACACTAACCAACCAGCCATTTTTTGGGTCATAGGGTCAGTTTGGTTTTGTTAAAATGTAAGACTACATTAAATCTTACCTTAGTAATTAATAAAGGACCGAATTTGAATAAAATATATTTACCGAGAATTGCTATTTTTTCACTCACCGGTTTTGGGGTTTTCTAGATATTATCAGTAGGACTCCTATTATTGCTGGTAACAAAACACATACAAGGATTGTGACGATTGGTGAATCAGAGCCCATTCCGCAAACTATGGTCAGATCAAAAAGAAGAATAAGAACATAGAGGAGTGCAACCAACTTCATCACAAGACGCCCTGACTCTTCAGTAGCAGGACCAGTATCAACCCATGGGAATATTGCTGGGCAGAGGTAAGTTGCTGCCTGTAATAAAAATATTAAATAATATAATTTATTATAAAAAAAACATAACTGAAAATATACAAGAGCGTCTATTCCACAATGCACAAATAAACTAACAGAACAAATTAATATAACAATGAATATGTATCAGCAATTAACATAACTGATTTATCATATATGTCTGAAAGTAATTCAGAAGTTGTTTCACCATGATAAGCTTACTTTAGAAAAGTAACTCTGCAATTTTATGGAGTTTCCAACAGCATTAAACTTCAACCAGAAATAAGATCAGATTTGTTTTTGAATGTTTGTGACAATTATTTACTCTTCTTAAGCCATACTAAAGGGACTTTGTTTCATAATTGCAAAAAAAATAAAAAATATATTTAAATGATTATCTAAGATGTAACAAAAAAAGTTAGTCATAGATAGGATATTTTGTGATTACTGATAATTAATTACACAAATGGCAAAACAAAAAAAATAATATTTAATAAAAATGAGAATTAGTTCTGATGTTTTATTTATTTTTTTTGTTTATTTGTTTTTTTATTAAAAAGAAGTAATGGTAAGATATAAAATTTTGTCACTTTATTTTCCTGACTAATAGTACTGGGCACTGATAACACACTGCCAGGCAAAGTGTTTAGAACAGAACTCTATCACCAGCTTAAAATAGGATGATAGATGATAGACCAACCAAATTTATTGGTTATGTTTATTTTGTTTGTTAAAATTTTAAAATCATAAAATTACAGGTACATATTTAGAAATAAAAAATGTTTTATCAATAAAAAATATATTATTTAAGTGGAGGGGATATATAACTGTTTAAAGCACTTACATGGATAGTGTTTTATATTTTTTATTTATTTATTATTATTATTATTTATTTTGACCTTTATATATTGAATTTGAATGATACAAAGCAATAGTTTTGTTCCATTTTGAAATTACATTTATTTATCAAACTTACTTAGGCAGGCTAGTGGTTCAGTTAAAATATTTCAATTTTTCTATAACAATAACTGTTTACATTCTTTATATATTAGAAAAATCTAAATAAGTAACTGTTGATTGATTTTATTTATAGCTATCGATTCTTAGTTGAGCAATCAGTGTTTCTTAATCTTTTATAAGAATAAGAGATACCTGTATTTTCCTTGCTATATGAGAAAGAGCCGGCCCTGGAATGCTCCCACTAGCACCACCCCCATGCACAGTTCCATAGAATTTATTTTCACTAGCATCAGAAACCAGAAACTGATCATCCCTCACTCCATCCTCAGTTTCTTCTGTCATTGTATCATCTGAATCAGGTGAGCTGAAACAATATATTTCATAATATTAGATATTATACATTTTTTTTTTAAGGCATAACTTCTATTAATCTTTAATTATCTTCGACATGTTTCAGGATACATTGCTCCATCTTCAGGATAACTGTGATTTCTTTCACATAGTCATTTGTGCATGTCCTTACTGACCCTCAACTGAGCAATGTCCTTAAATGAACATTGCTCAGTTGAGGAACAGTAAGGACATGCACAAATGACTATGTGAAAGAAATCACAGTTATCCTGAAGATGGAGCAATGTACTCCGAAACATGTTGAAGATAATTAAAGATTAATAGGAGTTATGCCTTTAAAAGAAATAAAAATTAAATCTCCTTCAATAAAATAGTTGATAGATTTTATACAATTTAGAACACACCAGTCATTAATGAAGGGTTATAAGGCATCATGATCATGCAATACTCCCCAAATTTTTAGCTTCAGTGTATTTGCTAAGGTTATCTGATTCTTTAAAAATGTTTACCTATTTCATATACAAAATTTTATTAGAATTTTGAACTCACTGTTGTTCAATCTTCTGAATATCTTTTTAAAAGTCAGGGTGAACCATTCTTTATTCAATAATATTTTAAGATTTAATGAACTTGTGGTTTTATAAAAAAATTTTATTCAAATTTCTTGGAGTTTAAAAAAGTATGATAATGTATGGTGTTGGTGTATACCTTCGAGTAACTCTTCTGACCATCACTCGTTGCTGAGGGGCAACAGTCTCATTCACCTGACTTAAAGCAGTTTTCAAGGAATCGGGTTTTAACTGATTACCATAGCTAATCTGTAAAAATAAATAAGTATGAAAGTACATATATATACATGTATCAGCTGAAGTATTATTAAAATATAAGATGTAACACGATCACCATATCATAAATAGAAGAAAATATTAGCTCTAGACGAGTATTTTAAATTAAGAAAATTTAATGAACTTAAAATACTAAAACAACTAAACAATTTAATACCACAGAAAAAAAAAACCCCTGATTTGAAAGATATTAACAAATTTTTGTTTGTGTCTAATGTATTTTGGATTCAAGAAATGAAAACATGTTTGAAAATTTTGTTTTATAAATACAATCCTTGATTATTAATTATTCCTATGAATTATTAAATTCATAAAAAGAATATTTGATACTTTTCTTCAAGGCTTAAAGTAATCTAATTAAATATTAAATTGATCAATAATTAATTTATATCATTCTTTAATTTTAAATTTTTACCTGTCCATTTTGTCCAGCTGTTTCTTTTGTAGGGGAACCTCTAAGAGGTGTTCTCAATGATTCTGGTAACAAATCCATCAATGTAGTTGTGTGAGGTTGGTATCTCAGAATTAACACACATGTTGAGACAAGAGTATAAGCCAGAAGTGTTCCTGCAAGGAGATAAAGATAGCATGATGGACAAGCTAGGAGAATTTATTCCTTTAATTAATTTATTCAGGTTATTTAATTGAAAAATATGTTTTGTTACGTCACCCACCTATAGACATCATTTCCACAAGTACATCCAAGCTAATAAGCAAAGAAGCAATAGCAGCTCCAACTCCGCACGTGAACGTAGCTATTACAGGTGTTCCAGTTGCAGGAAATACATGAGCTAACTGTCTGGAATAAAAAAAAAAAAATATATATATATTTATAACTAGAAAGTTTCTGTAGCAAAATACTCCATTTAATTTTTGCCATAGGTAAATGTTGATCTTAACCCTTTAACGGGCAGGCTGGGAATTTTTTAATCCTTTTCTTCTTTTGTTTGCCTTTAAATGCTATAGCCATGCAAATCCTCACATATGTATCACAAAATTCAAGGTTGAATAAAGGATATTAGACGATAATGAGTAGGATAATGCATCAGACACTTGGTAATTTATTGAGCAAAAGGCATTAAATATGTGTATCCTCCGGGATACATCGCCTGTTAAAGGGTTAATAAATAGTAAATAGACAATAGCTATTTTTTAAAATATATAAATTTAAGCATAATATATTTTTTGGTTTAGAGATGTAATGATAAAAATTACTTTCAACATAGCAATCCATTAAGGATCAGGACTATCATGGATCATTATTTGATATACTTTACCTAAGTAATGGTAATTTTTTTTTTCTTTGAAATTATTATTATTGACATATATTTTAATACGCCATATTTGAAAGCAACAAGAAATAGGTATGACAAATGCATTTATGCATGATAATTACAAAAATATAATATTGAATATAACAAGGTATACAAATAAAATAATCTCAAAATAAATAAAAGAACGGAAAGAATGAATGAAAAAAGTTAAATTCAATAAGTAAGAAGGCTTTAAAAGGAAAATTATTGATCTGCTATTGTAAAAAAAATCTGCTAAATTGCATTATTATTAAGCCCACCTGAGGAACTTTAGGCCAAGTATCTTTCCCATTAATGAAAATCAGAATTGGATTCTAGGCAATGCTAATGCTATTTTCTCAACAGCACTATTGTTGTTAAAAACCGGTGGAATCTTAGTAAGTGCACAAGAGAAGCAGATGTTTTGGGCTTAAGTAGAGAAGCTGATCAACGTCTAAGCTCCATCGTAAATATTTACTAAACTTTAGAGACTAATGCCATTTTAACCATCCGATATACCGTATATTATTACTGATAGGATTGAATAATTTTCATATTTCAATGCTGTCTTATCTTGCTGTTTCTCAATCTAAATGTCTTCATAGGTACTGATTACAGTACTCTAATAGATACTGATTAAAAAGTTTCTAAACTATTTTTAGTTGAAAAATCTTAATCAGTAATTAAACAAGATTGTGTCAAAAACTATGCCTAAACATGTTTCATAGCAATGAGCTTAGATTTTTTTTTTTTAAATCAGGTTTAAAAAAGTAATAAATTATAATTTTTTATCCGAGATTTTCAATGGAATATTTAAGCTATGAAAAGTTATGATTATTATGTTGTTCAAAAGTGTGTAGATAAAAAAATACAAACTGTTATTTATGATTATATTATTTTTTAATACACAATGACTCCAATTATCTTGCAAGTTGCAAGATTTTATTCATTGTTTTAGGAGAATTCTTCCAAAATTGAACATTTTTTAATTTTCTGATAAAGCCTTGAGAGCTGTGCACTCTATCATACCTTTTTCCTTAGTAGACATCTATCAAGGATTTAAATAATATAACTATTTTGAATTTAAGAGCAAGGGGAGAACTGGTGTAGGTTTCTACTCTTTTTTAAACATTTTCTGAGGTGCACATGTTCAGTGTTGAAAGAAATCTCCTCAATTAGACTTAAATCCTATTAATAAAAACCCAAATCAATCCCAGCGTCAAAATAATAATTTCTGTGTGTCGTTTGTGTTCTGGTTCTATTGACATAATATGTTTTGTTATTTATTCTAAGGACTATTGTTGTAAAACAATAAATGTCAACATTTAACATGTTGAAGTAAATCACAGCAGCAAACAAAAACTGATTATACCATCACAATCAAAACAATGTTCTTGCTTGCAAGGTAAACCAACAAAAAGCAAGTGAGGGATTATCTGGTTATAGCAACAGCTGAATTTATGCCAGTATAGGCTGGTCTCCTTTTGGGATTGGTAACAAAAACTTTTCTAATAATGTTTCTTTACAGCTGTCAAATTAAAAGTTTTATTAAACTCATTTTTATGGAACCAAAGAACAAAAATTGCTTTAACAAACTGTTAAAAAAAAATAACATTATTACTTAAATGTCTAGGGTTAACAAAAAAGTATTTGCCAATCTGGTTTTAAAAAAAAATAATAATAACTGACAATTATTATTTACAATTCTCAATACAGTTTGTTATTTACTGTTCAGATTTTTCTAATACCACTCGTTTGTTTACATTTACAATCTTTGGAACTCCAATTTATAATTTATTCCATTTAGTGATTCCTCATATAAAGCAAGTCACTAAGTTAAAAAAACAGTGAGAACTTTCAAGTGATATAAAAAACAAAATAATTTCTATGAGAAATAATAGTTAAACTTATAAAGAAGTAGTTTAAATTGAGGTTTATTTACAGTGAGAATAGTTGTAAAACAATGTAATGAAACCGGTTCTGTTGATAATTTACCCTGATCAGGTCACCCTTGAGTGTCTACTGAAAGGGAAAAATGTACTCCAATGATCTCTTCTGATGTGGTGCGAGAAAATAATAGAGACTTCAACCCTTACAGTATTAAAATATTTTACATGAGAGAAACTTTTTTGGAAGAGCTGCTAGGAAAAAACCTTTTATTTTTGGCACTGAAAAAACACCGAGTATGTGCCTATGAGTGTGCTAACTAGGGTTAAGCTAGGCATATCACGGTTTAGGGATGAATGACATCAAATGTAACTGGCAAACTGTGTTTTATAGAAAACACTACGACAGCCGATACTTACATTAACATTTTGCGCTATAATTTAAAAGCCACTGCTCAGCAATCAGATTAGAGTGATCGTTTCATTTTTCAACAAGACAACGATCCCAAACAAATTGCAACGAATAATTAAAGAATAGCTTATTTATAATGTGTAAATCAACTCAAATGCCCTCCTCAAAGCCCAGACTAAAGTTCCATTGAGAATTTGTGGCGGGTTTAGGACATAAATTTTTAAAAAATATTACATCAAGGGAAACTTTGAGAGAAATTTTGATAGAAGAATGGCAAAAATTATCTGCAGACGATAAAAAATTTAATGTACTAGATACCAAGGAGGTTGCAAGATGTTATTGAGGTAAAAGGTCTTCGTTATCTTCTGCTTTAAATCTAGAAAAACATGGTTTGCCAATATATTTTTGAGTCACATTGGATGTTCAAAGTTTTAAATTTCAAATATCAATTAATAATACTTTAAACATATAAGTTATACCGATAATAATAAGAAGGCTAAGTGAGCCCTGAAAACAACCATTTTGATATTTTGGCTAAGTTTGAGTTTTATCTGAGGAATACTAGAGAAATATCAAAGCGAATATCGTGAAGAAACTTATGAAAGCGAAGACCATCTGTGACCCTTAGTTGAAAAACAAGATCCAAGAACAGCTGTTTAGGGTCTTATGGGAAAACTTTCAGTTAAAACGCTGCCTTATTGCCGCAAGAATGGGCTCCGGCCAATGTTTACTGATTTTAGTGAAAATAGTATATGAAACTTTGACTGCATGCACCCTTCTATCCAGATTTTTAGATATCTAGTTTAGCGAAATCCGTAATTATATTTTCATTTTCTTTTATGGCTAATAAAAGTTCATGTACAAATGAAGTATTCAAAAATAAATTTAGTGACGAGCAAAAAAATATTTACGACTCTTAAGTTTTTGAATAAATCGGTTAATTCCAGTAACCAATTGACATATTAAAGTCTAATAATCTTCATTCAAAGTATGTTGTAAAGCATTTGACCTTTAAAAAAACAAAACAAAAAAAAAACAAGAAGAAATGCTCTACTGTGACGGGATCAAATCTTTAATTAAATTTGTTCTGTTTTTTTAAATTTATTTATTAATTTTTAATTTTTTTTTTCTTATTGGTCACAAGTTTTAACCACTTTAAGAAAATCCAATGCAAACAACAGGGTGAGCCTTGTTTGTTGCATCAAAAGAAGAATGTTTCCACCCGCACACATAGATATGCAATAATTCCTGGAGAACTCTTTATGTCATAAAGCTCATAGCCTTTAATAACATAATTTATCGTCTTTTAAACGCACAAAATAAACAAAATTATAATTAAGAAATTCAAAGTATATGGATGATTCTCAAATTATGTGCAGATTTATCTATCCAAATAAATAATAAAATTCTATATTTGCTAGCGTATAGGCTTACTGATCCATTAATTTTTATGAAAATCGTCTTATAACGCGTTTAATTGAAGAATTTTCGGCATATTTATTTAACTAAAGTGCCAATTGGTAATTACCATGGTTTTCCTGAAATTCAATATTCACAATATTAATGTCACCCTTCAAAACCTTACTACCAGTTATCAAACAATAGATTATTATTTCTGCAAAGTAGGAAGATGAAATTCAATTAAACGTTTATGGTATTGTGTATATCGTGCCAAAGTTCTGATTGAGACTTCTAAGTATGCTGTCCTAAATTATATTGTAATTACCGAGCCGTAAGTTAAAACCGATGCAATGTGAAAGTTAAGAAAGAGGGGAAGATCTTCCTAACAGTGTTTGACGAGTGGCAGCCCTTCAAGTATGATAATGAATTTCTTCAAGGTGACAACAATCAGTAAAAATTTTGTTTTTAACTGGAAAGAAAGATTAATAGGTGAATATATTTTAAAATGTAGTTACCATGGACGCTTTTATCTTAGGTAACTATCAGTCAATCATATTCATATTATCACATTTGATAAAGTTTGAATTCTTTATCAATAATATATTATCATTTTATAGGAACTTAAGAGTTATCGATATAATTGACTTTGGATCATGAAATGCCATTACTGTGGCAGGAAAATTATCATGAGTTTTTAGAAATCAACGGTAATTACTGATTTCGAACCTAATAATCAGTTTTGCTTTCGGCAAAACACGTTTTCGGCATCTCTATTATCAAAGTGACCATCAGAAATTTTTGCATACATTTTTGGATCAGATAATTTGGGATTTCTACTCCTGAAAGTTGATCTAAGTTCGATAATCACCCGTATACACTGTAGCCAGCAATAATGGATACAGTAAAATCACGATTGAGAACATTAAAACAAAAATTGCAATAAGAAACTAATACATAATAATAAGCACTTATTAACCCCAAGGACAAAGCTAATGTGAAGAAATTTATTCAGATATCATATTATGGCCCAATATTCACCAAAGTCGGTAAATAAATAAGAATAATTGGTTTAAATCCCGCATTTAAAATAGACAAACTATTGTCATCTAATTGTACTTCATCTTAAGATAAAATTGAATATTCTATCTTCTAAATATATTCTAAAAAAGCGGTCTATGTGAGTTGTAATGTAAAAGCTAAGAACCTAAATATGTTCACGGTAAAAACCGGACGATCAGTAAATCAAAGATTAAAAGAACATATAAAGACATACAATAATAAGAGGCAGACACAGCTATGTTCACACATGATGAGATGAGACATAGAATTATAAAAATAAATGAGAAATGTGAAAAAGGTTACATTAGTCTTAATTTCTTAAGAACCCTCGCCTTTTTAGTTGACAAATCGCTTTAAAATTTTAATGGCCAATTTTTAAATCATTTTCCGCTCAAAATCTTTTAAAGGATCCAAAGCATACTTCCCACACAGCCAAAACTTTTCGCCTCGAATCATTATGAAAAATACTCGACCTGGAAAATTTCAAAAGGTCAAAGGTTTTAGTTAATGCTCCAGTCTGAAATTGATTTCGAAGTTATAAATTTATTCCAAGGTCCTGGAAAAAGTTTACAAAGCAGTAGTTTCTTAATGAAAGTTCGACTTGAAAAGTTGTTACAGTTTTCTTAGAAACTTTTGACGTTAGGCGTTGGATATGGACTCTATGATTTGTTATCTCATTACAACAATGGCGGTACTAAACGTCAGAGAACTTCGTAAGGTCGAATCGGAACAATATTATCAAACTGCTTTGATAGAGTTTTTATTTGTTCCTAACTTTATGGATGTTATGAAGGATAGAAATTCCAGTGTCAAGTACTGACCGTTTATGAAAAAAAAATCTCTATAAATAAGACAATTTTTGGAAGTTTTAGCTACTATTTCTTTGAGGTTAGAACTAGAAACTCCTTTGCACATTAAAGTTAATATTATTCATATGTAAGTTATGTTAGGAAATAAGCATTTTTTTTTTTTTTTTTTTTTTTTTTTTTTTTTTTTTTAAAGTAAACCTTGTTTTTAAGTTAGACCGCTATTATTATTAGCTTTAATATTCCATACCAGCTCTTAACGGATGTTATTTTTTTATTTATTTTTTTTTTGACATGGATGTCTTTTGGCTGGAGGGTGTATACTCTTTTCGTTTTTTTTTTCACAGTCTAAAATGTAACAATTTAACAAGCTCTAGCTCCGTTAGAGTAGCTCGGATCGAAAATCGGACTAGATTCCTTGTCAGAAATTTAATTGAGAATATTTTTTGTTATATAACAGTTGTCGCTAGGAACTACCATTTAGATGTTTTATTGGTTTGAATGATAAATGTTACGTTGTAATTTTTTTTTCACCCTTAAAAATGTAACATTTTGACACACTCTTGCTTCCTTAGTGTTGCTCAGATCGAAAACATTTCAATAATTTTCTTATTAGCAATTTAGTGGGAAATAGTTTTTTTATATTTAACATTTGTTGCTAAGACCCACCGTTTATGAGATATATTGGTTAGACTGAAAAAAGTAACTTTTTGTCTGTAATTTTTTAAGTGTTGGGGCTTTTTTGAAACTCCTATGTTCTCTCAACTTTGCTTATTCCGAATAATCAGTATTAATTCAATTAATGTCATTTGGCCTTTTAATTCTAAAATGTAAATTGGGAAAAGCAGTCGATTATAGAGAGACATATCCATGATCTATTGTTTTTTTCAGTCCAGGAGAAATTGAGTTTTTTTTTTTTTTCACTTTTATTCTTCACCAGACTTAAAATACAAAGAGCTCTTCGTCGTTTCCGACTACTCCAAAATTTACTAGACAAGCGCTCAAACCTCCTAACAATTTGTAATAGACTTATTTACATGACAGTGATTAAATCCATTAAGTATATATTATATACGTTGTTGAGCTTTGGGGCTCCACTAAACCAAATTCTTCTCGTATCCAATCCTTACGATTGGAAATCTTTCGTAAAATTCTCAATGCTCCTAATAATGCCGCTAACAAACTTATTTGTAAAGATCCTAATGTTCCCCAAACCAGATATACAACCATTATTAGTAAACTACATTCCTATTCGAATCAACTAGTCTCCCTACTTGTCTCACGCTTAATCTCCGATGATCCTCCGAGGCGTCTGAAAAGAAGATGGCCAAGACACCTTCTAATGAAAAATTTTAGGAAGTGCTTCTAGTGAAGTGAGTAGTTCGCTACATATTATTGATATGTCATTATGATCATTTTCCTCAAATTTACTATTCTCATATAATATATACAGTTGTAAATATCTTTAAAAAACTTTTAATCTTGAACCCAGGCCTGTAAAATAAATGAATGGCCATCATTAGATGTTCTTAACTAGAAGTTGGTGCTTTTTAATCTCCTTATAATATCCAGCATGAGAGATGAAGCCATATAATTACTTTTATATATTTTTTAATTGGATATTTAAAATATTACGCATTATCTGCCTAGTGAGAAATGCTTATCAAATTATAGGCTTAAAGTATTAAGCGTTTGATGGACACAATGCTATTGCCGCAGTCGAAGGTAATTTACCAGTTAAGATGTGAAGTTATACCCGATTCAGCAACAATTGGCTAATAAAAGTGTATTAGCTAAGTGACATTACAGTTTTATTACAGTCATAAATTCATCACGAGTACTATAAAACTGAAAGCACTATTTTATGTTTAATTTTTTTTTTTTTTTTTTTTTTTTTTTTTTTTTTTTTTTTTTTTTTTTTTTTTTTTTTTTTTTTTTTTTTTTACTTTATATATTTATTCACACCTGTCAAATAAAATTTGACAACCAGTGAATTTGCGGTACGAATTTAAATGGCTTGAAAGGCATGAGAGGGAGCAGAACCCAGCGGCACCTCCAGTCTTTATTTTATTTTATTATTTTAGTCAAGGAGGTCTCTCATCCAGCTCCTTTTTAGTCTTCTCTGTGTGTTGTCGGGAATATATGTTGTGGCCATGTTGTTTATTTGTGTATTAGGATGTCCATGTAGTTTTTCGTGGAATCGTTTGTAGTAGGTTTGTATTTGTTCTTTAACTGTTGCTATGCGTAGGTCAGTATGTAAAGTTATGTTGCTTACGTACCATTTTGCTTTTGTAATTGTCCTGAATGTTTTTGCCTGGAAGATTTGGAGTTTGTTAATATGTGTCTTTTTAGCTGTCCCGTATATCTGAGAAGCGTATGTCCAAACGATCTGGGTGCTATGTATAAGGATTTTTTGGCATGGAGTACTGATAATATTATAAGCTAAGGTAATATTGAATTGTTTCTCTTTGAAGTTTCATTGAACGTACGATAAATTTCAAATTTTTACGCTCAGTTCGTCAGCTTCCTCAATAATTTTATAATTTCTCACATCTAGTTGGTAACTGATGTTGTGTACACTCATAACGCCTCAATGATAAGTGACAAGTACTCGTTCATACGGCTGTGTGAAAATCACCACGATCACTACGAATGAATATCCTTCCGCCATCTTAAAACAGTTAAATAGTCTAATATTTTTTAAAAAAGTGTCTTTTTAAGGTCCGCCATCTTATAACCGTTAAATATTTTAAAACAGTATCCTGGAGGACAACAATGGCGGAAGTTATCCTTCGGATAACTTAGAAACCGTTAAAACAGCAATCCTTAAGGACGAAAAAGCTAATTCTAATTGTGGATGGAGAGGGTGGCCAAGGATGTCCTTCGGCCTCGAAAAATCGTCAGATCCTGGCAGATCTGTAAAACAGTGTCCTTATAACAGGAGCCATCTTTTACGTACCTTTTTAGCAAAAAGAGTAAACGGGAAGGGGTCGTTAGTGTTGAAAAACTATCTCCAGCCTCCCGTAGAATGAGTTAACAACGAATGAATATCCTTCCGCCATCTTAAAACAGTTAAATCGTTAAACATTTTTAAAAAAGTGTCCTTTTAAGGTCCGTCATCTTAAAACAGTTAAATAGTCTAATATTTCAAAAAAAGTGTCCGTTTAAGGTCCGCCATCTTAAACCGTTAAATATTTTAAAACAGTATCCTGGAGGACAACAATGGCTTACAGATCTGCCAGGGTCTGACGATTTTTTGAGGCCGAAGGACATCCTTGGCCACTCTCTCTATCCACAATTAGATTTAGCTTTTTCGTCCTTAAGGAATGCGGTAACGGTTTTTAAGGACACTGTTTTACCTTAAACGTAAAGTAGTTTTCCCATGGTTATTGATTTATTTTCTTGGTTACATTTAAATTCAAAACATCAAAATCTATTTATTAATATTAAATAATAATATCAAAATTAAGTAGGATGTTTAAAAGAGATTAATTTAAAATAAACAAAACTTTCCAAAGCCAACTAAAACCTCACAGTTAAACAAAAGTGGGAAAAAACAACAACTTAAAATGGGTGTCTTTCAGGGGCATAATTTTTTAATACCTAAAAAAAAAAATAGGAATGATTTTTTAATAATTTTATTACCAGTAAATACACACTTCCTTGAAGTTGCACTTTTCAAAAGTGAAGAAAATAACGCGTTTTTAATTTTCTGTTGAAATAATTTTTTTATTAGAGTGCATTTCTTACCAAAACTTCACGAGACCCCTTGAACATCACACTCTAAATATGTATAGGTTTATTTTTTTTTTTTTTCAAAGTCAGACGTTTCGTAAATGTAACATATCTTTATTTCATTCGATATTTAAAAAAAAAAAGCTTCAGGGGGTTTGAATAGAAAATTGAGTATTGACGAAACAGTGTTATTAGAATAAATTCGGCCGTATTTGTTCAGGAAGAGAATTCGTTTTATTTCATTCCATAGGAAATAATTTTTAGACATGTTATTGTTTATTTTTTATGAATAGGGTACGTGTATTGTTTGCTGCTTACATATTTGTTTTTAATTTTGTTTTCTATAAAATATTTGTATTAGATCCAAACAAAATATATATAGTGATTGTATATAAATATTAAGGTCCTGTAAAATTTATGAAATACACAGTAGACATTGCTCAAATAGCAGACACCAAATACTTACTATTAGTGCTATCTTCCGTCTACAATTCACAAAAGTTTATTCTATGGAGCTAAAATAATAAATCTTGGGGACCTTCCTGTCGGTTCATGAACGAAATACAAAAAATAAACTCTTCTTCTATACAAAACTGTTCGGGATTAAAACTAATTAAACTGTTTCTCAGATACCTACATTTCATTTCAAACTCATACAGAAAACCTAAATGAAAAAATGAAATGTAAATTTAATACAATAAATATAATTTTTGTTTATAATTTTTATCTTGAAAATTTGATTCGGGCTGATGGTCAGATTAAGTTAGGTATGCTACTATCCGATGAGATGTCTTGAAAAACATAGAGAATTACATCGAAAATGTTTTTTTGTTTGTTTTTTTGTCCTCAAATTCTGACCTTTTCTGAGCTGAAATTCTGTCCGATGGGGCTGATAATGGTTTCGTTCGATTCATCACTTTATGAAACGTATAATTTTAAAATGTCATGCTCATAACACGACTCCTTTACTTAATATCAGGTTTTTACCTATTTTTAGCCTTTTGGCCTCACTTTGCGGCCATCAAATTAGAGAACGATAAAGGCGACAAAAATACAATTTTCTCCAATCTACATATTCCGTGACAATGACTATTGTCCTAGGTGACCTATTACCACCTATACCAGTGCTAACTATGCGGAGCATTAACCTCATTAACCAATTCTACTGCACTAGTCCACTTAGTGATATCTAAACCTTTCTTTTTATTGTCTTTTTTTTAATTTTTGTATTGATATTCTTGAAAAGATTAGGAGAAGTACTTCTTCTTATTTATTTCTGTATAATTCTCTTATTACTTCCTATATAATGTACATTAACCAAATATACGGCCTAATAAAATTAATATTTTTGGTATTGGTGGGGATGTAATATGTTATAGTAATTTAATTTGCTAAATAAAATGTAAATCATGTAATAACATACATACAGGGTGACTCCCTCTAAGTGTAAAAAAAGAAAAAGAAAAATGAAGTATGAAGCTAGACCAAATATGAAGTGTAAATAATATTTGAAAAATAAAATTATGAATTTCAAAATTAAATAAAAAATTTTCATTTTTTTAATTCAAGAACATGTTATATATTTTATAATTTTTAAATAATATAATGTTATATATTATTAATTGTTCTAATCTTATTTTTTTTTTTTTTTTTTTTAAGTTGAATAATGAAATAACAAAATATTAAACACAAAGATATTGAATCTTTATAATTTTGATTTCATTTTTTTTTTTAAGTTTTATTAATTTATTTAAACATATAACAAAACATGTAACTGTCTTGATCAGTAGCATCAGCAGCATCATTCTAAACCAACCTTTTTACCATATCTAGTGATAAATATGAAATCAGTTTTATTAATACGGTTGTGAACAGACCTTCAACTATAGTTTACGCTGTAGATATAAATAAAAAAGATAATTTATATTAAATTAACAATATAAATTACACATAGTGATACATTTTGCAACTAGTTTTAATGTTTCTCAGTAATAATTGATTTGAAATTGAATTATTTTATTTTTGGACTATGGATATATAATATGGACTATATTCATGGCGATAAAAAAAAAAATACTGAATATTAATATAAAGTTAATTATTATATAGTTTGGAGTCATAGTGCAATTTTTTGTTTCTAATTGTGGACTTTAAGGTACAAAAACCTTATTTATCAAATATATTTTTATTGAAAAAAATATTGTGGTATGTAAACAAAAAGGAGTGCATGTATCGCACTGATTGCTTTTTAAGGAAAAGTATGAAAACTTAATGAAAAATATATTTGCATTCCACGCTGCTGAAAGTATTAGTTTTTTTTTTTTTTTTTCAACCTAATTATTTAGCGATTTATGACTCCTAAAAAGAATAAAGCTAAGACTAATCTATGATTCCTGGACCCTTCTTATTTCAATTAAAACATTGATAAAAGGGACTTAATTTTTTTTTCTATTTTAAAATTTAGAGAAATTTCAGAATTAGATGAACTCACATACAATTCAGGTAAATTTTAACTTATTGACATAACTTCATGTAAGTAGTATGTTTGATGTGATTATGAAACTTTTTGTTTGTTTTTTTATTTCGTTTAACGTCACTTTATGCTGCTATGGCTAATCGGACGATGCTACGGTGAGAGTCCTTAATTTTTCCTATCTAGGTATAATTAGAATAGGGATCTTTAACGAGTACCTGACATCGCACAGGCTCGGGACCCCCATTTTACGTCCCTTTCGAAGGACGGCATAGCTAAGGATTTTTTACTCCCTTTAAAAAATCTGAAGATCATCTGCCGGGCTGCGAATCCGCGATCTTGGGTTTACTAGGTTGCTATGCTAACCACCACACCACAGGTGACCCCTATAAAACTTTTTAAAAGTATTAAATGGATCATGAAAATTGTTGCAAACAAAATGTATTTGGAAATAAATAATTTATTATCAGTTATTAAATTCGTTACTGTTAAGCTATTTTAATAAAATACAATATCTATAATTTCCATATTGGATTTTTTTTGTATTTTTTTTCCTAGACTAAAACAGAGGCTACAGGGCTAGCCTCATTGATCGTTGATGTCGTGCTAACCAGCCATTGCGATGAAACAGCTGATGTGACTTCTTCATGTCATGATATACGCCACCTTCACAATGCCATTTAATAAGAAATGCAGGTCAAATAGTAGGAATATTTATATCTTATACTTTGAGGTGCCTGAATTTCACTCTATACTTAAAAAAATATCTGGGAGTAACGTTTGATTAAAATTTTTCTTGGAATAATCATATTCCTTGAATGACGAGGAAATCTATTTCTATACTTAAACTACTTTTCCATCACCACGATTCATTACCACTAAGTACTCGTCAACTTTTAGTATCATCTCTTCCTTTGCCAACTTTGACTACGGAGGAACAGTATATAGAGGACTGTCTAGTGAGCTTGAAATGAGATGTAAAAAGATTAATGAACTGTTTTATTAGATTTATTTTGGGGATTTCTAGACGTTCTCACATATCTCACAGGTACTCGAAAATTGGCTGGCTTTACCCCAGTTTCCGTCGTAAAAACTTCCTAGGTGCTCTCATATTTCAATCCTTGAAAACCAAAAAAAAAAAACATATATCCATGACCTCCTTACCCTGCGCTCCTCCATCCACCTCTTAAATACTAGAACCCAATCCATTAACCTGTACACTCCTACACATCGAACTGCCTCCTTTGAAAAATCCTCCCTCTTTATGGAATTCATTGCCCATATCAGTACGAAAAATCACCACTCCTACTTCCTTTAAACATCATCTATTTCTTTACCTCCTAGATCTTCAATCTTCCGAGCAAATGTAAAACATGAATATTTATGTTACATACATTATAATATTACACATAAGGTGTATCCTTTTACAAGATTTCTTCATTTATTTTGTAACTCATAATTTAATTATTAATCCGTTTTTATTATTATTTATTATAATTAATTATCATAGCCAGACAATTTTTTTATGTATTGTACTCATTTGTTATTCTTAGGGGACAAGTTGTCCCAGAATAAAGTTTATTTTTCTCCTTCTTCTTCAAAACAAATCGTTTTTTTTTTAGAGGCCACACCACTTTCGATTTATCGATTTCTCCCCAAAAAAAGACTTACTTGGTACCAAAATCAGTAAGCAAGAAAAACACTTTAGACAATTCTGTTGATATAGATGGGTATCTGGCCTCTTTGAAGCTTCTAACCTATCTGGATAAATTGAATTAAACTATGGAAGAAAACCGAATATTGGAGCTTCATTGCTTTTTTTACGGATATATCTTTATTTCACCAGTGAATTTAAGATGAATTTATACATTATATCACTAGTTTATTGCTCGTCAGTTCGGCAGATCGTAATACTTTCCATTTAAAACCGTTTAAATAAAATTAACGATTTCAATCTTCAGTTACCAGAGCCACAGTAAACGCTGCTTATTGCATTGCCAACTGTACTCTTCGTAATTACGGCTATATAATTTAATGTCCTCGACATTATTTTCATTGGAACATTCGAAGTTCCATCAGTATATTTCCTATTCTTCCCAATCCTCCGGCTTAAACTACCTAACTTTATCCATCCATTTAATCTATCTCGGAAACTGTAACAGTAATAGCACCACTTGTAAATATTTGTACGAACATTTGTAAATATTTGTTACAGTTCTAATATTGGGCAGATTCTCAATCAGATGGCTTTCAGGACCAGTGGTGTTGCAGAAACAGAAGTGCTGAGATTTTTTTTTCCTGCTCTGTCGTTCATAGGTGGAGAAAAAAAGCTTTTAGGTGTTTTTCAGACTATGTTTCTTTATTATCCGTAATAGCTTCATTTATTTTTTTCTTTTATATGTCAACTTTAATTACAATTTTTTTAGTGTCTTAATATTGGAATGAAGCTTTTATTGAATATCTTCAAGGTTAGTATACAACTTCTTTCCTTATTTCTCTTGTGTTTCAGTCCACCATTTTCTCTTTTTTTTTTATTCAGAATACGAATCAATTTTTTTATTGGGTTACATGTCACTATTGCTCCTCGCCGCAAGGTTGCTCCTTGTGGTCACCTCTTATTCATTTCCTTTCTTTCAAACAGACCTTTCCTTTACACGTTAAATTTGGCTTGGAATCCCTCAGAAGTCTAACCTTAAGCTAGTTTTACACGGAATGTTTGTTATACATCTGAAGGAGATTTCATCGCCACCTGTTAACTTTTCCCGAATACTATCATTTAAGGTGGTCTCATGGAGGCTAGAAAGACGATTTCCACACGTTATAGAGTTTCAGAACCCGAGAAGGAATATGGAATTTTTAGTTTACTTAATTACTGTGATTTATTCAGAACTATGGTTACAGGACATTACCCCTTCTAACCTATCATCCCTCATCTAATTTTCTTCGATGATAACCTCAGACAAATCGTACTCTGAAAGACTATAACTCCAGTTTTTCTCTATATTTTAACCCACTATTACTAGTAATAGTGGGTTAAAATATAGAGAAAAATAGCACTAATAGCACTTAGGTTGACATTCTAAGCAGTTACGATTTGGTGAATTTTGAAGCTTAACTCTAAAGAAACAAGGAATTATGGGTGCTAGGAAGTTGATAAGCTCAAGAAGCCATTTTCACTTACAATTCGTTTCGGTGTTTTTACACACCAACAGTTCCTTTCCTCAAATGAATCCTCGCGAGTAATCGTTTTCCACTTGCTAGGATCGTCGTCAATCACTAGATTTTCCGAGATATCTTTTCAACCTTCTTTTTTGTATATATATTTCGTCATATCTTCTGGCTGGAGGAAGTCGCAAAGAACTCTCTCTGCCTATGCTCCACCGGAACCCCATTACGAGACACTGATCAGTACACCTTGGTGATTCGAACAGCAATTCGCTTAGTCATTAGCTTAATTAATAAACATATTTTAGATTCATTTAATTAATTGATCAGCAATATACTAGGTCAGGGATCTCCAAACTACAGCACGCGGGCCAAATGCGGCCCGCCAGTATCATCAATCCTGCCCGCGACAGCTACGCGTTAAGGTTTGTATACACTTGAGCATTTGCGCTAAATGAGCACGAATTTACTTTTATTTTGTTCAGATGTGTTTCGTCGAGCCGAATTACTGCCATCTAGAAGTGAATACACCAGAACTTTCTCTAACCAACGAGGTTCAACGCGATTTCAGTTGCGATAGTTCACACAGTAATGATTGAACTAACGAATTTAGCAAGCTTATGTTCCCTGGGCGTAATCGGCGACTAATATAGAAATTTTAGATTTAAATACTGACAGGAAAATTAAAACGGTGTTGGCCCTTGGAACCTTTGGAAGTAATCAGTATGGCCCGAAGGATGAAAAGTTTGGAGACCTCTGTACTGGATCAATGATTACCCTAATGCTAGAGGACTTGTATTCTTACTTAAGGCTAAGTTGAGTACTGTATAACCTGACGTCTAAAAAAAATTCATAAAGCTCTGTTTGTGCTGTTACACATAGCTTAGGGGTTTATTATATAATTCTTACTTAATAACAGTAAAATATCTTGTTCCTAGCCATACAATAGCCTAGAATAGAAGAATTTTATAGTAGAATTTTAGCCTTCTTCACTCTTTCCTTTCAGCTAGACCTTGTTTAATTTTACTAACAATAAAATGATTTGATATTATTATTCTAGGTCCGCTGACACCTTTATCGGCAAATCATCATTTCCATTGTAATGAACTATCACTTGTGAGTTTCGTTGACAAAAATAATTTTAGGTAAAAGAAAATTCTGGCAGAAGAACCATAATTGGATTTATCGACTATGTTGGATATATATCTAAAATAAATGGTAACATACTAATGAAGCTGACTCACTTGAATATGAGGCCGTCATGCGCCATAGCGTAGACTATCCTTGGCATGGGGAACATGGAGCCGAACATGGAGACGGTGAGGCCTGCGATTCCACCAGCGGCGATCACACACTTACACTTGGTAGCCCCTACCTGACCGAACATCGCCACCAGCCCTGATTCGGGGTCAATCTCATTGTAGGGAACTGTAAAAAGATAGAAAAAAAACATTGATCAAACATAAAAGTGGAATGATATAATTGGAAAATATTTCCATAAGATTAAGAAAGCTGAAGACGTTAGTTACTTGGAAAGCTTTGAGGCATGCTCAAATAGCAACTGGAAAATTTGAATATAGTACTTCATACAGAAACTCATTTACTTAAATACATCAAAGACGAAATGCCTCCTTAATCTTTAAAAATTACTTTTCCACGGTGTATAGCTACTTTAACATATAATTAACTTCTGATTATATCATTCTGATATGTCATCAATTCATCTATTATATAAATTTTTTTTTTTTATTATCAATTTAGACATACATATGTAGTTGAGCTTTGGGACTCCAATTCATCTTGTATCCAATCCTTACAATCCAAAATCCTTAGAAAAATCCTAAATGCTCCTTACTTTGTCACAAACAAACTTACCCACTAAGATCTTATTATACCTTACGTTTCTGACTAAGCTCAAACCAGAAACCTATCCTTTTATAGCAAACTCCGAAAACATTCAAATCCTTAAGTATTACAACTTGCTTCCCATTCCATTCCATAGAACCTTTACATTTGTGCTACCAATGGGAAGTTGCTTTAAAAACAAGTGACGTGTGTGTTTATCATTATTATCATAATTACCTGATATATTATATTTTTGTATTACAGTTTCAATAAACCAATAAAAAAAATATTTTTTAATATATATATTTTTTTTAAATGTTGCCGAAAATGATTCCATAAGGTACTAAATCTGTTCTAGGAGATATATAGAAATGAAATAACAATCAGTACTGCCCTAAATTTTGTATCAGTTAAAAATTCAGTGAAATACACCTACCAAATCGACTTATATCTTAAATATATTGATATTTATTATTTAATATAATATTAACCTGTTTATATCTGTTTCTCTAAATGGTTACTAAGAATTGCTTTTAATGGAAACTTTAAGGATGTATTTGTTGAGATAATATTTAATACATTAATATATTTTCATCTATACAACTATTCAGCTTTTCGAGCACAAGGTCGTACAGTCATATAATGCTAAAAAAAAAAAAAATCAAGATTTCCACAAAAGTAATAATCTTTAAAAAGTTATAAAATTAAAGTCATATAAAACAATATCTCGAATAATCTCTGAAATAAGACATAATTCAGCATCACTAGCTTTTTATTTGGTAAGAATAAATTCAAAACTCCCTGAATCTTTCTTTTAAACCACCGCTTGGATATTCTACGTAAATTATGAGTATAACTATAATTGGATGATTTTCTTTTAGCCATTAAACTATCTTGTTGATATTAAACCATTTAGTTCATTTACTTATTCCACTGACATTGAAATTTAAATCTAAGAAACATTTTAAATTTATGAATAGCTTAACAGGTTTTACTCTGGACTCCTAACACAAATTCAACCCTGGCTGTAACATAAAATTTATTTATTTTGTGTCAGTCTGGAATGTTTGTTCAGAAGATCCTCTAAGAAGACACCAAAACTCTATAAAGTGGGTAGCTAATCCTTTATATGTTTATAGAAAAACCTCCAGAAACAACAATTTTGGCCACAATAACTTTTAGTATAATAATTAATTTGTATACAATATTCACTTGTATATAATTAAACAATATCAATTAGTGGTAGTGGTCAGTTGTGGTATATTCTTTGATTTTTTAAAATCAAAGATCAACACCTTTTTTTGAAAATGTTATCGTTTTCTTAAATCCGTTATTACAAAACGCTTTTGGCCAAAATATTCTTGTTTCATATTTTTAGCTTACACTTGAAGTTAGCACTTTAGTCAACATCCCTAATGGGAACTGGGCCTCATGCATTGTTGACCGCCAGTCATCACTCTTCGGTGAATTCGTTTCCCAATCATGGGGATTAACAGTTTTTAGCTACACCTTTGGTCCAAAGAAACCATAGTCTAACTCTCTTTCGATGACCATGGAAAATTAATGAATTGAAGCATTTTCTTGGAGTCTATAGGCATGCCTTGTGTAATAAAAAAGTAGAACTGTGGATAGACAAAACTTTATATTTTTAACTAACGAACAACAAATAGTCTCGTTTGCAGCAATAAATATAAGTATGCATTTTATTTTAAAAGGAGATTAGAATATTTATATGCAAGATGTACACTAATGCTTCTTCAAACAATTAAGGCAGGATAGCATACCATTCCTAGAATTGTGACGCTGTAATTATTATTCAAATTAAATCTACAAATCAGGTCAATTCTGAAATTCTAATCAATTGATAACAACCACTTCTCATCAAGGAAACTACATTTTCTTGCAGCGTTCTCTAACCTGAGCAGATGCTACCTGAATACTAAACCAGCTTCTATGAATCCAAATCTCGTTCCCACTTCATTAATCACTGAATTAATTATGTTTTAATTGATTACGGATTCCTTTATAGCTGCATCAGATTTGAATAAACTTCAGTTCAGCTTTTGATTGTATATTCTGAAAAAATTAGTTCCTCTTTTGTGCATAGAACTCCCCTCCTCTCTCCATTATGTATATCATCCATATTTCAAGTAAAATAATTTATCAACTTATCAAGTTAAGGTCTGTTATACTTGAAGCCTTATAGGCATATATTTAATACTAGCACCCTCCGCCGTCCTTCACTCGCTTTCATAAGTAAAAACCGTATACTATGTTGACTAATATTTCTTTAACGATATTTTCAAGCATAGAAGTAATTTTAACCTCGTTGAAATTGCAATTTTGAGGTGTTTGAGAATAATGTAAAAACATACATAATAACAGAATTAGACATTCAATTTGTAATATTAATCTATGAGTTGGTAATCCAGATGGACAGAGACTATTAAGAATAGCCGGAAAATGGGCTGCATTATTAGTACTTAATAGCAAAATGCCCATGAATCCTATTTTGACACACAATATCTAAAAGCAAAGGATTAATGGGTGGTTTAGATGCAAAGGGGTAAAAGTTACAAAACCTCATTGTAGAGTAAAAGCCAATCAAAGTATCCGTTTGCCACAAACACTTTCAGGATTTTCGGTTAGTAGTTAGATTTCTTCTCTATACAGGGTGTCCCGAATTTAAATGGCAAAACTTCAGGAACTTGGGACCGAAAAACTAAGACAAAAAGACCTTTAGAGATTTGCTCGTTTTTGCTTAGTTTTAGAGAAAATCGCAAAAAAAGAAACAAAACAAGTTTTCATTTTTATACTCATTTAGTTACATTTATATTTATGTTATGTTCTTTTTAATTTAAATATTGCTAAATGTTGTCCTCTTGCACCAATGCAAGCATTACATCTAGCACTCACTAGATAAATTGCAGCTAAACATTGTTCTGATGATATTTGGTGCACTGCACCTATGATTTTGTCTCTTAATTGCTCTCTTGAGTTGATTGACATCGAATTAACTTTCTGCTTCCAGGTTCCCCATACAAAGAAATCCATTGGTGTTATATCAGGTGATCTGGGTGGCCAAGGTACTACTCCTACACGTCCAATCCATCGATGTGGATAATTTATATCCAGCCAAGCTCGAGCAACTCTCCTATAATGAGCTGGACATCCATCGAGTTGGAACCACATTTCAATCCGCTGCTGTAAGGGAATGTCATCTTAATAATTAGAAAAGCCGTTCTCCAAAAAATTTGTAAATGTGATACCATTCAATCTTCCAGGTAAAGAATATGGTCCCACCAGTAATCCGTTCCAAATCCCAATCCAAACGTTAATAGCAAATTCATGCTGAAACCTATTCTCTCTAATAGCTCTGGGATTTTCAAGAGCCCATACATGATAATTTCTTTGATTAACAATTCCTGCTCTTGTAAAGGTAGCTTCATCGGTCCATATAATTTTTAATGGAAATAAATTATCATCGCAAATTTTGTCAAGAAACCAGTTACTAAAATTCAATCTCTTGACATAATCTTGAGGTAGTAAATTCTGAACTTTTTGAAGATGGTATGGGTAGCGATTATCACCTTTCGCCATGTTGCTTGCCGCGATATTGCTAATGGAGCAGATGCTCTTCGGATGCTAGTCTCAGGATTGTTATCGAAGTGGCGTTGGACACAATTTCTTCTCCGATCATCTGATCTTTTTGCTGCCTAGAATTGGTCGTCTTCATTACTTATTAAGAATCACCCAGTCTCTCGTAGTCTATTAAAAGTTAACGAAAAGACCCGTCGATTAGGCACTCATCTATTTGGAAATCGGCGCGCATACTCCCGCACTGCTTCTAAAGCATTACCGTTACATAAACCATACACAAAAATCATATCAGCGTATTCAACATTAGAATATGTATGCGGCATTGTGGCAGATGCTATTCACACAGAAGTATCTGAGTAACTGACTGAAGATTGATTTAGGAATTATAATCCTAGAAGGAAGCTAAAATGTAAACAAATAAAAGAATGTAAAGGATAACATTAAGTGTTTACATATCTCACTGCCTAGCCTGACGAACTTTGAAAGGTGATAGTTGCCACCTGTGACATTTTTGTTTTGTTTCTTTTTTTTCGATTTTCTCTAAAACTAAGCAAAAATGAGCTAATCTCTAAAGGACTTTTTGTCTTAGTTTTTCGGTCCCCTATAAGTTCCTGAAGTTTTGCCATTTAAATTCAGGACACCCTGTAGATGGCATCACCTAACGGGATAATCACTTGTATCTCTTTGCCACAGAATTATTTGTAATTTTAAGTTTCACAATATGCATTTACTTAATTTTTTCAAAATTTGCCACTTGTACCCCTTTGCATTTAAACCACTCATATATTTTTGTTAATAAATTTTATTCGAAAAAAAAAAATTGTATTGATATCTGGTTGGATTTTATTTTCAAACCATTAAAAAGTATAAGGCAGTGAAGCAAACCTCGTTTCTACCTCTCGACATTGTACATTAAATTTATTTTTTTTGTTAAACCTTCCTGGAACTATGAAAATGATGTAGTTAAAATTTAATACAGATGTGTTCAATAGTCTAACCATTGCAAACTCTGTTGCAGAATGGCGCTAGCTACATATCAGTCGATTTTCAATCTTCACAGAGATCCACATGTTGCATAACACATGTTTAGCTTTTTTGATAACAATTTAATTGAAATTAAGACAATTTTATTATAAATTTTTAGCTCTATATAACACAGTACGTTTGTATCTCCTGACAGGCGCTCGCCAACTATTGGACAATTTTTAAACCTTATCGTCCCTTACAACTGCAAAGTATTGAATGTGTGATAACACATTCTATGTATTACTTTATGAATTTCTTTAGAACTGATATACGTGTGAATTAGTGAATTCTCAAATTTGAATTCACTCTATAAAGGGGAAGAATAACCCTGTCAAAGGGTCAATCATACAAACTATTTGATTATACAAAATCAATGTAACGAATCGCAAAAGATTGAAATCATCGTTGTTGGGACGATATTATCTCTCTTTTTTTATTAACAAATGCGAAAATCAGTAGTGTAGTCAAAAAAGTTATTATAACAAATCCTGTATGAAAAAAAAAAACTTTATTAGAGAATTAACGAGTCGTAAATGAATGATACTTATTTATTATTTTTAATATTATTGTAAGGCAATTGCCCAGTTGAGGGTCAGTATGGACAAGCTCATGTGACTATGTGAGAAAATCATAGATATCCTGAAGATAGAGCAAAGGTACTCCGAAACATGTAGAAGAAAATTAAAAATAAAAGATAAATAGGAGTTAAAACTTTAATATGAAATAAATTAACATTATTTTATCCTGCCAAATTTTTTAACATAATATTGATGGGCATCATCAAAAATTAATGTCGTAACCAAGTGTCGTCACAGTCAAGATGGGAACTCGTTCCTCGAGAATGGAACAACAGTTCCCTTCTTGACACTGAGTCAGTTAAATTGAAAATAAATATACACTAAAATAAGAGATTATGAATATAGTTTATATATTATTTATTATGCTTACAATTTATTAACTTTATCACAAAGCTTTTTCCTGAAAATTAATACTGAATAAATTAACTGCCCATTGACACCACGTTGCGAAAACTATTTAGTGGATTAAATTCTCTATTTATTTTTATCAGAGTGGGCCACTCTCCTCCCGTGCGATCCATCAGAATATTTTAAACAGTAGCGGCATCATCCATCACCGATACTGTCCAGAACGGGGGCATTAAGGAATATTTTTTGTATAATATATCTTCAAAATAATTATTCTGTTTTACAAACCTTCTACTCCGTCCTATTAAATCACAAACACAGCTCACATCAACGCTCATTACTTTTTACAGTATTCTTAAATGATCAAATCCAATGTTCAGAAATAAAATGTTTTTTACTACATTTTCCTAACGTTTATTTTCGAGACTCTGGTGACGATATGTGGATGACAATGCAATATTAGCAGGAGTGGAGACCACGCGATATCTGTTACTATTATATTTCTGTTAGATATCCTCAGGTGAGTACCAATGTTTGACTTCTTGTCTTTCATTTTTTAAAACTTTAGTATATACAATCCATGAAACAAAGTGCTGTTGTGTTGAAAATTTTGTGTTTTAGAACTGAAGATGAATGTTTAGTATACGAAATCAGTATTCTAATAAAATAATCCCAATAGAAGTAGCAATTAATCCATCAATCCTAATTGCATCGATTTTCTATACCATCATACGTACCTCAAGTGATTTGAATACGAATTCGGCAATCACCTCTGAGAAACTTTAATTTTTTTTTTTTTTTTTTTTGCAAAGTGAAACGACTAGCTGAATAATGAAGAGTCCTAGTTCATTATTTTTAAAACGGTAAAATTGTAGCTTATTCCCTTGAGAAGCAAATACGTGAAGAAAAGCGGTAGAGAGGGGAATGAACTTTCTAAAAGTTATCCTTTGAAATATTAGTGCTTGATCGAATGACAAATCAATCTTTCCAAACATATTTTAAGAAGCAGGATAACGCGTTTGACTACGGACACAGAATTTAATTTTAAACTATTTATTTTTTTTTTATCACATTTGATATTTTTAAAATCTTCTGTATGTGGTAGAAACCTGTTTTTACATGAGGGGAAATTAATTAGATTGATATAAAATAGGTCTGTTACATGGACGCATCTTCAATAGATATTTTAGATAAATACCTAATTTATTAAAAGATAAATTCACCCGAATGGAATATTCATTCCAAAAAAATATTTCACCTTATTCTCCTCACCTTTTATCTTTAGATTTATTTGGGAATGTAGATCGGTCAAACAAGTTTACACTTCTAGAGTGTGGTCTTAAGCACACCCACTTTATTTTTTTTTATTTAATTGATTTAAACGAAGAAATAAAGTCAGCTCAATAAATTTGAAAAATATATACAATTAATTATAATGAAAAATAACAGGTTAAATTGTACTTTGCCTTGATAACTATTAACAACATATAAATTATTATTGCTAATCCTCGATAACACTAATGATATTATTGATTACCAAAGTGACGGGATAGGCCAGATAATTGGTGCTTATCAGCCTCAATGATTAGCATTTCCTATTAATCGGATCATCCTGGGAATTATTATAATTAATGAGTGAGTTCGATAAATTTCCTCCACCTGGAAATTATAGGAGTTTCGAATTAATTAATTAAATTTTATTTTTATAAAAATTATACAGAAACATGAGATATAAGTCCATAGCTTAGACTGAAACATAGACAAGGATTGGCAATAAATAAATCAAGAGGTTATTGTTAACGTATCAATCAATCCTCAGGTCCTGCTTCCATTCAAAGAGACACTACAGCACGTGAAGGTCTTTGTCCTTCCTTACATAGTTTGGGGGTCAACTAGTCCATTTTTGCTCATTTGGATCGTTGTGCTAAGGTCGCGTTTCATCTACAAGAAATTTATTTTTCGCGTCAAATCGTGGAAGCTGCTTTCCGGATTTATTCGAGATCGTATGAACCCGCCTCAGCAGTATGCTCCACTGCTACGTGATTCGATTTACAGGTATTGGCGTCTGCCATTCCTTATCGCGTTTTTATCGGTTATAAAAAAAATTAAATGAGCTTTCAATAAATTAAATAATCTTGATTGAAGGATCGCAAACGATTAGAATAAAACATTTTTTAACAAAGTTCGGCTATAGAAAATTTAAAACGATTTGTGCGACCTCAAGGTGACATAGCACCAAAATTAAAATTTTAACACATTTTTTTTTCCTGATTTTGCCATTTCTCCGGTAACAGGGATTCATGTTACATTCTCGAACTTTTTTTTCGATCAATTCTATTGTTCATTTATAGTTATAGTTTTCATTTTTTTTCTTTAATTTTTATTGTTTAAATTATATTAATGAAATCATTAATATCCATATTACGTATTGTTTTTGAGTGCGGCATATTTCTATATTAAAGCCTTCCAAAGAACTATAGCGAAAATAATCGCAGAACGATTTCGCTCTGCGATTATTTTCGCTTCGGTGTATGTGATGCTTCATTCAACATTGACAGTTTTTTAGGAGTTATTATTATTGCGTCATGAAAACTTGCTGAGAAAATAATATGAATACAATTTCTTTCCATAAAATTATTATAAAAAATTGATGAAAAGAATTTTTTTGAAATTAGTTGTAAATTTAATAGAAAACAGTTACTTTCTGGTAATGATTTACCACCCAGTGGAAGGACTGATGAACAGAGACATTCTTCAGTAGGCATTGTTCCACAAGATTTATCAATTAATTGCTTGAAATGACTGCTTGAGGATGACTGTATTAAGATTCCTGAAAGAGGTGTATTGTCCGCCCGCTAGGCCTCTCTGGATGGGAACACTTGAAGCGGCTTGATTTATTGCCAGCACTCAGCTTCTGCTTGAGTATTAGAAACAATGGAGTCTCAACGTTGCCTCGATTCTGCCTAATCTTTTGTGAAATTTCATTAAACTCGCCCCATTTTCACAATTCTGTATTAAATAGCCTTTGTTCGTCAGTTTCTCCACTGAGAGAACTGTTAGAACAAGCTAATTTCATCAAATATGCAATGAAAAGATAAGTGTGTACAAAACGAGAATGTTATGCCGGTAAGATTACATTAGTTAAAATTAAATGGATAAATAAGTTATGGGGGAGAAACACACAATTGAAAAGGTTGTTTGTTTTTTTCCAAAGTTTCAGCCTTCTGTTGGCTTTCTCTAGGGCTGTAAAAACTAAAATTGTATTAAAATTATATTCTCATACTTTATATCCTCAAAAGTAATATTTAGGTAATCTATAACTAGATGAAAGCATAAATTTCATCGCAAATATTAGGCGGTAGAACTTTACGTAAAATAATAATAGGACATCAAATTTTTAATTTTAATATATGGTTAGGTATTCTAGATGGACAGAGACTACTGAGAAACTCTTGCGGATAATGGACTGCATTATCAGTGCTTATAACTAAAGGCCCATATCAAAGAGAAAAAGTTCTAAATTTTGATTTGGTGAAACAATTTTGATTCAGCAGAATTTTTTTTTCATCTTGTTGGATTTTAATTTCCAACCGTAAAAGTACGTGAAAGCTAGGTATACTTATTATCTGTGACTCAACATTTTACAATTAAATTTTTATCTATTTTTTTTTTTTTTGGCCCAAGACTTCCATTGAAGTCCTATACTAAAAAATTTTATTATTGTTTATTTTATTATTACTAAACCTTCCTAGTTAAAATTTAGATTTGCGGAATGTTGTTAACGGCACATAATATTAGTTAATTTTTAAACTTCACTGATATCCACATGTATCACGACATATTTGTAGCTTCTTTAAAAACAATTTCATTGAAAATAAGTAAATTTTATCACACATTAAATACCGTGCTTAGGTACCCTCTCTCGAATAGTGTTCGCCAACTAATATTCGTTTATCAAACTTCACTGCGCACCAAATATTTATTGCTTTTTTAAGACAATTTAATTGAAGATAAGTAAATTGTAATTGCTAAACCTTCCTAGAACTATGAAGGTGATGTAGTTAAAATTTGTTACAGATTGGTTCAGTAGTTTTTGCAGTTAGTGATCACAAATGAAAAATGGCTTGTCTTGTTATACAATTGTATAGATAGTTCTTGTTCTCCCATTTAGTTATCTACCCTGTAGGAAAGCTTAGTTGCCATGATTTAAGTGTTGCAATACATTACATGATGAATTATGAATACAATGCCAGATGTTATACAGTTCAAGTTTTCAGCAAGTTCTGCTTAACTTAGTATAAGACAATGGAAAGTCTGGGTCTTAAGGAGAAACTATGTCGAAACTGCAAATTAGAGTCACTTACTGATAAGGGTGAGCATCATTGATGAGGAAACATAGGCTGAGAGGATGATCATGAGGCTCGCGATGATGGCGAGGGGAATCGACTTGGTTGGGTCCGTTGCCTCCTCACCGGTCGTGGCGATGATGTCGAAGCCGATGAATGCATAGAAGCAGGTAGCTGCTCCGGTGAACACCTGGAAACAATTAATTTACTTGTAACTAAACATGGAGGATTTACTTGACATGTATTTTATTCTGAAAGGCAATCCATTAAGAGAAATTTTTTAATTATATTATTGTCACGAATTTCGATAAGAAGAAGATTCTATCTGAGCGAAAAAGTGAATTCGAGGCTTGTTGTAGTTAGATCTGCCAATAACATACAGCTTCGCCTCATAAAAAAATTGGATAAGGTCGTAGATTAGAGTAAGAAATTGGATATAGAAAGTTTTTGATGTTCTGGATTGACTAAACTTGAACAGGGTAATATTTTCTACACAGTATTGCCAGATGAATTTAAAAATAATTGAAAAAATCATTATTTATTTCGATGTATATTAATATATTTATAATTCTAAAAATGACTGTTAAATGCTTGAAAGCAACTACTAATTGTCAACACTTATAAATGTGCTATATAATAAAGTGGTATATTAGTCCCGAGGCCATCTTCTTTTTAAGCATCTCGGAGGGTTACCTGGGATAGAGTGCGAGTTGTGATACTAATGGATTTGAATGATTATGAAGTTTGCTATGAAAGGAAAGGTATCTGGTTAGGGCTAAGTCAGAGGCATAAGGGATATTAAGATCTTAGTGGATACGTTTGTTTGTGACAAAGTAAGAAGCATTGAGGATTTTTCTAAGGATTTCTACAGCTCAAATCCATACGTCCAAATTGGTCGAATTTCTGTTACGTAAATGAGTATTATATATAAGTAAATGAGAGGTTAGAACGTTTGTCAAGTAAATGCTGAAGGATTAAAAAACAACGTGCAGTTTCTTGTTGTTTTGGTTTTGTATGCGGGTTCCAAGTAAGACGTTTTTCCAAATACAGTCCTAGGTATCGGATCAGTTCAACAGGGATTAACGGAATATCATTAAAGAATACCGTAGGACGTATTAATATATAATTAAAATTAACTGAGAAATATAGACCGCCAAGTTCTCTGGCTCGCGTTCGAGTCCGGCTGTAGGCAGATTTATATTCTGTTATTTCAGCCGTAGAGCAAGTTTGGTTCGGGATTTTATTCTGGGATCGTCGAGCCTTAGTTGGGGAAAAACGTGGCGGTTGAACTTGATTTCGGAGAAGTCTCCTGTTTTCCCGACCGTTGCCCAATCACAGTACACCCTTACTAAAGTACAGAGCCGAAGACGCTTCATGGATTTTAGTGGTTCAGATATACTTTTATTTTTACATAGTCAATATTTTTTTATATATTTTTATAGAGATAATGTGGTAAACTATTATAAAATATCATTTGTATAAAATTGCAAATATTTATTATTTGTTTTAAAAATCATCATTTCATCTTAATTTTTTTATATTCCCTGAAATCAAATTCGGTCAGAAAACAGTTAATCACTTGGATATAGTAATAATAATTTTGTGAGTTAAAATCATTTGATCCACTCGCTTTAGAAAAACAAAATTTTCTACTACAAACATTATTTGAATTTTTTGTAGTGAATTAGCTAAAATCTTTTTACGAAACGAAATTTCCCCATTGTATTCAGATGGCCAGTGTAGTTAAAAAAAAAGAAAATGTTTCATCTTAGTGGTTTTTTGTTGTTTTTTTTTAATCAAATACATAAAAAAAAATTTAAAAAAAAAAACTAGAACAAAAATTAAGTTTTATGTAGTTATTAGAGGGGAAAGCTCCATTGTTTTTTTATATTAAAAAAGTTTTATTTAATACTTAAACTTTAGTTGTAATATATAAGTTATAGATGACAGTTTGGTGAAATTTTAACCAAAATATAAATAAAAGTTTACCTCTCTGGAAGTCGCTAAGGAGTATTTTATGCTACAAGTTTAAATATTCCAAGGTACCGCTACGATCGGATATGATGGACTCAGGAAGAGAACTTTTATTCCACGTAAACAAATATATCTTGGAAAATTGCTGGAAAGTGCGCTCTATACCACCGTGCGACTGGTCGTTAAATTAAAATAGTTTAATTGTATCTCAGCTCTAGTTTTTTTTTTTTTTCTTTCTTAAAAAATATTTTTGATGTGTTTTTCATTAATAAGAGACTTTACACGATTTATATGACAATATGCGGTTATTTACTTATTTTTTATTTCGTTTTTATAGATGATTAAGAAGAAGCGTTAGGTGATACATTCAACATAACTGAACAAATTGAAGACAACTTTTGAATAAAGTAATTGTGAAAAATCACTTAAATGAAGATAAAGAGCCAATTTGTGTTGAATTACAATTGAACTATTTTATAGGAAACATTGTGTTTGTAGCAAATTTGTGTGTAAGCAGCATTAGGTTAAATATATCAAATGTGTAAATCTGAAAAAAATCATTTTGATTTTGTTTTGTTTTTTGTCATTTAGAGATGTAAAACCTCAAAGGTCGTCAAAAGTTATCAGTTTCATTGCTACTATCTCAATATTGTATTGACATCTCAATGGTGACTCTGTAGTTAGTTAAGAGTTAGATTGGAGTGGTCTATTCTCAGTCGGCCCTAAGCAACCTCTTCTCTAAGAACGAACTGGTGTGGCACATGGCTTATACAACTTTATAATAGTTTTCAGTTTACTTAGCAGACTCTCGTTCCACATCTAGTACCATCTATCGAAAATTTATTTATTTTTTTTGGGAAACTGATCTCTTGGGGTATTAAGAAGGCATTGCCTCTGCCTGGGAATACAAGGCCGCTACGTTTCCAATTCCCATATTTCTTGGTACCTCTATAAAATTGGCTGCCAAGCAAAGCAGTGACGAATACAACATTTTGAATCTATTATGTATAGAGATTACAAAATTTGTTTCGTAAAAAAGTTAGCAGTTAGGCCGTGGTTTCGGACGAAAAGAGAGTTTAAGGTAGAACTCAGGCGCAGTTATGGATACTGGATTGCCAAAAACAAATAATAATAATGAAACAATAGACTAAGAATATTAGTAATGGGAATAGAAATAAAGGGTCGTACCCCACTCCAGCCGTAGGGGAGGAATCCCTTGTGGTTGGACCAGGTGTTGGTGTCGACGTAGAAGAGGCCGGCGGCCATGAGGAAGACCCAAGCGGCGAGGTTGAGCATGTTGAGGATGTTGTTGAACAGCAGCGACTTCTTCACTCCTGCGGCTATCACCAACATCATTAGCAGGGTGATAACGCATGCTATAACGTCAGGAGGCCGACTCGTACCTGGAAAAAAAATAAGTTGTCTTAACTATTAATATGAAATGGATGAAGAGTAAATTGGAGAAGAAAAAAATCGTAGTGTTGAATAGTTTCTAATTTGATTACACATTTAGTTTAAATTGTTGAACTGTTCCTGACGTAATTTGCTTGTATATTTTCCTACTTTTTACTTATTTAAATATCTCTAAACGACTTTAAAGAATATTCTGAGCATTCTTTTTGGAATTCATTCATTATTAAATCCACTGACTTTACATGTCAATTTTAACAGTAGTGCTGATTTTACCTGAACTGTATTTACTGGATAAAGTTTCCACGCTTCCGCATTGTGAAACCCTTTAAATTCATCCGTATGTTCTTCCTTTATTGAGCTTTAAATCCTTCAAAATACTTTTTTTTTTTTAAAAAAGGTGACTTGTTATCTACTCTTATTGTAAGTTGTAACTTTTCGAAGAAAACTGTTGAAAGTCTTACATATTGTAATTTTCAAATTTTAGGAAAGTATACATGAACTGAGTAGTTTTACGACCGAAATAAGAATTTTTGGCTTTTAAACCTGCCTTTATTTTCTCTTGAATTTCGTTTTTCCTCGATATTGTACACCCCAGATACTTAAAGAGCTCTACTATGTATTTCCTTTTATTGGTATGGATTACTAGACAATTTCGGTGCCGGCATTTTCGACCGTGGTTATGTTTATTTTAGTAGCTTCCTCATCTTCAACCAACAGTCACAAATCAACAGCGTAACCAGGAACCGTTATTTCATCACCAATTTCTAGTACTTATACCGAACGCATTCCTGATGAAGTATTCTATTAGTAAATCAAATAATACCGGAAAAAGAGAATCTCCCTGTTTTAAAACAGAACATGGCTTAAACTTTTTGAAAAAAAAAGTACCGCTTAAGACTCTATTAAATGTTTTTGAATTCCTAATCTTTACTAGAAATATTTATTCGATAGTTAAACTACTCAAATGTTGTCTAAAACCACATTGATAGTTTCCGATTATTTCCTCCCCGTATTTAGTGATACGGATGGTTGTAATTAGAGTAAATGTGTTGTAAGATTTTAGGAGTGAGATGCCACGCAGTATGAAAATAAAAAAAAATTGTTGAGCAACTAATTATAAAAAAATATATTTATACATAAATGCCTCACTAGTTATGTTTTATACTATTTATTTTTTTTTTTTTTATAAACTATCAAACAATAACATTATACTGTTACACTGACAGTGTAACTTTGAGCCACGACTGTAACGGAGTGGCCTGACGAGCAATCAACATAAAATCAATCACAGACTGGAGCAACGCAACTGTTGTCAACTCCAGTGAGGCAGATTAACCTGTGAATTAAATTCACCAGCGAGCAGTTCTATCGCTCTGAAGCCAACTGCTTCCTGCCACGAACAGGGCTAATTATGAGGATATATTTACTAAAAGCTATTTTCTATGTTTCAGTTTCTATTTTTACTTAATAAAAAAAAAAAAAAAAAAAAAAAATTAAATCTTAAAATATTTTTCATAATAAATAAAATTGTTATGTTTATCATAATAAATTTTTACAAAGAAGCATTTTCATACGAAATAGAGCAGATTTAAGCTAACGTATATAAAAAATGTTTGCTGACTAAAAAGTTGATAAATGTTTCTTTTATTATTTATTTATTCATACTTTTATTTTTCTATAATATTAATAGGACAAGCCATTTTTCGTTTATGATCACTAGGGCCCAGATTTATATGTATTTACATATTTTCTCCTAGGATTTGTTTCAGCCTAAAATCATCTTTAAAAGACGTTTCATATCATTTTTAAGCAATTAAACCCATTTTTATTTTACATATTTTTCCATATTTTGAGTAAATTACATATTTTTTCCATATTTTGCTTCTTTTTACATATAAAAGTCCATATTTCAAGAAATATTTTGCTAAAATAGGAAAATAGGAACAAAAAGTTTCTAACAATCCTATTTACAGATTGACAAATTCTGTGAATCCCTGGGCAAGAGTCGGATTCTATGAAACAAACGTAAAAGTGTTGCGTTCCTTCTCTCCACATATTCCTAGAATATGCTGGCCCTGTGTTTACTCCAAATTTCTCAAAATCTCCTTCCAATGCTTCCTACTACCGTTCTTGATTTTCTTTTCTGTTTTCTCAGTCTGCCTCGAAATATTAAAGCACAAACATGCCTAAAGTTAAATCTACATCAAAAGATCTCGTGTCTAGGTATTTACGCGAGTTTCCCAATGAACATTTTCGGGGTGATTCCAATGTTCTGTACTGCACTTATCGACGTCTCAACGATTTCAAATTGTACAACATATTGCAACAGCAAAGCACCAAGAGAATAAACAAAAAAAAAAGACTTTAAAACAAGTTTTGTTGACTGGATCTCCATCAACTGCATTATCTTCAACTGGTAACGAATTATTTGAATATTTATGCCAAGCCTTTATTCAGGCCGATATTCCATTCCATAAATTAAATAATGTCGGTTTAAGAAATTTTTTAGAAAAATTTATTGGTAAAAAAATCCCAGATGAAAGTATTATAAGAAAAAACTATCTTTCCACCATTTATAATGAAACCATATCTAAAATACGCGAAATCATGTTGATGTTGATGGACGGTACATATCAAATATCATTGTGGGGAAATCGCATACGCATATCGCAGTACGAGAGTAAACCATATCTTTTAAACATAGCCGTGTTAGAACATTGTAACCATGAAGAAATTGCCAGATTTTTTAACAACTCAATGGAAATACTTTGGCCCGGTGGTATTTTGCACAACAATGTCTATTCGTTTTTGTCAGATGCAGCACCCTACATGGTTAAGGCGGGAATTAAGGTTTTTTACCCAAAAATAATTCATGTAACCTGTATAGCCCATGGATTTCACCGAGTTGCGGAATTTATAAGATCGGAATTCCCTTCTGTTGATCTCCTCATTTCCACCGTAAAAAAGATCTTTTTAAAAGCACCAAGTCGTGTCAAGATTTTGAAAGAAAGCTACCCCGATTTGTGTTTGCCACCACAACCAATCATCACTAGATGGGGGACATGGCTGGATGCAGCCGAGTATTACAGCCAGAATTATGAAAAAATCAGGGACGTGTTATCAAAATTAGACAGTGACACGGCAGTGTCCATAAATAAGGCTAAAACTTTAATGGAGGATACAAGACTTGAAAATAATTTGGCATTTATATCTGCAAATTTCATTTTTATTGTCCACTTAATTAAAAAACTAGAGACGCAAAACATGAGTTTGTCCGAAAGCTTCGCAATAGTACATGAGGGAACCGAAAATTTAAAAAAAATTGCAGGTGCCACCGGGAAAAAAATCATAGATAAATTCGAAAATGTTCTAAGCAAAAACAAAGAGCTTGATCAACTACGAGATATTTCGGCTATCTTAGAAGGGAAAACATCCGGCAGCATCACATCTTTTTTGCCGCAAGAATTAGCAGCCTTCAAGTACGCTCCAATAACATCAGTGGACGTCGAAAGGTCGATACAAAAATATTTTGCGACCAGATTGCAGAAGTTTTAGTTTCGAATATTTAAAAATGTATGCGGTGTCAAATAATTTCAATGATTAGATGCTTTGCAAATCTAAATTTTGGCATTTTATCCTCAATTTTTTCCTAAAATATTTTTGTATTTATTTCCTAAATTTCTTTATTTTTGTATTTTTTCGTCTAATTATATTATATTACACAATGTATAATCTATATTTGTTAATGAATAATAAAATAATAAATAATAAACATTACTTTTTTAAACATATTTTCAAATTTTTAGTACATATTTCCCCCAAAATAATTGCATATATATGTACATATTTAGAGTTTTATATTACATACTAATCCGGGCCCTAATGATCACTAACCACGAAAACTACTGATCCAATCTGTACCAAGTTTTAACCCTTTAACGGGCAGGCCGGGAATTTTTGAATACATTTCTTCTTTTTTTTTCCTTTGAATGGTTATAGCCTCGCTAACCCCCACACATGTATCACGAAATTTAAGGTTGAATAAAGAATATTCGACGATAATGAATAGGATAATGCGTCCGATATTACGTCGTTTATTGAGCAAAAGGCACTAAATATGTGTATCCTCCAGGATACATTGCCTGTTAAAGGGCACATCACCTTCACTGCTGAAGGAATAAAATTTACCTTTTTCCCATTGAAGGTATATACATTTTTAACTATATCATTTTCATAGTTTTAGGAAGGTTTAGAAATGATAAAATTTACAATAATAAAAAGTTTAATGTACAGTTTGAGTTTGAGCAGAAACGAGGTTTTCTACACTGTAGTATATTTCTATGGATTATTTGTGCCGAATAAAAATCATACTACTAAATTAAAATGTCGGTCCTTTGGTTTTTGTTTTGTGTGCTAAACTATGAAATATGGGTCTTAAGTAGTAAGCACTCACAATGTAGTCCATTATCCACTAGAGTTTCTTAAGAGTTTTTGTCCATCTGGATTACCAACACATAAATTAAAACTATAATTGGATGTCTAAGTAATCTTTGCATAATCTTCAACTACCTAAACAGTGCAATTTTAACCATAACCAGGTTTAACATGATTGCTATGCGTAAAAATATCATTGAAGAAATAATGCTCCATTGTATACTTTAATACAAGATTTTATTTAAAAAAACAGAAAAATAAAACATCAATTGTTAGTAAAATTATCTAAGTTATTTACTTATGAGAGCGGGCGAAGGCGCGACGCGGGATGCTAGTTTCATATGTAGTGATTATAATTTGATACACACTTTTTATTTATTTATTTGACGCCTCTGCCATTGAAAACGAGGTTGTTCGGTTTCTGGCAGCCAAATATTTTCTTGCCACAGTGGCATTGTCCACTGAATTGTTAGCGTGTCTGTCAGAATATACATCGTTCAAAGAAGGGCTCACCGGTAGATGCAGTTCATAGATTTTCAGAAGGTATTGGAGGCACTGTGTAAATCAAATCCTGTACTGATGACGCTGCATGTAAACATGCCCCATCTCCATTCGGAACATGCCAAAAAAACTTGTTGATTGTTTGTTTTCTCGGCCTTTCAAGCAAACTCTTCAAACGCTTACCTTTTGCCCGCTCTGTTTGTATGCTACTAACCTCTTTTTTATTTAAATAATATAATATTCTTTTCACTGAGTCATAAGGAAGTGGAGGGTCGATTTGGGACAGTTCAGCCGATCAGCTTTCTTATTTCCCAGTTGGCCCCAATGACTTGGTACCAGATTTCATTAAATAACCTTGTTTATAATGGATGAATTTGAAGGTTAAGTATGGAGTCCCAAAAGTTAACTCCGTATCAAAGTTCTAGTTTCCTCGATTCCAACTATCAGAAATTTTTATTTAACTGCTTTTAAATTTTTATTTAATTAATATATATATAAACAAAAGATTTCCTCTGTATATATATATATATATATATATATATGTATAAATAATATTCTTATTGTATTTTTTATTCTTCTTTCGAATCCGGCCATCTGTGGACCACGTTCAACAATTTATTTCTTACTCTTCCGTTCTTTCCAATACTTCTTCATCACCTCTGCCTGGTGTTTCCTCCTTTCATCTGACCACTGTTTATTAATTTGTAATTTAACTACTTCTGGAAATTTGATCTTGATGTCTTCTTGATGACTGCTGTCCGAACTTCGTCTATTTGCCACCATCATATAAATTTGTATGCTTTTACCATCCGTATCCATGTATTCGTTTTTTTATTTTTAGGAGGCTGTGTTGGAAAAATTTCTTTGTTAATCTTCTCTCATCCATTCTCATCAAATGTCCATAGAATGTCAATGTACGTTTTCCCATTGCTACATTGTTATTTCGGATCCGCGCACCCACCCTCTCTAACAGGTCGCACCCGATTATTCCGTCATATGCCCTACACATTTCGCTCATGATGTGGACTGCTAATTTTTCCCCCCTTCTCCGACCATCGGTCCAAATCCACCTCCACCTCTCCCTCTACAGTACAAGGGCCACCCAGAGTGATAAGATTGCAATCACATACCTTTATCTGGAGTGTCCCGTTGTCTCTTCTCCTGATATAGGGGCATTGCCTGGCAATGTGCCCCTCGGTCCGCCCGCACTCAAAACACTTGGTGCGGGGGCATTGCGCCACTAGGTGCCCTTGTTTGCCACACCCGTGACAACGCCGTTCCTCCTTCCTCCCGTTGGGCGCCGGTCTCCTCGCCCCTTGCCTTCTCCGTTCTCCTCCTCTTGGTTCTGGCCGAGCGTCCCGCCTACTCCAAGGTGATTCCCGTGGTCTTCTGTAGGTCACCCTGCTCCATCCTGATTCCTCCCGCTCGGGTACCTCTTCTTCCCTTGCGCTGGAATCCATCATTTCTTGGGCACACTCGGTGAAGGACTTTTCCCGGGGTAGGCCGTCTTTCCTTCCCGTCTCCCGTGCCAACTGGACCTTCAGGATGGTAGACACAAAGGCCATCCTTGCTTCCACCTCCGGTGCGGACGCCGTTTCCCGCATCTTATCGGTGATTTTGTTAAATTGTAACAAAAGCTTACCGGCGTACTGCCCGTTGCTCTGTCTCGGGTGTCTAGTATCTCGGAATAGCTGGAAGAGATCTTCTTCCGGGGTCCACCTTCCTCCCCCGTATGCCTTCTTTAACCTTTCCTTTATGACAGGCCATGGTGTCTCTCCTCGTCCGCCTGTATGAGGTTCAGGACACCTCTCTTTATGCGGCACACTAGGTCCGCCCTCAAAGATTCCGCGTCATGCGCGTCCAGGAGTGCTTCCGATCTCTTCACTTCGATTCGTGTCATTACCCGATCCACGCTCTTGAGGAAATGGTTCAGCTCACCCATTTCTCCCGTGAATCGCTCTATGTCCGATACTGCTTTTCGGAGGTCTTGAGCCGTGGCCGCTCTCACCTTCAGCCAGGCAAGGGTGTTGGCATGGGCTTCCGCCATAGTTTCTCTCGGTATTGCAGACTCAGGGTTAATCTGAAGAACGGCTGGCTTCAAGACGTTCTCCATCTACAACACTCACTCTAGACCGTAAAAAAAAGGAAAAAATTTTCCTACCTTGGTCTTCTCTCCCCGTCGTCCCGGGTTTCGGCACCAGATAAGTTGAGTGTAGAATAAAACTTAAAAAAAAAGAATAAAAAGGAGAATGAAACACGTTTGGTAACTGTTGAAATACAACTGATTTATTGCTCTGAGGCAGTTCTATTTATACATGTACAATGTTTGTTATGGCTAGCAATAGGATTAGGACTAATACCAACCTGCTTCGGGCCTTGACTTATATATATATATATATATATATATATATATATATATATATATATGTATATAATATTCTTATTGTATGTTTTATTCTTCTTTCGAATCCGGCCATCTGTGGACCACGTTCAACAATTTATTTCTTACTCTTCCGTTCTTTCCAATACTTCTTCATCACCTCTGCCTGGTGTTTCCTCCTTTCATCTGACCACTGTTTATTAATTTGTAATTTAACTACTTCTGGAAATTTGATCTTGATGACTGCTGTCCGAACTTCGTCTATTTGCCACCATCATATAAATTTGTATGCTTTTACCATCCGTATCCATGTATTCGTTTTTTATTTTTAGGAGGCTGTGTTGGAAAAATTTCTTTGTTAATCTTCTCTCATCCATTCTCATCAAATGTCCATAGAATGTCAATGTACGTTTTCCCATTGCTACACTGATTTTTTTAATATTGTGATATATTTCTGGATTACTCTTTAGAATGAAACCTTATTCAGTCTTTCTTGGTCCTAATATTTTCCTCAATATTTTTCTTCCCTTCTTTTCCCTATTTTTAATTTCTCCTTTTTTGTTGAGAAACAAGATTCAGAGGCATATAAGCTTTCACGTCGAACAACTGTTTTATATTGACGCAATTTAGCTTAAATGGAAAGATTTTTTTAATTACATATCTTTAGTTTTTTGGAAGGCAAATTCCATTTTGTTAGCTCTTGTGAGATTTACTGCTTTGTTTAAACCATTACTTTGAATTATTATGTTTCATTTTATGTTGTAACTGCTCCGTCTAGTCTGAATTCTTTATGGACCAAGAAATATAATGTGTTGTGGCATTCATTTCTTAATTTACAATACTTATATCAGTTAAACGAACTAATGATTTGGTTACGCAAACATGCATAATTGCTGATAAAGTTAGAATTTGTTCCTCTTTTAAAAACCGCAAAGGAAATATGTTCGCTACCAAATAACAACATTAACCTTGTTTAATGCCCTTCCTGCCCTAGTTGGAGTACATAAGGATGTTAAATCCATTAAGGAACAACAACAAACTTGTTCGTATCGCGAGGAGAGCAATCTCCATGGGTCAACATAGTCAGGGATATTATTTTTCTACATGAAGACAACAGGGCTTGTTATCATTATGCGGCAACTAGTTATAGCAATTCCTTATTATAAACTAACCTATGCTATCTTGATTGCTTGATTACAACAAAATATTTTTTGAAATATGCATTAGATAAATTAATGTAAAAATTATCATTGATTGTTGTTTATAAAGGTTTTATAGCTTGAAACATCTATTTCATCTACGCTCATTACTTTATTAAAACAAACAGTAACACTTCATTCAGACATTATAATATCTACCTATATATTTTAAGTTTTGAGTAATACGAATTCACTCAATCCACCCTACTGTCATTACTCCTCAATGTTACATTGATGTTCCTCAGAATTTCTAACAAGTTCAATTTTTGAAGATAGAAAGAGCATTGCTCAATATTGTGTACTATCGTAACAGTATGTCTTTAAAATGGAGAAATGAGGATATTTACCTACAACCGTGCGGTAAGAAAATTTGAAAACTAGTGGATTCGAGTGGGTATGTAGATCACAAAAGAATTGGTATCTTCTTTGGGCCGAATCTACAATACACGAGGCATTCAGATCTCTATAGATTAGTTAATTTGTGACATAATACTTTTCAGGATTTTACGAACGATTTTGGACACGGGATGATTTGGAAAGTTTAGTGGGCCCCTAAAGCTCCTAACTCCTCATGTCCAAGTATACCTAGTAACTGTCATGTAAATAAGTTATTTATAATTGATTGAAGCTGTTTCTTGTTGTTTTAAGTCTCGTATGTGGATTCCAAGCAAGACGTTTGTCCTGACGGAGTTCTGAGTGTAGCGGATCTGATCAACATGTATTAGAGGAATAATTGAATTAAAAAAAAATTAAAAAATTTAGCACGAATTAACCTTCCACCGGTCGCACCAATTTCCGTAACACCAGCGGTCGCGCGTTGTACGAAGTACAACACTCTGTTATTTATCCGTATTTGTTCAAATTTTATATAAAATTTATTGAATCAAATAGTTTAATACCATTTTACATTTAAAGTAGAGAATATGTAGAAAATATTACCAGAGAAAATAATATTTTATAATATGGTTATGACTGAAATAATAAAAAACAAATTTATGACTAGATAAATTTTTATTTATAATATTACAGTCAGGATAATTATATGCAGGTTTAAAATGATTGTTTTTATGAATAATTATAGTAAACAAATTTTTTGAGAATTGATTTTTATAAATAAAATGTAGATATCCCCTGGCTGCCACCCCCCTCCCCCATCATCTCTATCACCTCCCTCAACATAGGTTTCTGTATCATGATCTAGAAATTTTTATTTGATTGTCCGGTTCTTTTTTCTTCTCCGTCTAGTTCTGAAAAATTCCAGAAATATATTCCAATTTTATAGGTTTCCAACTAATAAAAACATTCCGAATAAAAAAACATTTAAAACTCCATTAAACTCACCAGACTGTTCGCTATTTGGAAACAAATCTCTCCCCAATCAGTTTTGAAGGCCACAACTATCCTCTGTTTTATATAAAAACTTATATCATAACCGTACCTGCAATAGTTATATAAATAGTGCCCTACAATTTAAAGATATTTATTGGATTATGAGAATCAGGGAGAACTTTTAAATTTGAACTACAAGAGGTATCGCACAGGTATAGGAACAAGTTCATTATGTAATAGATCCAAGAGAGAGGATGTATATCATTTTCTAGCGGTATGTCCTATCTTGAGGGAATTCAGAGCAGAATGTCTGGGAATACCGTTCCTTCATGAAGCTGAGACATTGAATATTTTAAATGGTAAATGTAGGCTATATTTATCAAAGTATTGTCAAGTAGCATGGAAGTACCGTTTAAGTTTAGCCCAAGAATTTAATTATAGTTAAGTATTTGTATAAAAAATGTAAACAATGTTAATAAGTAAAATGTTCTTTTCCAATTTTTGTTTTGTTTTCATAGTGCTGTATTTTATTAATCTAACAAAACATATGTTAATTTTGTTTTTAATAATTTATATTGTATTTAAATTGTCTCTATTCATTAATATCGTATACTTAAATAGTAAAATAATAAAGGTCAAACTCCTCTCAAAGAGTCTTCTGATGGCAGATGCCAAGAGTAGTCTTTATTGTACTAGCATATTGTTTAATGAAGACATAATTATTATTATTATTAAACATTCCGAATAATTAATACTTCGCTGACTAAGATAAACAAAAGTACAAATACAAAAGAATCCTACTAACATTTTATCGAATCCAGCAGATTGCCGAGGAAGGGACGAGAAAAAACCAAAACGAGAGCGGTCGCTTGTACTTTGTGCAACACTGAGGACTAAATACTTTTTAATCAGCAAACTATCCCTCCTATCACATTGAAAAATTACTGGCGGAAAATAGAGGAGTATCTCGAGGTATAGCTAAAGCCAATTTTCCGGGAAGCTCATCGGAAGCGACAGAGAGAGAAAACAAGTCGAGTGTTGTACCAAATACAACGGTGCGACCTGCGGAAGGTTAATCATTATTATTGTATTAGAAAGCGAAAGGTGGAGCGAAATCCATCCTTGAATTAAACATTTTTTTTTTTAATTATGAAATCGTAAAGAAATAGAAATATATTTTTCTTGTAAATATATTTTTTCAATATCATGTTCAACGTATTTCATCTATATATTTACATAAATACATATCAGAATGAGGTGAGAATAGGAACCTGGAGAGGAAATACACTCAACATAACAATCTGCAGCGCAGTAATGAAAGCCGGCCTTTCACGGGGCGAAGGAAGTGAGGAAGTAGTCCCGTGGATGTCGGATCTTCTTTCATATTCAAATTCCGGAATAGAATTTTGAGGCGGGTACTTCCCCTGCCTATTGATCAGCCCCGATTGGAGAAAAATTCTAATGGGGCAATTTCACGAGCTGCTTCATCTGATATATAGTTATAGGGGATACAAAATAGATTTTCTGAACCTGTATTTACATTCATAGTTATCTAATACTTAAATAAACTAATAATATCTCAATAGTTTGTTAGAGTTATATTCATGCTTCAGTAGCGATAGATGTTCTTTTTTATTGCTAGTTGTTCAAGAGACAATGCAGGATTTCAGTTACATTTATGGCATAGAACAATTATAGAGTTAAGTCAACTATTGGCTGCAACCTAATAGTTTTATTTATTTATTGTTTAAAAAGTACACTCATCAATATCTACACTAAGGAAAAAAACAATTTTTCTGGTTTTTAGTTTGAAACGGACTATTCCTAATAATATCGGGTGAAAAAAACAAACAAAAAAAAAAAAAAGAAAATTTAAATGAAATGTATTTATTAGGTCTTGTCTTTAAGATACACAACAACCCAGAATGTTCACTACTGTCCTTGGTTCTATTGACGTTCTAGTTTACACTCAAAACACACCTGCGGAGGTAGCACTGTTATACGCCTTTCGTAAAATTTAAAAATTGATCTTAAGGCAAGTGCTTTTATATACCGTCTTAAATGAACATCGTAAAGATTATAAACAGAAAGTAAAAATACAGCTATTTATGAGTAAGGAGGAATTTTAATTCTTTAAAACTAAGAAAGAGCTAATCTGAAGTTTTTGTGGCGATTTTCGTGTTTAGCTGGCCAAAATAATTCATAATAAACTATTTTTGAGCCCGAAACATTTTGGGCTATAAGTTGCCTAGTGTACTTATAAAACAATTTATTTACTGAATAACTGCAATTCTTTGATTTTTCACTCCCTAGCTTTGTAACAATTCAGCTATACTTAAATTGTAAGCTCAACGTACAGTTTGACAATTTTTTGGCTTTTGAGAAAGGATATATCTAAGATCAATAATCAATTGAAAAAAAAAAATAATTGATTTCACGTAAACCATCTGCCTTACAATTTACTGATTGAAACTCGTGTAGAACCATATTTACTAAAAGTATTTTGAAAGTTTTGTCAATTTGCAGGAACATTCACATTTTTTTTTTTTGCTGTAGGCCTCTTATCGAATTAAATTAATGGGTAATCAGATAATAAAAATTTTATAGTATTTTTGACACATCCATCTTCTAGTGTATTAGTTTTATATACAGTTGAATCTATTTTAGTTGGAACTTAGAGTTCTTATGTAGTATAATTAGGGAAAGAAGAATAGACTGTCCTACAGGTTACCGACATATTGTAGCAGTGGGAAGTTCAAGACTTATACCGTGGGCCCGTTACGAAATAAACGAAAGTTAGCGGCATTATTTTATGCACAAAAGTGGTAATTAGAAATATTAAAAAAATATATATATTTAAACACAATCATAAATATTAACAAAATAATTATTTTTTTATTTTTTTAAACTATATATTGCATCAAGTAAATTTGAGAAAATTGTTATAATGCGGTGTAAACCACTTGTGAAGAATTACTCACTAGTAGCACTTCAATAAAAGTTCTAATCTAGAAGGACTCTTGGCCATCTTCTTTTCAGACGCCTCAGTGGGTCATCAGTAGGGCTGTTAAATATATATATATATATGCATTTGCATATTTATCCTAGCCAACTAAAAGATCTAATAAAGTCAAAATGTTTTGAGGCATTTGGATTCAATTTGAGTTATTTTTATTTTACATATTTAGTCATAAATACATATTTTGAACTGTAATTGTATATTTAACTACATATGCGGCATATCAGGCATTTGACTTTTGATTTTTTTTTTTTTTTTTAAGTTTCTGAGCAAACAAAAAAAAAAAATATCTATGTGAACTCCTTCTATACTTTTTTTTTAAATCTATTGGATGAGATCAGATTGTGTTTATCCAGATGCTGATTTTTCCCTTTGGATCGTATTTGCTTCTCCTGGAATTGTTTAGTCAGATTAATTTCTTGTTCTTGCTCTACTCAAATAATTGAAATATTACTTCAGTTTTATTTTTTCTCGAAAATTACTCCAGCAAAGACAAAACATCTTGCTGGAAAGAATGTAAGTTCTCAAAATTGAGACTTTTAAGTGCGATGAAGACGTTTCATATTGTGTTTATTTTGATAAAGTTGTGTCAATTACTTCGCATAAAAACAGTAAAGTACTTATAAAACAAAGGCAAGGAATCAAAATTTGAAAAAACTTTTGTTACACAAACTGCCACTAGATTCACAAAATTATGGTTTCGATACTGATTTATATCATAGATATTTCTTTTTTTAACATTCACCTTGTCTTTTTGCTTTTTAATAGTCTTCTTCGAATTGTTTCCCTTTTGAACACAATTAGTTACTTAAACTTGGGTTGGTACTTATGTATAAGTATGTATTGGATGCTTAGTGAACTTATAGTCGATTAATGGAATTAAATATATCATTGAAATGCGCTAATTTACTGCGAAAAAATCAGTTTATTATACAACAAGTACTATGTATAAATAAAAAAATTATAACAATGCTACAAAAAATAATTGAAGAGGCGGATTTATAATAAATGGTGCTTTCAAAGAAGGGATTAAGTAAGATTTACGATCAGAGATAGGTAAGAAAAACCATAACAATGAAAAAGTGTTATTAAGGGATTATTCGAAGAAAGCAGTTCGATGATTTCTTTTAGGAACTGGTTGGGACCAAGAGGAGGGCATCAATAAAAGGATGAACGCAATAAAAATATATCAATGTAAAATATATATATAATTCCCTTTTTTAAGGAGAATTTAAATATTATAATATAGGCACCTAGAATGTATTACCATAAACAAATTAGATAGCTTTTTCTCAAATCGGGATTCAGGCAAAAGATGTGAGAGCACGTGGGGACAAAAATAAATCTTACAAAGGAATTCATAAACCTCAGTCTCATTTCAAGCTCTCCAGATATTCTGCCATATACTTGTAGGTATATAAGCATCCAAAGTAATATACTTATGTAATATCAAGGATCATTTATGGAAAGGATGGAGTAGAGAATTTAAGAATTCAAATTCTGAACTTGTACTTATTATATTTGTACTCCCTTTTCATCTAAAAAGTTAAGAAGAAACTATTGATACAATGAATATACATATGAATTAAGGCGGCTAGGCTTGAATATCAAGAACTTGCTCTCACCTTGTAATAGATTTTATTCAATGATTATAAGAAGAAGTTGGATTTATGAAATAAGGTACATATTTTCAAGATCCATCTAAAATTCATGAAAAAAAGGTGATGTCTTTAGAAACAAATTAAATTAACATATGTCATTACTGGGACATGGTTAAAATTCAGGATGAGCTGCAATAAGTGCTTAAGTACCAAAGGCCCTTTTTATGGAAAACGTTTTAACCTTCCACTCTATCGATTCTAGATAGTTGTGTAAAAATTTCGATTCGATAAATCGATCAGGTAAAAAAATAGAACGGGTTTTGTAAGTCTTATGGGCCCATCTTGTAATTCGTGTTTCTTGTAAAATATCCTCAGCCCTACAACTTATCTCTTGTCACGATACCATACAGAATATGTTAATTTCCAGATGGACTGATTATTGAGCCTTTAAGTCCAGTTTCTTTTAAACAGAACAAACTCAGATACATTAAGTCCCTACTTTCATATATTTCACAAAAGCATTGGGCTTTTTTTAAGGAAATATTCAGCCTTCAGAAATCCACTGGAGGATATCACATTGATGAATGTGTTCTGATAATAACAAAAGAAAACCAAGATGAAAAGAATATTGATTTATTGTTTTTTTAAATATTATCTTATTCTTTCAATGTTAGTCGAGTTTAATATAAATTTATGCAATACAGGCACTCTATGCAAAAAAAGGCCTATATATATAATTATTTTTTTAAAGCGATTTATTTAAAAATTAATGATAAAATTTTTTTTGCCATTTCTTTATTTGATCCTCTTATCATATTGCTCAAAATGTAGGAAGTGAAATGATCTATGCAAGACTAATACGAAATTATGCACAAATCATTAGTAAATTTGAATGCTCATAGCTCGGATATTACTTTTGGTGTATGGCCCATTATTGCAGGAACATCCTCATTTAATAAATAAATAAAAAATATAAGCAAATGATTGTTGGCGACTAAACCAATCACAGACTACACACTACCCATTCCATTAAAAAAACCCAAACAAGGCCGGCTCTGAAACAATACTCCAATCTACATCTTACTTGAGGTACGCTTGATAGTTTATAAGGATCGATACAAAAACTTGATGAATTAATTGCCACTTATATTAGTATTAATTTTATTTTAACACTTGTTTCAATATTAAACATTCATCACAAGTTCTAAACACTTCGTTACTTAGATTATATATATATTATTATTTTTTTTAATGTAAGACAAGAAATGAAATATGTTGGTGATTATCGAGGAGGCAAAATGAAAAGGATTTCTTAAACATATCAGGCTCAAAAGCAGACTGAAGGTAAACAGGCGGAAGGGCCAGGTAGATAGGTTAAAACCTTTCTGTTTGCCCTATGACTAGTTGGTTTAAAAATGTTCTTACCTAAGTACCCAACTCCCCTTTTCGTCTCTTTACACTCAGTCTACTCTGAATTTAGTATGTTTTAAATATATTTGATATATTTTATAAGCCCATCCATTGTTCAACCTTTAGTGAGTATTAACATCTTTTATTTCTAAAAAAAAAACAATTTTTAGAAGAAAAACAAAAACCGACTTCAAGTGTAATTCTACATATACAAACTTGAACTAAAAAGTAAAAAATTATCTTTTAATTACTTCGAAACAAAGATAATTAAAGGACAACCAACGAAATTATTGACACTTATATACCTATTTACAATATGTAATTAGTTATTTTTGGCGTCGGTGCCAACCAAAATAAACAGAATTCGAAAAAAATAAGGTAATTTTAAAGATCCCCTGAATATTTCATCACCGCCACACCGTTGTCTCGTGCTATTTGAAAGTTTGTTGCAAACTGCCCTTCTCGACTCCAAAAATAACTGATCATAAATTGTAAATTGGTATATAACTATTGTTAATTTCTTTGGTTTTTCTTTAATGACCTTTTTTTCAATGTAATTAAAAGATTATTTTTTACTTTTTAGTGCAAGTTAGTACAGGTAGGTCTAATCTTGAAGTCGGTTTTCTTTTTTTTTTTTTCTAAAAAGTATTTTTTGTTAATAATTTGGATTTAGTCCCCATAGAGAAATATGTTTATAGTGGTTGTAAGGTTTAACAATTTTTATGGGACCACCTCTTTACCTACCGATCGAAAAAGTTTGAAACATTTTGAATCATCTAAATTGATTCATATAATTGACGGAGTAATCGCATAACAAACAAACAAAAAAAAATACAGATGAATTGATCCATTTGATGTCGGTTGAAAAAAAAAATAATGTATATATGAACAATGTTTGTATAGATGAAAAATGGTGATGTTTTGACATTTTTGTGTCTTTTTAAAATTGATGATGTATGTTGGACATTCTAAACTAGTTTTCAAATAAAAAAAATTCGAATATAAGTGGCAAATAATTCTTCATAAAAATAATTCATTTACTTAGACTTTTATGGAGAGAACATGCCTATTTTTTATTGGTAGTGTCTTTATTCGAGTGGTTCATGTTACTTAGAATCGTAAGAATAGGTAGTAAAATTTACGAGTTGTTTTCGTTTCTCTCCATCAACTGATTCAATTTATTTGAGTGACTTAGTAATCTCTACAGTCGTAAATTTTTTAACGACAGAAAGGATTACGTATTATGCTCCTGCCGTTGAGGTTAAATCGAACCCAATTGTTTTAAAAAGAGCTGAATGGTGTGTTTTTAACAAATATACGATATTCATTATGATTTTGTTATCACCTAGGATGTTACATATATTACGGTATTAATATTAAAAATACATTCGATTTATTCTTAAAATATAGAGAATGACCACAATGCTTCAATTTATGTGCAAAAAATATGAACAACGAACTGTTCATTATCTATAATTTTACAATGATTTAAACCATTAATATCCTTTTTATATTGCTATTAAAAAATTTCATTATCTCGGAAGGTTAAATAACAAGAGTTGTTTGATGAGCTCATTTACATAGATCTTTACGAGCAATACCATTACCAAAACCACTTGTTGTAATCTCCAAGATGACCAGATATTAAAACAGATATATCCTTCTACAGATATTTTACAGATATTCCCTTCTTTTTTTTTATATCTCTCAAGATCATTCTTTTTAGATGATAACTTGTATGTATGATTATCCCTCCCTCCTAATAAATATACACACGCATACATATGTATTTATGTATATCCTATGATATAACCAACTTTCACAATCCATAAATATCCATAAAGGGTTAAGCACATACACTCGTGTGAATAAGTATAAACTCAATAAGCTGAAATATTTTAAAATCTCTAAAACAATACTTAACCCTAGTAACTTAAACTGAATTGCATATAATAACAATATCAGAGAACATTTAAATGCCATTGCCTCAGTTTATAATCTTAATAACAAAACATCTTATTGAGGTTGTGAATAAATATAGACTTAGGGTATTGATAAATGTTTAGTTTTTATTACTTTTATGTTTATTAAAGACTGTCAATTCAGTTCACCATTTATAAGAAAACTTTTTTTGAGTGAGGGAAGATGGGCAGTAAAGCAAGTAATGAATGATGTTTTCTTTATTATTTATAGAACAATATTTGTTTGGTGACTTTCTATTAAAATGTCAATTCTTCTGTTAACCACCCTTTTCGTTGACCATTTAGTAGCCATGAACGGATTTGTACATTTAAGAATATACAGAATTTTACTGAGCATAAAAGATTATGCTGTAAGAACGGAAAAGTAAGAAAATATATATTTTGTTGGACGAAGTATGCAGAAGCAGAATTAAGTACCTTTGGGGTTAGTTGCTGAGGGGGACAGGCTGAAGACAGGAAATGGTGGGGGAAGATTAGGGAAAAGAACAAGGCGGTTTCTGGTCCTATTCTTAATAACAATGGTCTTAACTTCAATCCATTCGGATTTATTCAGTCTTTTTAGGATTATTATAACTTGATTCGAATTAAATATAAACGATAGGTAACCTTTTCGAAGCTTTGTGTAAGTTTTATTTGTTTATTAATCTTTAATTTTTATAATCCACACAGGCCACATCCAGTAACAATAGGCAGATGCGCTGAAGATATGAAAGATAACAGACATGTCATCTCCCAGTGGTACTTACTCCTCATCTTGAATTTATTTTACTCGAGTAGATCCCTCACCCAACTCCTTTTAAGTCTTAGGATATTTTCTTACATGTTGCTGGAGGCCATGGTTGGTAATATATTGTCGATATGCCAGTTTTCAATGACAAGAAGTCTGGATGTGATCTTGTACTATAGGTATGCATAAGTCAGTGTGTAAACTTTTTGTTATTATTATTGTAATAATTTTTTTTCGATTTGAAAGTCTTGTAAATCTAATCTAAGGAAAGTCTTGTGTAATCCAATTTTGTCTGTTTGGTCTCTACGAAGGTTCAGAGGCTGATAAATAGAGGTTACTTCTTTGTCCTTAGGTATTTTCGGCAAGCCGATGAGTTACTGGTCTCACAGCAGTAAGGGATCCTTACTTCCTTTCTTAAGACTGATTGCATTAGAGAATAATATCAGAAAGGATATAGGTTCATTTCTTAAGGATAAAAAAATTTCCACACGTATTAATGTTTAAAAAAAAAAAAATATATTAGCTACAACATATTTTCATTCATTAAAATAGACAATAATTACTAAAACAATGTAGACATTGTTGGAGTCATTTACCTACAATGTAGGTAATTATAAATCCAGACTCTTTCGTCCTCCATAGTAAAGCTTTAAGTGACCGATGTGATCTTATTGACGTTTCCTTTTCATAAGAAAAGTTCTGTATCGGTTCTGGTAAAATTTTCATATTTATAGCATCTGATATAGTCCGTAGTACTTATAGCATTTGGTTTTTACTGTTTTTATTCTGTGGGGAGAGATTTTTAGTCGTTTGTTGGGGCTTAATATCTTAAGGAAGGAAGGACGGATTATCTGGTTTCCGACCTATTCTAGTCAGCGTGGGAAGGTCTAGATTTATTTCGTATATCCATCACGAAATAAATTTTAATCCGCCCAGGTGGGATTTGCTCGGGGATGTTACTCGAGTCTCCTAGTTTATTAATTTTTTTTTTTTTTTTTAAGTAAGTTAATACTATTTTTTTAGTATTTAAGCTGTAATTTACAGAATATAAGCTGTAATTATCTTAGCAACATCCTCATCAGTATTTTCAACGATAAAATAATCAACAAAACAAATCAACATTCTCATTGATATATTGCATAGTATATAACCACAGTCAAAGGAGAAATAGTAACTAGACCAAGGACTATCACTCTATATAACATTGAAGCCTCTCGTTGCTAGACAGATTGCCATCAATAGAACAGAGAAGTAATCTCCATAATTGGCTACTTTAGGGACGCCTTATCAGTATTCAGCGGAGCTACTTGGGCAACACTAACGTGCGATCGAATCTATCCATGTCACTCCTATCGGATTACCTCCCTAATACATCAGGTTCAATAATCCAATAGTTTAAATAAATAAGAAACAAAAATGTGAAAGGACCCACAAGAGTACTTTAGTAACGAAATGTAGATAAGTAAATAAAATAGTAAAAAGGAAAAATGAGTTTTATTCAATAACATTTAAACATACTTCCTTGGGTCAGTTACTTGATTCATTGTTAGTACTTTAGTACCCTTTAAATAATATGCCAGTGAATTGGTAGCACTCTGTGAGGTGATGCTACTAACACATACCTATTCTATTCTATTTAAACAATGAAGAACTATAATATGAACTATTATACATCCTTTCAAGTACTAATGATTTGTAACCTTTAAGGAGGCATTGTTAACACTATAACTAAACTCTGAAAATACAAAGCAATCCAACTAGTAATAAAATTTTCATTTTTAACCCTGAATAAGACCTGCAAGGCTGGTCAAAACGTTGGCACTCGGTGTTATGGTAAACATTTTCTTACACTATTCCATATGTACAATATACAACCCTTCAATATATTATTGTTTATAATAATATTTATTTTTCGGTGCAACAGTCCTTAGAGCAGGACCAGGACTTTCTCAATAAGTCTCCTCCAACCATCTCGGTCCGCGGTCTTGCGGCGCCGCACAGTGGTCCAAAACAGCCTGTTTTGCGATAAAACCCTATAACTTTTTATTTAAATGCGATAGAGACTTGAAATTTGGTACTTTAAAGCAATATTATTTCCCAGTCATAAATCAAATATAGTGAGCTGAACATTTTGTGTTATTCAAAAAATAATCGCCATTTTGATATTTTAAAAACAAAAATATTTTTTTAAATATCGAGCAACACATCAAATTAAATCTATTGCAGAGCAGATCAAATATAAATATTAAATGTTTATTGATTATTTTCAGAAAAATACCTCTAAAATTTAAAATTTAAAAACTTAAAAACGAATAATATTCATTAATTTTAAGTATGCATTTATTAATATTTATAATTACCACTTATGAAAGTATTCTTTTAATTTCTAAAATAACAATGTTTTTACATCTTCATGTAAATCGAGAATTTTTTTCTTCGGTTGAACTCGGTAAGTATTGATATATGGATCTGAAGTTACTAGGAGCATATTCATCACGTCTTCATTTGTTGATGTTCTTGAGCACTTTCGAGAATGGTCTAACCGAAAGTGTCGTAAGTCTTTATTTCGCGCTTCTTGCGCTTCCTCGGATAAAGCACCTATTGGCTAAATAGCGGCTGATATTATTTTCGCACCATGAAGAAGGACTTTATGGACAGTAATAGGCATGTAGTACCATTTGTATAGTTGCACGAATATTTTTGCTGTATCTAAAGCATATTCCCCGAACTTCTGAGGATCTACAGCTTGCCCACAGTTGATAGTGTCCAAAATAATGCGGAATCGGTGTATAAGATCTTGATTGATTCCAGTAATTTCAGCTGTCAAGGCAGGATTTTCAAAAAATCTGCGCGCAGAATTTCCATCATTTGTAGTTCCCACTCCCTGCTTGATTACATCGATGTTGAGGCCCAAAATCTGTTTGAATTTCTTTTGTATTTCTGATTTAGTTTCGTCTTTCAACTGTCTTGTTTCGGCATTAGATCTCCAAGATGCAAAAGGCTTATTATAGGCTACGTGTAGGATGCATTCCATGAATTTTATACGAGCATGAAGGGGTGACAACCCCATGTAAAGCGCCTCTTCTTGTTCAGATTTAAGTTTTATTTTATCTAAAACTTTCGGATGGTTTAGCTTTGCAGATAAAACACACGGCCATTGCTGACGTTTCTGTGACTGTTTGCGCAATTTTACCATCAATCATAGAAAATATTAGTTTATGTTTCACGCTGATTAACCTGCCATCGACATTGATGGCCGATTCAGTGAGCTGTATAATTTCATTTCTGATTCTGTCCACTTCATTCTTAATAGTAAGCGGATTTTCTCTAAGGAACTGAAATTGAAGAGGACGACAATATCTTGTAGAAGATGGTCTAGTGTTTTCCCACATGATTAGAGAAGAATTAGTACTTTCACTTAAATGAAGAGGTACGAGAGATGACAAAAAAATATTTGCATCAGAGGTGTTTTTCTCCTAAAAATGTCTGTTTAAATTCATTATGACCAGCAGAGCCGTCGCAACCCCATTTCGATACTAGAGTAAGATTGTGACTAATCTTATCAAAATCTGTTCCTGATTTGGTCTTTAAAATCCTAGAAGCTGTGTGGTCAAGTAACTCCTGTAAACCCACTTTACTGTAACTCTCCGTTGTTTCGACATTAGACGGGTAACATTCTTTTTTCGATGCAAGAACTTGATTGTAGGAAGGAAAAATGTTACATCCTATTTCTTTAGCTGATTTCCTCAGAATTTCGTATTGATATTTTGAGAGGGACGCGTCTAGGATTAGTGCTAAAGCTTTATCAGGACTGAAACATTTAACTGATTCTCCAGAAATTTTCTTGGCTGCTGCTAGGATTATATCATCGGAAAAACTATTACGGAGACTTTTAATTTTATATTGTTGGGATCGAGCACAAGATTCGTTGAAAGCCTTTTCAGGGCGTCCACCCAAGTCATGGGTAGTCCATGCACCTGTATTTATTTGTGGAATGCTAATATTTATGGATTTATTCTCAAGCCATGTTTCATTTTTTTGTTTAAAGTACCGTTTGATTCTACGAGCCTCTCGCCATTTAATGTTAAAACGTGGTAAAAAAGTTTGACATAAATACCCTTGTATTGTTTGAAGAAGGTCCGGTGTTAAATATCGATGATCCTTCTTAATCTGCTCAATGGATTTTTCTATATCACGACCACTATTCAACCAAATATCAACTAATTCACGATTTGACAATTGAAAATTCATTTTATCGGTGTCACTAGAGCAAGTAACAAATGGAAACTATTTGGAATTGAATACACAATAATAATATCAGCTAAGGTTAGGAGAATTAAAATAATCCTTACGTTCTCTCTTCTCGGGGTAAACAACAGTGTTTTGTGTTTGAACGACTCTAACAAGAAATATTGCAGTTTATAGCGGCTGAAAATGATTTTATCTTTTAATTAGGACTCTTGTGCAATTTTATATACAAACATCTCATCGCCGGAATGCCGCGGAGAAAACAAATTCCTAACGAAATTTTTCAAAATGCATTTTTTCACCTAATAAGGTATATCACTATTGTGGTGAATAGCTAACCATAAATTTCCTTTATCTGATATATTATTTTACTAAGGGAACTGAGAAGGACTGATTTTAAACAATATGTTCCAATTTTGTCGAGTTTTGGAACAACAGTACACAAAAGAATAAATATCATGTTACACAAAAAATTTGCTTTTGAGATGTGCAGCGACTTTGAAGGCTACAAATATGAAACAGAAATTAATTTATCATCATGATTCTTATCGATGCTTGTTTCTTGATCGTTTACTAATTCTTTATCAGTAATTTTAATATGTTTTGAACATAATAAAAAAATAGGGTTTTTTCGCTATTTGAACCACTGTGCGCCGTCCTCTCATACCTGCCTGACGGAGGTCTTGCTCCACGTCTTCTAGCTATCTCAATCGTGGTAGCCCTCGAGTTCCTATGAGATAATCACCAATTTTTAATACCCTTCCATTATCATTCTCTGTCATGTCTTAAAGATAAACCAAAACGTTCTCATGCATTCTTCACGGGTTTCGATACCGTTGGACCTGACATGTCCGTCCATAAGTGGGGGGGGGGGATAGGCTTGGTTTTGTGATCCCTAGTCTGTTAGTGTATTTTATATATATTATTATTGTATATTATTAAATACTAATCGTATGCACTCACTTAAATTTTACTCTCCACCGCACATCTTGATCACCTGTTTATATCAATAATATTCCACTACCCATTGCTGATGTAGTACGGTATCTTGACTTATATTTAAAAAAAAAGTCTTAAATGGTATTCTCACACTAGACTTAAAAGACTAGAACTTAATAGACGCTTCAGCCAATCATAAAGACTACCAAAGAGGATATTCCCTCTCTTCGTTGAAAACAAAATCCACATATCAAAACTGACTGGTTTCTTATTGTTTTTATTTTTAATAAGAAGGAATTTTGAACAACGCTAAAGAATAGCGGCTATTTGAGGATGAGAGTAATTATCCTCTTCTGCAAGAGAAGCAAATGACCTTTCATCAGATGAATCACTGACAGTGGTATGGCACCACCTGTTTTATCTACGTGATTAATTATGAAACTCGATTTTGAGTATAAAGAAGCTATTGATTTGCATGTCCTGGTTTGTGATCTACATGTATGGATGTCAATAGAAGGGTATGTTTTCTGAATGTCAGAAACTTTGTCTTTATTTTATCACGGATTGTTCAAATGGGAGTTTTTCAATATTTTCAGTTTCCGAAGATTTCCATGATTGATGATTTAGGTGTTGTATATAGGGGTATTAACTGGGCTGTTCTCATTTTTATCAATCTTTAAACCTATTAATTCCCTCTCTTCGTTGTTTATATCAAAACAAAATCCACTTATATTTAAAAAAAAAAGTCATATCAGAAACGCTTCAGCCAATTAAAGATCAATCTCGTTAAACCTATTAATATTAAATCCTATAGATTTGAAATTCGGTTGACTACAAAAGAATGGAATATCAAAATCATTCCAATATAAAGTCCTTCGTAATATTGGAAATGCTCCATATTATGGCTCCAACAAAACCCTACATAATGAACTCAATATAAATTTTGTCCTTGACCTCGTACCCCTTTGATTCTTAGGATTCTATTAAATCCTTTCTAACTATTCTAAAGTGGATCATTTATCTATTTATCTATAGTCCATCAAAGGATAGATCTTCGCTAGATCCATCCCTACTGAAAATAAATATCTTGTATACTACGATTTTTATACCTCCTACAATGCTATCTGGTTGCTAAATTCAATTTGGTCACATCACTGGAACTTCACGATTTTGTAAATTCTGCATCATTATTTTGCACTAATGCTTATTCATGGTATGTAATAGTGTAGCTATAAATAAACACAGGGAGGATAAGTAAACAGAGCCTATATCCCGTGGCATTATTTTTTATTTTTCAAATATCTGTAAATTCAGTATGTTGTTTTTAACTTTATCTGCAATATTTATTAATTTAATTTTTTTTTTTAACCTTGTTTTATTGAAGTTTGGCATCCGATTTTCAGACTTTAATCACAGGGGAGAGATGCAATAACGTTAATTGTCAGTATTTACATGCAACGCAACACAACAGATAACGAAAATGAATTAAAAAAAAAAAACGACAGATAGCATGAGAAAAAGCAAACTGATGCGATTAAATTCACAACCCAATCATCCCGATAAGCTTTAATGGTCCAATTTTTAAGAGTTAAAAGACGCCTATAATCAATGACTGACCCTTCTATCGCTGACCATCTCATCTCTCTCTTGATCCTTTTAAATCCACTGGAGTATAAACTCCAGCACTTCGTTCAAGCAATAAAGTCTCTCTAAGCCTTTTATTTCCCTAATTTCTTTTCCTCGAAACTTAAGGCATGGCGCAGAGGTAGGAGTTTTCATCCGTAGCGTTACAATTTCTAAACTACAACTAATATAGAAAGGGCTAATATTAAAACTATAATTAGAAAGGGCTCATTTAGAAATATGAGCGGATGTATTGACACTCAATCCTCTTTCCTGTATAGTTATTCCTCTGACATCCGTGCGTATTGAAGGAAATTTTTAATTTTATTTATTTAATGATATTCAAGTGTATATAATATGTGCATCAAGCAAATTTGTGGGAAATGATTACAATGGCAGTCCAATAACTTGTTATGAACTTTTCATAAGTAGCGCTTAAATAAATGTTCTCCATATGAAGGTCTCTTGGCTATCTTCATTTCAGATACCTCGGAGTTTAATCAACAATCGAGTAAGATCTGTTTGGAAGATTAGTGGAGTCGGGAGTAGCTTGTTATGGAAGGATAATTATGTATTTGGGCTAATTCAGCTACAAATGGGACCTTTACATCTTAATGGATATGTTTATCTGTGTTTATTGGAGGAATTTGCAAGAGGATTGGATACAAGAAGAATTGAAAGATTTAATGAAGCACCAAATACTAAATCCTTATGTCCAAATAGGTCTGATTACTTGCTATGTAAATAAAGGAGTGTTTTGTAATTGATTAGAAGGAAGCTCTTAAACGTTCCTCTAATAAATTTTGATTAAGAATAATTATAATAACTAGGTCCTGATGAATTTATTAGGCAATGAATCAATTGAAAAAGGATCAGTGGAATCATATTATTTAAATTCTATTTTTTTTTCCTTATCTTAATAAATATTATGTCCTGAGTGATATTTTAGGCGTTGACTTGCTTCAGCCCACCTTTTGTCAATATCTCTATCTTCAATAATTCTTCAGAGATAAGCCATCAAGTAGCTCCTTTAAGAGCTCGTCCAAATAAATATCCTCTAAAAATACAAGTCTTGGCCTATCTAGGAGTCTTTATAGGTAGCCCAGAAATCTTTCCTATTGGTCACCAATTCCTTTTATCAAACAAGTGAATTTCATTTCAACTTGGGTTCTTTGAAGATTACATATCTAGATGCTACTGTCACATCTGACACAGTCTCATCTGATGTTTATTAAGAATATATAATTAATAAAAACGACAATATTTCTTAGATACTGAGCGTTCAGTTTCCGATTGCCTCTCTCGCTGGAACCCTGATGAAGTCCTACAATGCAATTCGAAATGTCGACATTATAAATTAAAATTTATTTTTAATAGATGTGTGTCTATGACTGCATACTCCGACTACCTACTTCTTTATAGTTCCAAAACGTCAAATCCATCTACTTACTTTAAAATATAAGGGGTTCGTGGTCGTTTAAAGGTAACGGACACCACCCGAAATGTCCCTTTAAATGATTACTCCATTCCTAAAATAGCTCACTCACTCAATACTTCATGCTTCAGGTCCAAAATTAATCCAATTGTTGGCACCAACTCCTTGTAATCCATGTTAAAAGGTTTTAGCAATGAATAAGGGATTTTTAAAATTCTGTAATTTAATGTAACAATTATGTAAAAAGGTTCGCTATTTTTTATTTTTTTGTTTTTACTTCTGTTAGATAAATAACTTATATATAAAATAAGAACTTCTGAAAAACAATAAAATAGCTACAAATATGTAAGATTATGTAAGTATAGTTGAGCGGCAGGATATGAAGTATAACAAAATATTAGTTTTAAGTCATCCGTGCAGAGTTTTTCCGTAACTACATGTTAGGAAAAACTTCGGAATTTAAATTAAATCCTCAAGAAATCCCTCATATTTTTTATATATATATTTATTGATATTTACAACTATTTACATTTATACAATAAGTAAATTTGAGGAAAGTACTACAATGTCTTGTCAATAACAAGTGAAGAACCACTCACTAGTAATACTTCAAGTAATAAAAAAAGTATATAAGAAATTATTTCGGTCATCATTTCAAGCGCCTCGGTGGATAATAGGGAATATATTTGGAATTAAGTTGAAAGACCAGACGGTTAGAATAGTTATGAAAGGATAAGTATCTGGTTTGGGCTAAATCAGCAAAATATGAAACATGAAGGTCTTCATGTATACGTTTGTTTGTGACAAAGAAAGGAGGGTTGAGGATTTTTTATTACAAGGATTGGATACGAGATGAATTAGACGGTTTGGTGGAGTCCCGAAGCTCAACTCCATATATCCAAATAGGTCTGTTTGAAAGTTTGTCTAGTAAATATTGAAGAAGTCAAAAACAACGAGCAGTTTCCTTTCGTTTTAGTCTTGTGCATGGATTCCAAGTTAAACGTTTGTCTAGTTGGAGTTCTAGATAGTGGAACTTTTCAACCTGGATCAGTGGAATGTTATTAAAGGATGCTAGAGGGCAGGAAGTAATAGGCTTACGACAAACCCTAAATGTTAAAATATATATAATGATCACCCATCTGAGTTGTGTTATACAGATAGTTATCTGTGTCTGGAAGTAAGTGTTGTAACACCTTTTCGTAATCGTGACTCAGGAACACACCGTACCTCCACGGTTTGGAATATTTTAGTTTGGGATATTTTAGGGGGACCAGTTGCTCAGATGTAACGGGGCCTCTAATACTGGGTCAATCACCCATTTAGAGTATCAATGATTCAAAGTACAAAAATAAAAAAATAAAAAATTACGAAAAGGTAAAAAGATAAAAAAGCTAAAGGACTTGGCTAAAAGTCTAGTGGACTAAAGGAAGTGGCTAAAAAAGCTTAATTAAAAAAAAAAAAAACTGTTGTTTGTTGCGGCTTATTGTCCTTTAGTTTTTTTTTATCTTTTTTGTCTTTTCGTAATTTTTATTTTTTTATTTTTGTACTTTGAATCATTTGTACTCTAAACGGGTATATATATATATATATATATATATATATATATATATATATATATATATATATATATATATATAAATCGAGGTCCATAATTAAATATGCACAATTCAGTAATTTCGTTTCAGTAACACCTAATTTTAGAGACAGCGCGATTTACAAAATTAGTGATCAATCAATTATTTTAGCCCATCGGTAACAATTTAAAAGCTACTATTGATTAACTTTAAAATTAAATCTTTTATTCTAGGTAGGTTTTTGAAATTTTATCTCATTGGAAGTTTAGTTCTTTTTTTAGTTTTAGTGTTAAAAAGTTTAGAATTTATTGTTATAGAAGGGAAATAGTAAAGAAAGTGGAAAAAGTTAGAAAGTAGAAAAGGAAATGTATATTTATTAAACTGTTGTTTTTTTCGGCCTAATGTTCTTATTACTCCGTATGCACTCTAACTAGGGCAAGAGAAACAATGGGTTGTTCTAAAAGTTACTAAACCTATTCCAACCAGAGCTAGAAGTTCGAGTTCTACTCCACTGGTCCGTCTCGAAGTAAATATGTACCGGATTCGAACCGATAAATTAATTATCATATAAATAAATTAGATAAAATAAAATAAATAAATGAACTTAGCACTCATACACATTCGGCTATCGCGCTGTGATTATCAAATCCACAAAAGTCTACCACAAATTAACAATTTAACCTAATGCTTGATGTTATTGATAAGTTCCCTATGTTAAAATGTTTAAATATAATAGATAATAAAACTTTAGATAAAAACTTTTGTTTCTTTAAAAAATAAATATATAAGAAAATTAAGATACAAGAGTAAAAAACAAACTAAATTATTAAAAATATATTGATAAATTGTCAATATCTTGATAAAATATTTTGAAGATGTCGATTGTTGGGGTATGCAGTCAAAAATACACAGCAATTAAAAATACATTTTAATTTACAGTGCCGACTTTTCGGCCTAAATGCAAGCCTCCTACAGGTCTAGAGGAAAGACAAACAGTAAGATATGACAAAGAAAGGGAAGAAATCATAAAGGTAAGAAACAAACAATAGTATGAATAAAAATAAATTTAAAATTAAGAATAAAAAAAGAAAAAGAAAAGAAAAAATATTTTATCTTTATTAAAAAAAAATTTTAATTTGTATATCAAATAAATGAGACGTTGGGACACAATTTAAGTATTTCTACTTAGACGTGGTGTTTTTGTTTGACTGCATCCTTGATTATCTTCTTCTCCACTTAATTTTAATTTCATTCATACTATTGTTTGTTTCTTATATATTTTTTTCATTTATTTCCCTATCTTTGTCATATATTTAGTTTGTCTTTCTTCTAACCCTGAATACAAAACGTCGGTACTATAATTTTTTTTTTTTTTTACATATTGATATTTACAACTGTACAAAAACATATACATCAAGTAATTGTGTTGATAGTGAATACAATAGCATGAAAATAACTTGTGAAAAACTACTTGATAGTAGCACTTCAATAAAAATCTACACTCAAAGGTCTCTAGGCCATCTTCTTTTCAGACTCCTCGGAAGATTATCGGGAATGGGGTTGGAAGCAAGTTGGGAGACCAGTCGATTGGAGTGGTTATGGTGCTTACTATGGAAGGATACCTATCAGATCTAGGCTAAATCAAGGAACAATAACGTCTTTATGGATAAGCTTATTGGTTACAAAATAAGGAGAACTGAGGATTTTTCGAAGGATTTTGTATTGCAAGGATTGGATATGGGATGGATTGGATGGTTTAGTGGATCCCCAAAGCTCAAATCTGTACGTCCAAATGGGTCTTATAACATTCATGTAAATGAGTCTTTTGTAATTAATTGGAAGCTTTGATATAGTATAAATTAAAATTTATTTTTGATTGGGGTGTATTTATCACTGCATACCTCAACAAGCTTCATCTTCATTAACTTCTCAGTCAAAAAAACACAGATATAAATAGAAATAACTTAATAAGTAAAAATGAAAAAAAGTAACTGTTTTTAAAATATCTATAATTATTTTCAATATTTATAAAACGGGCTAACTCCTGAACCCGATTTCCTTTACCGTGAAGGCTCAAGTAGGATTCAAGAAGATCCCAGTGCTTTTCTTCCATGTTTGTGAACCAGTGGAGGCAGAGGAATAGAAATTACATGGCCAAGGGTTTACGGTCGTATTTTATAATCGCATTTATTGTAGATGTATTGTTTATAACATCTTTAAACAGATTTGTATATTTATCCTGAATCCTATATATAAATAAATCGAAAGAAAAACTCTGATTTTTCATAATAAATTAATATTTACATTACTGCGGAATATCACCATTAACATAGCATAATATCTTTCACTTGATATAGGCATAATAGTATAAGGATCAATGCAATTAGGATTGAACTATTTACCAATTCTATTTGATTTATTATTATTTGAAAACTAGTTTCAAATGTTAAACATTCATCATCAGTTTTGAAAATATACAACAATTTCAAAACATCATCTTCTGGCTACATAGATTATACATACACACACATTTAAAGGACTTCTGAAAGATACTAATCGGGGCGTAAAGCAGACTGAATGTAAAGAGGAGACAGGGTGAGGTAGATAAAAGGGTTTAAACTTCATATGCCAGAAAAGGTAAGAAAGAGGAAAAAATAATACCTTTCAATGGTTGGTTAAAAAAAAGTATTTACCTAACTACCCACCTTCCTATTTCGTCCCTTTAAACTTAGTCTTGATATATTTTAGAAGCTCTTCCAATTTGCATTAGTTTATTAACATGTTTTAGTGAGTATTATAATGTTTAATTTCTTGTTTAAACAAGAAAGATTAAAACAAATAATATGTGTATATGATCTACGTAGCAAAATACTGATTTTTTGAAATGTTTATATATTTTTAAAACTGGTGATGTATGTACAACATTCTGGACTAGTTTTCAAATAAAAACTATTCCAATAGAAGTGGCAAATTATTCATCAATCTTAATTGCATGATATTTGTGTTATGACATGCACTACAAAGATTATACTGTTGGTCCACAATGCTCGAAAATCCTTTTGAAAAGAGACTAGAATAAAAGATTTCGCCTAAAAATTTCACCACACTCTTTGATTTATCGCCTACGTGCTTAGTAAAAAGTGGCTTGGCATTAAAAAAAAGTGACAAATGAACAAACGCTTTCGTTTAACTCCCCCAGCTTTGTGTCCCAGACAATCTTCCATTTTCGAAATATATCTATTTTTTTTTTTCTGAATAGCTACTGTAGGAGAATTTAAAAGTTTGCATCATTAGTTCTGTTTCGTTTTCTATTATTTTGTAGGACCCATGATAATATAGAATCGTATATTAATCTTAAAACCTCGTATATATAGAATGCATAAATTAATCTTTTAATTTAATGTGAAAGTAATTCATGAACCATTAAATGAAATAAACTTTATAAGAACTCAATTAAAAAATAATATACCCTGAATTTCTCAAGTTCTTGAAGGAAAAAGTTCTCGTTCGTTAAACCATGAGAAGAATTTAGAAACTAAGGCACTCGGAGTAATGCGAACACAAAGCACGAAAAGAAAGGAGGAAAAATACAAGGAATTTAATTCGTTCTAGAAAGAGAAGGACGGTTTCCACAAGCCTTTGTTGTAATCCTTTAAATGGTATTTGAACAAGTATAGATGAACAAAGAAGATTCGATGGTATTTTGAATATACTCCTAAGAATTGTCGTTGAATCGGTAGTTGTGCAGAATTGGACTTTTCTTTTCTTTCTTTAAATTAACTTGAATACCAGTTAACTATTAACCTTCAAGTAAGGATACTTAGTATCTTCGCTATTAAAAATCAATTAAAATGTTCTTCATACCAAGGCCTTAAAGCATCTATTTTGGGGCGAATGGTATTTTTAGGTTTATTACAGGTTTTTGAAAAATGATTAGAAATGCCCTACTGTGCCTTATCGGCATCTTAACGATAACCAGGAAAATATAGTTATAAAAAAAATATTATTTTTTTTTTTTAGCTATCAAAGAAATTATACATTTTTATTTCCATCGAATAAATAATGATTGGAATCAGTCCAATGAATAAAATTCTAAAATAAATGCATGCTATTGGTGAATTTATATCATCACTCATTATGAAGTATAAATTATTCTTAAAATTAGAACAGACCTACGAAAAAATACAAATGTAAATGTTGTACGGTTTTTCTATAATAAATTAAAATATTGTAGTTTAAAACAGTCCTGCTGTACTGTTGTACTTGAACCGTATACTTAAGCTAGGCCTGGACTCACGTATTAATAATGTGGAAGAGAAAAAATCATGAAGAATGTTTGGAAAAACGAAGAACTTTATGGAAAATCGCCTGTTAGTGTCTCATAAGCTAAATGAAAGGAGTCAGATGGAGAAGGACCTGGTCATAGTAACTCGAATTGAAGTTGTGAATTACATTTCATCGAGTCGTGTGGGCCTGACGATTTCAGTGATTTAAGGGTCAAATATTAGTATCTGAACTTTCATTGATAATTCAAAATAAACACATCGCTCATGGGCTTCAATAGTGGCACAACTTAAAAAATCTTGTTTTGAGATAAGTGTGTTTAAAGTTTTCATTAATAAGGAAAATACATAGGAAATGCTTTAGTTTGCTTAAAAGAAAGAAGGTATAACATGAAGGTAGCATCTTCTATGCATTTTCCTTAGCAATGAAAACTTTAAACCCCCTTATCTCAAAAAATGATTTTTTGTGTTGTGCCACAATTGCATCCCATGAGCAATATGATCTAAACAGATTTTTTTTAATTTACCTGAAGAAATTAAGTGGAAGTAACAAGATTTTTTTTTTTTTTAATATTACACATTCAGTCTATAGTGAACAAATATAATAAAATGAGCGTAACGTTTGTGACAAAGTTTACCATAGTTTACATTTAGTAGTTCTCATTTAAATTATAATATTCCAATAATATGAAAATGATTGCAAATTTATATATAAATGAGTATTGGGGTGCTTAAGGTTATATTTTTCTCATCTTTTTATTTCTAAATATCAAATACAACCCTTCTATAACAGTAACATTCGTTGGTATTTTCAGAAAACTTTCGTATTCTGGGCCTTTCTCTAGAAAATTGCTCCATCGAAACTTGTAAACCCTGTTGACAGGATGCCGTGCCCCTGTTCTCCACACAACAAGCAATTTCCTTCGGCGAAGCCGATTATAACGATTTGTTACAATTTCTTTCTAGAAGAGCACTTTAGAAGCGCTCTTTGTTACATTCTTTTATGTGATCTTCATAATTAATTCAATTATTTTTATATAGAATTCGTTCAAATAAAATAACTGCTTACATTTCTAAAACAATTTAACTTTAACATATATATATAGGTGGGTCAAGGGGAGGGATAATTTAAAGGTTCATGTGGTGGAAGAGATGCCGAGGGAATACCAAGCGATTATCGGGTGTGATCTTTTAAGCAGGACCGGAGCATCAATCAAATGTAAGAACGGGAGGTGGAACATTCGTATAGGAGGGAAGAAGTATAGATGGTGGGAACTTCCGAAAGACGGGAAAACAAGGGTTGGAGCAATCGGGCGAGTAGAGGACTGGAGATACGCCTTAAAAGGGGAATATGAAGATATATTCTTCAAGGAGGGCGAGACACTCGGAATAACAGGTAGAACGGTCCACGAAATTTTTTAAAACAAGAAAGGGTTACCTATGTGAAGAGAGGAGGTATCCTCAGGCCCTGAGGGAGCACATCAGAGTAGAGTTGGATAGCCTTAAGAACAGGGGATTATAGTGGACAGCACGTCGCCCTATAATAGCCCCTTATGGGCCGTGAAAAGAAATGCGCACCGGTGAGAATAAAGAAAAGTATAGAGTTGTGGTCGACTACAGAAAATTGAATGACAACACCGTGGATGAAAAAATACCCGATCCCCAGGTTTGAGGATATTATAGATAGGCTGAGTGGGGACGACAATATTCAGCACGCTGGATTTAAAAGCTGGATATCACCAAATAAAGATGCACCCTCGAGACCAGCACAAGACAGCATTCACATTTGAGAGGGGGCATTATGAATTCACTCGGATGCCGTTCGGACTGAAAACGCTCCCATAACCTTTCAGAGGCTGATGGATGAGTTCCTAAGGGGTATAGATGAATCAATGTGCCAAGTGTACATGGATGATCTGTTGGTATTCAGTAAAACGGAAAGCCCAGCATGTGGAACACTTACGCAAGGTCTTTGACAGAATTAGAGAATTTGGGTTAAAAAACTATCAGAAGAAAAAAATCCAAATCCTAGGGCAGGAGCGAATAAATTTTTTAGGGCACATAATAGCAAGAGAAGGGGTAAAAACGGATAGTAACAAGGTAGAAGCACTTCAAAGAATGTCGGTCCCCAGAGATGTGCAAGGGGGTTAGAAGACTACTGGGGGCGCTAAATTACTATTCGGAGATTCGTACCAGAAATGGCGGAGTACCTAGTACCCCTAAACACAACCTTCTAAAGAAAGGGAAGAAGGTGGTAGTGACGCCGGAGATGGGAGGATAACATCCAGAAAATGCATGAAACGGCTTCAGGCAGAGCCGGTCTGGCGTTCCCGGACTTCACGAAGCAATTCACTATCACAACCGATGCCAGTGAATATGCATTTGGGCAGTGCTATCTCAAGACGGGGAAAAGGAGAGAACGTCCGGTAGCGTATGCCAGCCGAAGGCTCACAGACGCAGAAACCCGATATAGCGCACTAGAGAGAGAATTGCTCGGGATCGTGTGGGCCATATATATATATATATATATATATATATATATATATATATATATATATGTGTGTGTGTGTGTGTGTGTGTGTGTGTGTGTGTGTGTGTGTGTGTGTGTGTGTGTGCGTACTATTATATATATATATATATATATATGTGTGTGTGTGTGTGTGTGTGTGTGTGTGTGTGTGTGTGCGTACTATTATATAAAAGGACATGCCATTTTTCGTTAGGGATCCCTAACCGTGAAAACTTCTGAACCAATCTGTACTAAATTTGAACCACATCATCTTTATAGTTCCAGAAATATTTAGTAATATTAAAATTGACTGATTTTAAATAAATTTGTTCTTAAAAAAGAGATATGTGGGTAATGTGGGTAACAGTGAAGTTTGAAAATTGACCGATAGGTGGCGAGCGCCGTTCTAAATGAGTGGTTAGAAAGGTACTGTGTTATAAAAAGCTTAATATTGATAATTTTTATTTATTTCAATCAAACTATCAATAAAGATTTAAATATGTGGTGCGATGTATGGATCCCAGTTAAATTAGAAAATCGACGATTCCCCAGTAGAGTTTATAATGGTAAAACTACCAATCTATACCACATTTTAGTTCTAGAAAGGATTAACAATATTAAAATTTTGACAAGAATCAAATTGAAATCAGGTTTATCACACTTTTATATACTTTTATTGTCAGAAATTAAATCCTACTGAATGAAATCAATAAAATTATTTTTGGCGAATGAAAATTCTCACTTAATCAAAAGTGTATTTGTTTTTTGATATTGTGCGTTAAAATATGATACTTGAGCCTTTAGTTGCGAGCATTGAAAATGTAGTTTATTAACCGCAAGTTTCTTATTAGTCTTTGTTCATTTGAATAACCAAAGAATATATATATATATATATATATATATATATATATATATATATATATATATATATATATATATATATATATATATATATATATATATATATATATAATGAACAATTACACCTGATATTTAAAGCTGAAACATCTAGTAAATATGAACATCACAATAACTATCACACGACAGCGGTTTGTTAGGCTTGTAATAGGCAACACTTCAATGAAAGTTTGATACTCTGTGGTCCTGAGGCCATCGTCCAAGACGTTTTGAAAGGTGCTTAAGGATTGTCTGTCAACCAAGGTGGAAGACGGGTGAATTTGAGTGATTATGGAGTTTACAATGAAATGATATGTAATGGGTTTGGCATATTAGTAACGAATCAAATTAACATTTTGTCCAGATTTCTGAAGATCATGAAGAACAATTCCTTTTCAATCCTACCATTATTACTTACCTTGAAGTCAGTTTAGGCTTTGCCAACAAAAGCTGTTCAATTTCGCTTCATTTCATCCTTATTTAATGTTATTTAATTTATGAGAAATCCAAGTATTGAGCTTCTTTTAGTATCCAGTCTAATGTTTTAATAAAAATCAAAAGCCCAAATGAAATGTCACATCTAGTATGACTCCTATGCATAAGGGTTACTAAAAATATGCGACTTCAAAGCAACGAATTACCATAAAATGAAAATACTTTTTCCTCAACCCAATATTTATACTGAACACGACTGTTATCAATATTGTGAAATATTTTGCCATTCTGAAGTATGATTTCTTTCAGTTTCACAAATAAAAAAAGTAATTCATTTTTTCGAATAAAAAATAAGCTTCTTCAAAAGACTTTGATTGCGGTTTTATTTTAAAAATTATTTGTCACTTTAACCTTGCATGGAGAATCCCCCTTAAAATAAAAATATTAGAATTTTCCGAAAGGTTTGAAATATGAGACGGGCAGTGGTGAGTTAAGAGCACTGATAGCACTCCCGCCCATAAATCACAGCTTTGTGCCGGCCCACGCTCTCGAGGCCAGTCGAGATGAAATTTCATTTGGAGAATACGCTGGCTATATATATGATACTACCAAAAGATTCCTCTTGAAATTGCCAATATGGTAGCAGTAATTATTGCTTTAACGGATGATTTATGTTAAATATCATCGTCTCTGATTTATATTAATTATTTTTTAGACCTAAACTGTACGTATGTTGGGGCAGATATAATTTATTTCCATAAGCTCATGATCTAGCGGTAAACCATCTGATATTGTATTTTTAATTTAATTTGTTTTTATAAGCCCTATTAATAATAATAATAATACTTAGAATTGATGAATTAATTGCCACTTCTATTGGGATTATTTTATTAGAGAACTAGTTTCGAATGCTAAACATTCATCTTCTGTTCTAAAACATACATTTTTTCAACACATCAGTACTTTCTAATATGGATTATATACACTAAAGTATTTAAAAATGTAAGACAAGAAATCAAACATCAGTACTCACCTTAGGTGGTCTAAGAAGTAACTGAAGTAGAAATGGATTTCTCACTGAATTCGTGAGAAGTGGAAGGGGGCAGGTAGGCTAAATTTTTGTGTTTTACTACGGGATTTCCCTTATGATTTGTTTTAAACGATTTTATTATTTCTAATGATTCACAGATATTTAATTTTAGGCTATTTTCTACTTTATGTAGTATTTTAATTTAGATGGATAGCGAAATTGGAGTTTTGGTTTTACGAACTAAAATGTAATGACTGTGAAGCAAAATACACGGGAAAAACTGGACAGTCGGTAAATTAAAGAGTAAAAGAACATATAAGAGCATACACTAATAAGACTAAAAACTCCAATTTCGCTATCCATCTAAATTAAAATTACCATAAATTTAATAAAAACTCCGGAGTAAAAATGAAATAATATTTTTATAACAAAATAACAGATAATAATAATAAAATATATTATTAAAAAGGAAAAGAAATTTTTTTTTTTTTTTTTTTTTACAAAAACAAGAAGATTTCTTAAATACAAATTGTTCATATTTTAAACAATCAAAAAATGGATATTGACAGTTTTTGAAGGACATAATCTGGGTGGATACTAGGTGGTTAAAGAAGTGGTATTTGAAAGTGGAAAGGGTAATTGAATGAGGAATGTTGAGAGGGATGGAGTTCAAGAGAGAAGAGGATCAGATTAGGAAAGATCTGTCGGAAGTGGTTGAGCAATGAGCATGAGTATACAAATCTGATTGGTGGGAACGGGTTTGGCGGGTAAATATACTTATTTATAATCCTATGTTGTATAGTTTATTATACTTCGATAATATTTAGGCTGAACATCTTTTTTTTATTTTATTAGATCAAAAAGTCAATCTATTTGTAGTAATTTGGAGATGAGCGTTGAAAATAGAAAGAAAATCTCAATCTCATGGAAGGGATATTGGTCTAGGTTAAAACGGAAGAAAATCGCATAGCTCTATATTTTGTTTTAGCTGTTCATCGGAGTATTCCCTAACAGAGCAAAGACACTACTAATTATTGAATGCAAGCAACATTTAGGAAAAAAAAAAATTAAAAATGATTCACGAAATTTTAAAGTAATATGATTTATTACAGTTTTACTTTGGATAGATCATATCTCTCAAGAATTTATTTAAAATCACATTAGCCCTTTTCTCCATCGAATCCAAGGCGTGATGGAAGCAAGGAATATAAACTATATTACTTATATTTAACGTTTCGTAAATTTACAATTGCTCTGTAATAATTTCAAAACTGCTTCATATTATTTAATTAATGTTTTATTAATTAAGTTATATTATTTAGTACAAATAACAAATAATAATAATAAATATAAAAATATATTCATAAATACTAACAGAAAATTTAATTTCTCTTTGTACAAAAACAATAACATTTCACGAATAAATGAAACTTTTTAAAATTTTAATAAACGTTCAAATTTTATTATCCGTGCTTTCTCTTTATGAAATTCTTTGTCCATCTCAATTCAAAAATGCTTCTCTCCAACTTCCTTTAAATATTATCTATTTCTTCATCTCGTGAATTTTCAGTCTTTCGAACAAATGTAAAATGTAATATTTATGTCATACATATTATAATAGTATGTATTGGTTTTTTTTATTTTATTTTTTATAAGATTTATCATTCACTTTGCAACTCAAAATCTAATTGTTAATCAAATGTCAGAGCCAGGCGATTGCTCTATGTATTGCACTCATTTGTTATTCTTATAGGACAAGCTGCCCCAGAATAAAGTTTATTTTCTTATTGTTCCTATATATTCTATGCATGTAAAATATTCATTTTATTATTTATTTATTATCTTATATTAAATAGTTTATTATGTACTTTGAAGAATATTCAGTCAAAAAGGGGAAAAATCCGGTAACCATAGCTCTGAAAACTTGAAAATGTATATTATTAAAGATGGATTCTTCATCATTATGAACGCTTTATTCAAACTTCAAAACATGTGAAAATCTTCTTTCTGGTCTCGATGAGACTACTTTAAGTGATAGTATATGAGACAAACTCTCGGGTGGCGATGAAATATCGAAACTGTTTTCTTAGACATTTCCGTTCAAACATAGCATCTTTAATTTACTAAGCATAAATCATTAAATGCAACTTTATTTCATTATTTTAATTCTACAATGTTTTGTATTTACAATTAAATTAATATTAGTTAGATCTTGGAAAACAAAAATCAATAATTTTAACAGTTTCACTAGTAAACTGAGGATTTGGATCGTTTTAATGCCAGTTGTTTTTTTTAAATGAATTTCTAATTTTTATTAATTGTCAAACATAACCGTTTCCTCTATTTATGTATCTTGGATGATTGAATTTCACCTTTTTTTTTTCTTTATAGTTTTTATAAAACAATCAAAAATCAATAAATAATATCAACATGCTAATTTAATTCGCATTAAAAATATACTATTTTATTATTAAAAAAAAAAAAAATAATAGTTCAATATTTCTATATAAGATCTTTGTGTAAATGTATTGCATTGAAAAAGCAAACAAATAAACAAAACATTTGTAAGCAGCTTAAGCTTTCAGGTCATGGTTCATCCCTGTTTATAGTCCATATTCACAGCATGTCGTGCCTCGGGGCGTATGAGCAATATCCTCTCGGGGGAAGGATCTCAGCGATTTCTCTCGTTCTGTTATTTCTATCTTATATTATTTTTTATTGCATCGCCCTATCTTTGAAACATCCCGTTTTATTCAACTGACACAAATATTTGACTTTTTTTTTTACCATTTTGACTTGGATAGAAGTGCTGCTATCGTAGCAAAGAGCACGTTTTATGGATACATGAATTATACATAAACCTTATTCTGATAGAAAATATCCACTCAGAATAACAAGAATCTATAATAAATAGTAAGCTGGCTGCGTTAATTACAGATAACGTGCAACTGATCAAAATTATTACATTTTTTTAAATTTTGATGGAAATGAAAATTATAACTTTAGAAATAATGACTTATTAAAACCTTCAAAAAAAAGTTAACTACTTAAACATTAATAATTATAATTTAATTTGACATTAATAAAAACAAAAGTATTCTATTTTGAAAGTTATATTTCTTATCATCCAACCTTTATTAAAACAGGCAGTGCTATAGTTAATATATTTCATTTTTTTTTTGTTTAACTTGTTCAATAACATTTAATTATAAATTTATAATCAATTAAATTATATTAATTAAAGGTAAAGTAGTTAACTTCGGAGTAAACGATTTAATATAGAGCGATGCAATAAATTAAAAAAAATTATATATATATGTGTGTGTGTGTGTGTGTGTGTGTGTGTGTGTGTGTGTGTGTGTGTGTGTGTGTGTGTGTATAAACAATATTTTTAGAACGGTAGCTGTAATCGAATTAATTTTGAAATTGATTTGATTATATAGATAATTGTTATATTTTAACGTACATCATTGTTTAACCACGAAAAAACAAGGATTTTAAAAACTGAATATATATTAATATATTATATTAATGAAAACTATTATTGAAATTTCAAATTAGTTGATAATTAGTGAATATAAAAATATAACTGATTATTAAGAAGAAAGAGATTGGCCTTATTGATAAGGTATAATATTAATCGTATCTAATACTGAAGATATTATTGTGTCTTGTACTTTTTTTTTTATATATTTGTTTTTTTTTATTGATTTAAGGTCCAATAGAATTCATTAAAAAATAATAAAAAGTATCGAACAAACCGTTTATTAGTTAATAAGTGCTGTGAAGAATAGTTACCTATTGTGATGGAATCGACAGATATTGTAAGATATTCTGTTAAATCCGGAATTATTTCTGATGTAATTGGAGGGCGTTGTGGGAGCGACTCGTTAGTGGTATCAGGTCTAAATTTAGCCATAGCCTATTCTCAGCTAAATTATTTCATGCAAAGCTATATTTTGAGCAGATATAATCTGCTTAAACACTTTGTAGTAGAACAATAATATGATATATAAATATATCGACAGTAATTATAATAATATATATAAATTCTTGACTGTTGATATTGTCGTTTAATAGGTTTTTGAGGTTTAGTAAATTATATTCTCTCTCATATTATGACAATTATATCAACACAGTAAATATATCGCAATAACCCGTTTCTAAAGTCCTAAGAAAAATAGGACTATATCCTTGGGAAATGTGCAATAGTCAGAATTGAAAATTTTTTTTTACTCATAACGGTAGACTATAAATAAATATGTTTCAAATCAAATTTAAAGCTTATAAGCATTTCTATAAAATTTATTATATACATAGTTGTCATACTTCCAACGGATTTCGAGATTTACGTTATTGAAAATCAATAATTTTACTTAAAATCGATACTCCTATTTGTCAAACATGTGCTTCTAGCTCGTGCCACGATCGTTCTCAGAAAAAATGTCATAAACGGAGTTGTAGAGCATTATATTTAATTTAATTTCATATATACTTTGAATGGTATTTGGCACTTGATGCAAATTTTTAACTATACTTGAGGTAAAAATTATTTCGATGATTACAGATTTTTAATAACGTATATCTCGAAAACTTTTGAAAGTTCGACAAATTCAATAGTAAATAATAATTAACATATTTATAATTTAATATGAAATCGTCGGATCCAGGCAGAACTGTATAACAGTGTCCTTATAGCAGTTTAATTTTTTTTTTTTTTAATTAGCTACTTTACAGAATATTTATATTAAGCAAATGCAGGGGAAATGATTACAATGACATCTCAATTACTTGTATTGAACTACTCGTTCGTAGCACTTCAGCAAAAGTTAGTCATTCGAATGTTTCTAAGCCATCTTCTTTTCAGACTTAGAGACATCATCGAAAATCGAGTATGAAACAAGTAGGGAGACTAGTATATTTAAATGTTTACAGAGTTTACAATATAAGGATAGATATCTTGTTGGGGCCAAATCACCATTAACATTAACATTAAGATCTTTATGGGTAAGTTTATTTGTGACATAATAAGAAGCATTAAAGATTTTACAAAGGATTTTGAATTATAAGGATTGAATATGAGAAGAGTTAGAAGGTTTAGTAGAGCCCTAAGGCTGAACTCCGTATGTCAAATAAGTTTATTACAGTCATGTAACTATTTAAAGACCTATGTCTTTTGTGATTTATTAGAAATATTGGACGTTTCCTCGTATGTTGAAGGAGTCGAAAACTGGACGTTTCATATCGTTTTAGTTTTATATGTGAATACCAAGTAAGGCGTTTGTCCAGGTGGAGTCCTAGGTAGCTGATTAAGAGATTGATGTATACTGACAGAAAGACAGAAAATCTTAAGTTTCGACAAAGGGTAAGATGAGATCTGTTTGTTTTATTTATAATTTATTTTGATCCTTATATTTTGGACACCATTATTCAAAGTTTTTGGTGTGAGATTGGAATAACTAAAATGAGATGAAAAGAACATTATTTCTGATTACACAAATGTATCATCAACGTAAGTCGTAAGGATTTTAAATAAATATTTAAAAAATTTATTTTCTGATTAAGGAAAAAAATCAATTAAAAGCAAACTTAAGTGTTTTGCTTCTGTTAAATGTGTTGACAGTTATACAATTGATTTTATAAGTGTTCTAATAAACCATGGGGTAGATGATCTATAAATAATGTCATAATATATTTTAATTTTAATTTATTGGTTTATTTATTTAAATAGTGTATGGTACCTTGTACCACTATATTTGGTTAAAAACATCAATCTCACGTTAGTTACAAGTTTCATTTTAGGTAATGATTCAATTTATTCTAACATTGTGAAAAATGGTGTACATGATATAATTTCTTATTTCATTGCTACGAATTGCTGATGATTTTCACTAGCTAAAATGAACTTGCTTACGGAGTAAAACACCATGAAACGCAGTTTAATTATTAAATCAAAAGTTTGAAATTTAGTCATTTCAAACGTGTATAATACCTGTATTAGAAGGAAATTGAAAACGAAGAGAAGGGAGATGTTTGATTAAACTTGGTAGCCATGTTTCTCAACAGATAGCTAGGAGTGTTGGGGTAAATCATTTATCGAAACTTGTTCTAAGAAAGCATGGGGTGAGATGTATTCATTGCAACTAAAGGGCAGCAAGGCCTATTTTATTTTATTTGAAATTCAAAAATTTTTAAAAAATAATTATAAATATACTTAAAATTAGATTAGAAGAATAAAATTTTAAAATAATGGCAATTATTTTAAAAACATAAAATTTAAATAAATGTAGTTGTATAAAAATATATAGGTATTTATATAATGCACTAAGGTGTATATAATTGATACCAAAGCCATTACAGGTATTAATAATTAATCTATATTAAAATAATTAGGGTGAGAGGGTCATTTTCGGGAAGGGGTTTTCGGAGTACCTTATTAGGGTTTAATAAGGAACGAACCTTGGTCCTTTGGCAGCAGGTTTATCGGTGGCTTGAATACACTGGAAAAAGTTATCAAGCAAAGGATTCAAAATTTAAAAAATAAAGGCTTAGCAAACCCGAAGGATCGATGCCGACACCACCGACCATTGATCACACACTTCCCTCCAACCCACCCGCTTAAAAACCAACGTTTCGTTCAACTCCTGGGTTTGCCCGATAGCTCGTAATTGATTGATATTGATTGATCCCGTAGTTCTGTACTGTGGAGCCTTCTAAATTCTCTAATTTCCTCAGCTTTTTTCGAGGGCAAATTTTCAACGCATTATTTTATTTTCGAAAACGTTAAGGCGTTTTTTTGTCCCTAACGTTAGCAGCCAGGTTTCGCATCCGTAGAGAACTGATGGTTGTATAATAGTCTCATATATCCTAATTGTTAACCCGCCCTTCGTCGCTAGCCGATCTGCTGCACCGTTAGTCTCTAGGTGAGCATTTCCCTCACTTCTATGATTTTCATAAAAAATCCAGTTTTATGTTACCAAATATGTAGTTATAAATGGTAAATAAATGTATAAGGAGAAAAAATATATTTTTATAAAGATTTATTGTAAAACAACAAAAAAAACAAACAAAAGTTAAATATTGTAATATTTACATAATAATGTGTTTTTCATCAGCTAGAATTTTCTTCTATTTCTATACAATTATTACAAGTATATTTACTATGTTTATTGGAAATTGGAAAATTACACTTTTTAGAATTTTCTTTTACAATTATAAAATAAAAGTATAAATGAATAGTAAATGACAACAGCATTTGCAACTGCGTGACAGTGAAACAGTGAACAAACTTAAGGCCATCTTATTTATAAATACAGAAAATTGGAAAGGTATAGACACATATTAAAATACAAAGTTCTACTGAACGAAGACCAATGACCACCTTCAAAGAAGTATCTCATAGACAAATACTTTGATGAGTTTGATGCATTTGTGGATCATGTTGATTATACAGGGTGAGTACCTCTTAACCTATCATTCAAAAGATCATTAAAGTTGCAAGTTTTGTGAGATTTGACGTTTTGTGGATAGTTTTTTTTCGAAAAAAGGTGAGCGTTGAAGTAATATTAGACATTGTAACATCCCTAAATAAGGTGAAGATCAAGCTGTTCTTTAAGTCACAAGTTTTAATTAAATTCAAGCTTACATGTACTCTGCTCTAATAGAAAATTTAAAGCTCAATCCATAAATGTGGTCAAAGTTTGAAAAATATTTTTTAAAATGGAGATATTACAGCCTTTATGATAAAAATGTGGTTTCCTCAAAAAAGTCTTTGATTTATCGTATATCTTCAACGGATTGGAATAGAAAGGTGAGGTCTGCGGCATTTTTCTACATTTTTGATCTAGTATCGCTCAATTTTTTTACACTAACAAGGGGAGGACACACTCAGTCTCTCACGGATCTTGTTGGCAATTTTTTTTGAGGTTCCTGGTCAAAAAATATTAGACACGTATTTTGCCGTTCCGACCAATGGGCCCTAGAAGCCGAGAAAAAAAATACAAATTATACTAATTTATTTTATATCTCGGGTTTAAAAAATGGTATCGACATAATTCTTGCACCAAGATCTTTAGTTTTGATAGCAGATTCAAGGAAAAATACAGCCACTCCATAGATTTTGGCATTTCATGTTTTTTGGCATAGCAAGTTTTCTTACTCCTAAAAAAATGTAGATTTTCCCTGGTTTAATTGTATTAAAAAAAATGTAGATTTTCCCTGGTTTAATTGTATTAAAAAAAATGTAGATTTTCCCTGGTTTAATTGTATTATCTTAAAAGTAAAATAAGATAACGTTTACTAGTTTTGGTCATGGGTGACAATGTTAGGTCTATCAGTGACCATAACTAGTTATGATCAGTGTAAATGTATAATGGTCACTTGCTTTTACGATTTTATTTTTTCTTCATGATGCTGTTTTAGAATCTTCTTTTTTTACAGTAAATACTTATTTATAACTATGCCTAAAAGACGATATTCGTACTCTGAAGATGATGCCACACAGGCAAAAAAGAAGAAATTCTTAACCCTTTAGTGCATGATTTTTTCTTTTTTATTCTAATAAATATTTTTAAATATGTTTTGGTCAGGTTATTAACAGAAAAATACTGAAACAAATATTTTGTTATTAAAATATAGTTTAAATATAATTATTAAAATATAATAAATAATTTTAATATTTTATTAAAATTTGTAGGTAATTTTAATTAATAATATACATTATGTTACACATAACTAAAAAGTGATTTATCTCGATAATAAAAAACAAGAATTTTATCCTCATTGATATTTTACAAACTACATATCTTGGGAAAAGCCACAGACATTTTATTTGATAAAAAAAATACAATGAATGTTATAAAAATAAATAAGAACACTTTACTGGAAGGAAGGAGGAGTCTCCACAACTGAGGACTTAAAGATTAAGTGACAATTAGAGACATGCCTGGTCCAGTTATGGCATGCCAAGTCCTCTCATGCCTAGAGGGATGACGTAGCATCTCTACAACAAGGTTTAGTTCCAGAAAACGCAAAGAGAGTTCGCTGCCATAAGTATAAATGTATTGTTGCAGATATGCTATAGAGGGTTAAAGGGGCTTCTGTAAAATCTATACCGAAAAAGTATGTGTTTTTGAAATGGATGTTTTTCTTACTTAAAATACCTAGTACCAATGTTATTACTCCCTTTTATTATAACAGGTACAAAATCCCAAGGACGACGTTACCTCGAAGATTAAAGGGCACAGGAAGGTTTCAGTGTGGTCCAGACCGCATTTTGTCTGCTGAAGAGGAGGACCTGTTAGAGAAATGGATTATTCATTGCTCTATACAAAGGTTTCCCAAACGAAAAATTGATTTATTCTTGAGCGCCAAAGAACTAGCAATAGTTTCAAACCGACAATGTAAATTTAAAGATGGTATGCCCAGCGACGGATGGTATAGGGGTTTTCTCCGTCGCCATCCAAATATCTCCAGTAGAACCACTGAAGCCGTATCACCAGCCAGCTCTTGTGTGTCTGACAAATACATCCGTGGTTGGTTTGACTCAGTGAAAAATATTTCGAAGGAAGAACACGTCCTTAATCTTTTGTGTCACCCATCGCGGATTTTTAATGGTGACGAGTCTGGATTTCTTTTAAATCCCAGAAGCAGCAGTAAAACTGTAATAATAAAGTGTTTTCGAAGTTTTATTTTTGATTAATAAATCCTTATTATTCTATTAACCTCAAATACAATTCTATGCGTACCTCAAATAGGTACGCATAAATAGTGAATTTTAAAATAATAAAAACAATTGTTTACAAAATTTTTGTTTATATGACCATAACTAGTTTTTACTATGAACATAACTCATACACTGTGCCCATAACTGGTATTTTTAGGATATTTGCGTAAATACTGAAAAATCTATTTCAAGGAAAAATACAGAGCTTTAGTAAATTTACCATTTAATAGAACAAGAATTTGTGAATCTAAATATGTAAAAAAATTAGTAATCTGCGAAACAGTCTAGACGATATCCTCTTTTGCATCAATCAATTTCCTTAACTATGACCATAACCCGTGATTTACCCTATATACTATTTAGAAGAAATAATCTATTACTTTAATAATAAATATTAAAGTAATTATAATTATTTATTATTTATTGTAGTAATAATTTATTACAAATTAATATTTACATGATATACAGACAGAACCAAATTATAATTATTTATTATTTATTGTAATAATAATTTATTGCAAATTAATATTTACATAATATACAGACAGAAACACATATTAGATTTGATCGTTCGGTATTTGCAATTTTGTTATATTCATCAAACCCAGAACACATCTCTAATCCGTTGTGTAATCCTAGTTGACTGGGTTGTTCTAATAACTGAGGCTTATTACCTTACAATATCATCTTCATTATATTCAACAAAATCCTGTCAGCAACGGAAGTGAGGCAGTTATTGCTATAATGTTTTTATGTCAAATATCACAATCATATTTTAACATGTTCAACTACAAAATAAAACAAAAATTGTAAATACCTAACCATCAAATCTAATATATGGTTCTGTCTGTCATGTAAATATTAATTTGTAATAAATTATTATTACAATAAATAATAATAATTATAATTACTTTAATATTTATTATTAAAGTAATAAATTATTTCTCCTAAAAAGTATATATATATATATATATATATATATATATATATATATATATATATATATATATATTTGCTTTATTGATATATATATATATATATATATATATATATATATATATATATAGAAATAAAAATTTCTATTAGATTTTACAGTGTAAAAGCTAAAATGTTTCAAGTGAAGTGCATTCAATATATTTTTTCTCCAAGAACCTACATCGGATTCAAATTAAGCATTCCAAAAAACTCTTAAATACGAAATTTCATCCAAATAGAAAAATATAAATTCTTAAGCTTCAAAATGGTAGGCAACATTTGTTTAAATTGATAAAAACATGAATTACGCTTAGACGGTTTAACGAATCAACTTTATTTTTTTACACAAAATATAGGGTGGTAATACGCTTGAAATGTATTTGGTTTCATCATCCTATCTGGTTTCAAACTCAAGTTAAAAATCAAAATGTTTTTCGGATTTTCCAATTTTTTTAATAGGTTTTTGTTTATCGAATTTTACATTTATATACATCAAAAGAAAGCTGAGACTCTCCTCTTTCCAGTGATACCAACCAGTGAATTGTGTGACAACGTAATGGCGATTTAAAGGTACGTAACCCATAATCGGTTTTAAAATTTCATTTTCCTGGAAGAGCGTGAAAAAATGAATTTTTTTGATTTTGTTTAATAACCGTTTTTTAGTGTTTTTGAAGGTGCTGAATTAGAATCTGACCTCAATTTTTGTGAGAAAAAATCTATAGAGGTAGTTTGCTTGAAAAACTAATCATTTTTTTTAAATTTAATTAACCTAAACCAAAATCTATGGAGTGGCTGTATTTTTCCTTAAATCCGCAATCAAAACTAAACATCTTGGTGCAATAATTATATCGATATAATTTTTTAAACTCGAGATATAAAATAAATTAGTTTAATGATATTTTTTTTTTTTTTTCTCGGCTTCTAGAGCCCATTGGTCGGAACGGCAAAATGCGTGTCTAATATTTTTTGACTAGGAACCTCCAAAAAAATTACCAACAAGATCCGTGAGAGACTGAGTGTGTCCTCCCCTTGTAAGAGGTACTCACCCTGTATAGAGTTCAAAGATTGAACATTTTGTTTAGAATTCTGTCTCTATTTGTTTATATTGTTTGATCTTCAGGGTTCCTGCAATGTGGAAAACCAGAAATGTAAAATGTAAAATATGCTCTGAAATTTATAATCTTTAATATCAACCAATTGATTTATTGAAACTATTATAGTACTACTTAATTAATTAATCATTCAGCACTAATTAGAACAACATGTGTCATAGGACAGATTCCAATCAATCTGATAGATCAGACATCAATAGAGAAGGCTAATGTGTCACTAGGAGCTATATTAGTATTTGTAAATAAACCCTCAAGCTGTGTAACAATATAGTAGTAGCTACATCTATCTACGTCAACATAATTATCATTATCTTATTTATTTCTGATTTTCTATATATTTTATTTTTGTTAACTTGTTTTCTTCATTGACTTGTTAACTTGTATGAATATACTTCTAAATTTTAGGGGAAAAGAAAACAACTATTTGTGTAAGTTTTTCCCGAAAATTTGAGCTCTAATGACAACTGATCTTTCAACAGAAATAAATTCAACTCTGTTATCATCGACTTAATTAGCGAAGTAGTAATGAAAACTAAACATAACTTTCTTCCGAAAAAAAATTATTTATTTAAGACTCCGATTTTTTTTTTCTTTCGTGTCAACTTGTAATCTTGCTGAGATCATAGCTTATTTAACGTGGCTACAGACTTTGGGGCTCTAAGTTCGCAAAGTTCGGATCTCTTGTTAAATGTTCCTTGGACTTTGAGCTTGGTAAACTAAAGCACCATACCATGACTTCTTAAACACTGAACTAAGCCCCGCTACCTATCTCTTGATTACAAGCTGAACTCGAAATCAATTTATTATTAATCTTGGTAACTGATACAAACGGATTGTTAAAGACTTTTCAAAGAATCATAAGTTATAAAATATTATTTACGATAGGTTGACTCTGCTAACATTGAATTTGCAGTCATAATCTATAAAAAAGAAATAGAACTGCTAAGATATATTTGCTTTGTTGCTTGAGATTAAGATATATATTATTATATATATTTGCTTTGTTATTTTAAGCAATTATGGATAACACAATTGTTTTTTCATGTCTGGGTTTAGTCGCACAGTGTCACGAACCAAGTTTAAGAGAAAAAAAAAGAACATAAGACAAATTATTAAACTAGAGATAAATGACGTTGAACCATAAAAAAACAAACAAATATATATTTTTTTTTAAAATAAAAAAATAACTTTGAAAGTTTAGATTTACTACAAACACGTTAACAGAAATATATGAATAGGCGCAGATTGTAAAATGTTTATATGGATAAATTGGATTTTACACGCTAATTTAATAATAAAAAAAAAGTCTATCGAATACCAAAAGTCTATCGAAAAGTATTATTGTTTACAATTTCTACAAGGTTTTTATTTTTTTATGATTTTCAAACTTTAAAATAATCTTTAAAACGAATCTTTATCAACCTTTTTTTTTTAATAATTACAAATTTTATTTTAATGAATTTACATTTATTTTGATTCATATTTACCTGCCTCTGACAACCCTTTCATTGAGCTTTTATTAATTTAACAATGACCAGCTGTATGAATCCATCTAATAAGAGGTTTGATGATTTATTGAATAGAGTTAAGTTGATTATCTATTTGAGTCTTAAAATAAAATAAAAGACTGCTTACAGACATATATGAACTTGCTTTGTCAGGATATTCATGCAAGGTAAGACCGATGTCTCAGGTATTCTATAATATTTTAAGCGATATTGGTAATTTAGTTGAAGAAAAACAAACTGTTATTAAAAATTAATAATTAAATTCCTAGATTATAATCACGATCTTCCTGGACCTTCTTCCAGAAGACCCAATGTAAGTGCCATGAAAACGTCACATTTGGCGTTAAAGGACACTGTTTTTTGGATCGAGCAACGAGATAGAAATTGCGGCTATATTTATTCTAAAAGTAATTACACATATTTACTGCCATTAAGTTCGTTAGCCCTTGGCATGAAAATATGGCTTGGTTATCGTAAATATATTTAACATTAATTGAAAATTTAGTACTAAGTGAAGTGCATGGTACTTGGAAGATATTTCACCTAAAGATTTTTACTATGATCAATGGTACTTTTTGCACCTAATATTAAGTGCTATAAATTATACAAATACTTGTTGAATCTTGGAGTAACTCCTAAGTTTATCAATACAAATATTCATAATTCTTCAATGATTTACTAAATTTTACTAAATAAAATTATATAACTTCGGCCTATATGGTGGATAAGGTCATTTTATGATTACTTCAAAATGGTTGCATGCTTATTCTATTAATTTTACTGAATAGAAATGAAGATGCGAAAAATGTTTCAAGGAAAATAATAAGAGAATTAGCATGCACATAAAGGGGAAATGGAGTTTATGTACACATAATGATTTTTTAAATCATTATGGAAACAATTTTGAAATCCGCAAGGAAACAGTGAAATCACAGGAATGAAGAGATTATTAATTATTCAAGCCCATCAGTTTGAGTGTTATTTTAAGTGCTAAATCAATTAATGTCTCTCGAATCGCTGAATTAAACCAGAGATAAATTAGAAGTTAGTATCTGAGTCATTAAATCAGAATTAAATGTTCGTTTCGTTACATAATGAAATTCATAATATACTAAATCAGCGTATCAAAATATTTACTAATTAATTACTTAATTTTTGGTCGAGATAAAGAAAATATTTATTTATCACTAAGTGATTGGGAGTTTGATTTTTTTTTTTTTAATTTAAAATTATTTATTTTTTGTGAATTAATATTATAAAAATAGTTGTTGTGGTTATATGCTTAGTTTCTCCGTCCTTAAGTACTACACCTAGAAAAAAAATTACTGGTTAACAATATATTTTAGGCAGGGAGGGAAGGTCGAGATTCATATTTAACACGAAATAAAACCGCCGAGGTGGGATTCGAACCCAAAACCTTCCGTATCGAATGAATTGTTATCCGCACTATTTTTCATTCGCATATTGACCTATTAATAATTATATCTAGAACTTAAAAGTTTCATTATTTTTTTTATTTATCCATTTGTTGAAATTTACAACTGTACATAAAAAAAAATTTAAATCGAAAAATAAAAAAACATACAACTAGTATATGTGATAATAACGTACATAATAATATGACAATTGCTTCTGAAGCAACTACCCACTGGAAGCACTAAAAGTTCTAATAAAAGCTTTATATGAGAAGTTCTCAAAGCCACCTTTTTTTCTAACGCCTAGAAGGGTTATCAGGAATAGACTGGGAAGCAAGTTGAGATACTAATGGATTTGAAAGGTTATGGAGTTTACTGTGAAAGGATAGGTATCTGGTTCGGGCTAAATCAGCAACATATGAAACATTAAGGTCTTTATGGATTAGCTTATTTGCGACAAAGTAAGGAGCATTAAAGATTTTTTAAAGGATTTTGGATCGCAACGATGAATTAGATGGTTTATTGAAGCCACAAAAATGAACTCTATTGTATTAATCTAACGACCTATTATAACAGTCCAAATGCAGTTACTTGAACTATATTTACCAGGAAATTGTCAATAGACGGAATATTCTATTTTTAGAAACTTTATGATGTACTTACGTTAATGTAAGCGGCCACGTTTCGGACTCGTAAAGAAATGTAGGGAGAATAATAGTCCACTAAATTTAATTTTTATGTTTCTGAACAGAAGTCGTGAACTAGGTAATGCCTTATTTAGAAATAAAAAGTTCCCTACCTTTATTATTGCCTTCACTTTTTCCTGAATTTAATTTTTTCTTGAGATTGATGACTTAAGATACTTAATAAAGATACGTTATCAGTTGAATATATTCATGTCTCTGATATATCTTTATAGTGAAATTACCACCGTTCCTCTTGCTGACTATATTGTTTATTTTATCGGTATTAGATAAGAAAATTACACTAAAAAGATAAGAGACTACTTGTCTTTACAACTACCATAACATTTAATAGACCAAGGTAAGAGCCTTTCAGTTTTCAATTAAATTAAAGACCCATTTACATGACTGCAAAACCTCTTTGGAATTACGGAGTTAAACTCAGCGGCTCGACTAGACCATCCAACTCATCTCGTATTCTATCCTTACAATCCAAAATCCCTAACCCCTCTAATTATTATGCTACAAATAAAGTTACCTACAACAATCTTAATGTACCCTATGATGCTCATTCGGCTTAAGCAACCAAACAAACAACCCATTGCGGCGTCTAGGTATGGTAGCCTAGGGGAGTTCAATTAAAAAATGTTTTTGCAAATATTATCGATGGGTGATTGTTCTTCAAGTCATTAAAATGTTATTAATTTATAGTTACGCTAATCAACATATTATATTACTGAACAATTGTAAATCTCAACAAAAAATAATTAAAAATTTTTCAGATGTTCATTGGAACATTAAACGTGGTATTCTTAATTTTTAACACTTTGTATGTGTCTGCATAAAGAAATATATTCTTAAAATTTGGTCAACCGTATACTTTGGTGTGGTGTACGTTTTGCAGTGATTGGGTCATTTCACGTCAAATCAACATTGGCCATAAACCTGACCACCTCAGAATTTCATAAAATTTGGTATGAAGGTTGTCCTCAAAGATATTAGGAATAATACTAAATTTTATTTTTAGATATACAATTTAAAAATTAGGGCTACGTAAGGAACCTCAAAATCCGCGGTTCTCCATAAATTAAAAAAAAAAAAAATTAAAATCAGTATCTAACTACAAACCAATTAGCTTCACGTTTTGAAGTTTCGAGAATCAATTACCAAAATTATGAAGTATTTATCGGAAATTCGGAAAAAAAAAAATTAGGAAAGGTTTTTTGGAGAAATTCAAAATCCAAATTTTGAATTGACACTAAAAATCGTTTTATGCGGAAATTAAACACACACACACACACATATATAGAAAATTTCAATCATCCGAACCACCGAATAATCTACAATCTACTGTAACTAAATTAACGTCTTAGTTATACAAAAAAATTTTAAACACATTTTCATAAAATTATTGTTTGACAATGAATCCAATAGCCACTCAGTTTGAAATTCTGAGATTCCCTTACCAAAAGTGTGAAATATTTATAGTAGTTTATAAAAAATCAAAAAAAAATCGAAGTTTTTGAGAAGAGAAATCCAAATTTCGAGTTTAGCTTAAAAACTCATTTTCAAACAAAGTATGTTCTGTCTTACATCAAAAGAAAGGATATTTAAAGCTAAGTAAGGTGACACCACTCCTATCTCTGTAGCTTAATTAAGGGAAAAGTAATATTGAATTCAAAATATATTTTTCACGGATATTGGGGTTGTTTATGTAGCCCTAGTTTTGAAACCGCTAGACATTTTTAAAAAAAAAAAGTAGCATTTTTCTAGATACCTATAAGAACTAATCTAAATTTCATCAAATTCTGAGATAGCCTAGTAATTATTTAAATTTTAGAGTGTTGCTTAGGTACAGAATGACGTTATTGATAATAATGCAAGGTTGTTTGATGCGGAATAAAAGGATTAATTGAAGGAGATATACCCCTATTTAAGAGGAGTAATTTATTAACAAGAAAGGGTTTTCAGTGGTTCTTGTGATGGAGGAAGTGGGTGCTGAAGGACGAAGAGCCGTTGCGTCAGATATAGAAGACCATGCACGAAGTAAGCGTTCGGAACCCAAAACAGCCCAGCCTTTTCCATACCATTTAATCCTAAAGATAATTAACCATATATCGTAATTAGTCAGGGTAGCTTAAGAATACAAAATGTGTACTGAGCCTGCTGAACAAATAAACCCTCGAGCTATGGATAACATCATAGCAGTTTCAAATTAGACTTAATTCCTTTACACAAGTGAGCTATATTTAAAAATTGTCCTTAGAAAGATGTCTGTTAGGCCATTCCTTAGGGATTAGCGTCTGCTACTAGAGATTTCACCATGACAAATTACATTTATAGTTTAAAATTAAACTTTTTAATTACACTAAAATTTAATATTGGAAAAATTAAAAGAGTTGAAGTAAGTGCATACTACTACTTCGGATTTTCGTAAACAATATAAATTATAAAAAGATAAAATGCACTTATAATCAATTTTCAATTCCTTTTAAGTGAAATTAGATGTTCCTCTTTTATCTAGACCACCATTCCGAATGACTTATTGCAGACAGTTGGACTTCCTCTTTGCAGGTAATCGATTGGTCGGACCTAGTTCCAATATTATTCCCTGTCAAACAGCCCTTAGTGATGGGGCGAAAATGAACAAGAACTTATTAAGAATTATTAAAGAAATTTATACTCGATAATTAATTAGTCTAAAACGAATAGGAGTTAATGAAGTATTAACACTATTTAACTTCCGAATAACACTCATACTGGCTAAATAAAGGACCTGTTATTAGCAAAAGCAGCAGTTTGGAACTGGTTCCTACTATTAGGATAGGAATTTTTCATTCGGCATGTCTAATTTCTGTTGCATTGATTATATCATGTAGCTACCACAATGATATTGAGATTTTCTGATCTGATGATCGGCAAAACGTTTACTCGTCCGTTATTGAAGGCTGATTTACACTAGTTGTTTAGGACTGAACAGAAAATAAGAAAGGAAAAGATCGTTTTGTGCTCTCTGCCTTGGCTCTTACAGTAGAACCTCACTAATCTGACCCCTACAGAACCAATGGGTAGAACGGAACGGCCAAAAGGTCGGATTAACCGGATATTTCAATGAAGCATGTTTTTCATTGTTTAAAGTATATTATAATTACATTGAAACTTATATATATTAATTTTTTTGTTTTGTTTTATACTTTTGGTGAAATGGATGTAGAATTTGCCTAAATTAAGGGCAATAAGTAACAGTGCTAATGATGTATTCATTCGTACCATATATAAAAGTTCTCATATACACTCAATTAATAATAATAAAAGATAAAGATAAACCAAATAATTATCATAAAAATAAAAAAATAATAAAAATAAAATGAACTAACAGTAAAATTATGTGGCAAAAATATAAATACAAGAAATTATGACACATTCATACCATATGTACAATATAGATAAACTCAGCCTGGGGAACCGCGAATCGAGCCTACTCCCCCACTTATTGGGAGTCAAGGCCAGACCCGAAGAGATCCCTGCGCTGCTCTCTCAGCTGCTTCACTGGTAATATCCAATGGAGGCTGAGTTATATTAACATTTTTAAAAATAAAGGAAATAGAAACGTACGTTCTATACGCTAATTTATTAATATGTGTTTGGAAAGATATATTGTAGCCAGCTATTTTTATATTGAAACGTTGGCCTCAGTAACTCAAGATTGCGTTAGATTTGTAGCAAATTATTCATTTTGAAAATCGTTCGTATTGAAGTGTGCTCTACACCTCGTTGTTAGGAACATATAGAGCATAGACCGTAAAAAAAAAAAAAAAAAAAAAAAAAAAAAAAACAATTTCAGCCAGTCCTTGAGAGAATTGAAAATATCTAAAAGCATTTATGTTAGTTCCCGTTTAAGCTAGAGAGCTTATTTTTTTGCTCAAATAGCAGATAATTCAGTTTAGTTTAGTTAAGTTTCTAACATAAACTTTTTACAACAGTTTTCTTTAGAACTGACTGTGCAGCAAATATTTAGGTGAAACATTTGAGCGGTGGTACTTCAAGGTTTAAATTTCGGATTTTAGCTGACAAGAACGAAAAATATATAAATAAATCAAACTTCACTACTTTTTGTACGCTAAAATGTACAGTTTTACTTGACTATAAGGAGTAAATATTAGTAAATATTGTGTCCGTGGAAGGTTCGGATTACCAAGAGAGTCCGAAATTTAGTAAAAACTAATTCGTTGAACAAATCATTACTGTTTATAGTACTGTATTGCAGAAAGTATTACAAACAATAATTTATGTTAAAAGAACCATAAAAATTATAACAATAAGCCATAGTTACAATACAATTAATTATAATAATACTATACTAATAATTCAAGAATAAAATTATCAGGGATGCAGTCAGGTAGAAATAAACTCTTTCAAGTTAATAACTATTTATATTGTACCAACGTTTCGACCTGCCTTGTAGGTCTTCTTCGGGGCCTCCGTACTACATGGGAGAGCAGAAAATCGATTGTCTCCTTCCCTATGTCGTTCGGTGGTTCTGAAGAAGACCTGCATGGCAAGTCAAAACGTTGGTGCTCTAAAAATAGTTTTTTACTTGGACCTGCTTATTTATTCCTGACTACATCATTGTCTTCTAATATTACACTAAACTGTCAACTATACTTTTCTTATTATAATTATAATTTATAATCTTCATATAATTTAAAGTATTAGCAATAGGTCATTATTTGAAGAAAATTATATAAACGACAGAGCACTAGATGATCCCAAAAAAATTATTCTGCGGGTGATAGGAAAGAATTGTCTAGATAGATCCTTAGGGAATCATATTTTGATAAAGTGTATCGGGATCTATCATCTAATACTATATGAATAAATATAGATATAATGCAATTTAATATGTTCGTATTTGTCTCAATGAAATCTACAATAACTTATTTTTTCCAACGATTATAAGATAAAGTTATATGTTACTTTTGTGACCACTATCATTCTATTTACTTCGGATGTCAATCAAACTTCCTCATGGATCAAGGATCACAAATTATCATAGCTATTCGATCAAAGAAAGCTGTACCTTGCGGATAATAGAAAGATAAATATACAAAAATATTGTTTATTTTTTATACAAAGTATACCACTCACCTAAGATGGTTCCGATATGCTTCTTTAGGGCTTCAGAGATGGCTCCTCCTGCTATGGTGTTGAAGCAGGCGGAGAGTGCACTGGCGCACGCCGCAGTACCAATGAGGTACTCGAGGACCATGTTCCAGCCTATGATGAAGGCAACTCCCTCACCCACAGTCACGTAGGAGTACATGTAGGCAGAACCCGTCGTTTTTGGAACCCTTACGCCGAACTCGGCGTAGCAAGCTCCTGCGAAAAATGAAAATGCAATATGAATATCATTAGAAAAAAAAGGTTAGTGTATAAAAAAAAAATTCTAAATAGCAGACTGAGAAATTAGATACGCCAGTGAACTATCTAAATTTCTTTTGCATGTCATTTATTTTTTTACCTTTCCGGCATTTAAATGCAAGGATATAATATTATTAATACAATTATAGAGTTTGTTGTCTAATATTTATTTTAAGGCTAAATATACCCCTTTCAGTCAAGAGTTGAAAACAGTAGAATTTATTTCCGTAATTTCTCCGGAACGGAATGTCCGATTTTCAATCTGTAAAATTCTTTGGGTATTTAGTAAACACAGAATTCACGCTACGTTTTTTTCTATAAATTCAATAATTAAGAAAATAAAACGTAAAAATAGGTGTTAAATATATATTTTTAAAAATATGAGGTTATAGCCAGTTGTAGAAACGTTTTCTAAAACGAATGACACATTCCAACTAATCATAACATGCATATTACGATCGTAATGTGAAAAATACGAATTTTGTTTACAACCGGATGGAATTGCGTCACCGGCTGAAACGGTCTCTTCCTTACCGAAATGTCTCTCACATAGGTATTCCTCGATTTGTGAAGAGCCAAAGAAAAATTGTATGATTTTGTTTTCTTGTTATTATTATTTTTTATCTGTCGTTAGATTCATTCTTTTAACAATTTCTCATTTCAAGTAAGAAAGTTAGTAAGAATAAGGCAATTAGAATAAATTTTTCGAATTGACAAAAGCTGAATTCAAGTTTTAATATATATTTTCATAAATTTATTAAATATTTTATTTGTCTATTTATTACCAAATAAAAAAAAAGACATTTTGTAAATGCAATCCTTATTTTACTGCGATATCTATAGGAAACATTGGCCCTTTTCGCTGACTAATTAATTGGAACAAACATACCAAGCTACAATAATTTGTAAACTTTTATTTTCACTTGAAGCGTTTGATGGTTCAACAATTTGAATGTCAACCATAGTAATTAAAATATATTAAAAAAACAAACAAATACGTTTACTATAATGTGTTCCAGAAGATCCAAAAATCTGAAAAATCATGAATTGATAATAGCTGCATTGTTAACTTATAGTTCAGATAAATATGTCTTTTTATAAAGTCAACAAAGGAGTTACTGTCTATTTATTTTCAAATAGAGAAAAAGTTTTGTTTACTTACTGCAGGAAGTCAAACACTATCTGACCTTTTTCACCAGTAATGTATTTGGACAACTAATATAAAATATTCCAAATAAATTCCATAAGTTACCTATCCGACAGATACCTATGTAATTATATATATAAATACATATGTAAATTTATTACCTTATATCTAATATAAATTTAGGTAGCATGTCGGTACATGAAGTCAATCCGATAGTACAGAAACAAGGTAAAACATATTCCAGAAAATCCAATAACAATTGAAAATATTTCCTGTTCAGAACGAATTGTATTTCCGTTCAATTTCTATCGTTGTAAAGATAGAACATAACAAAGAAGAACAGTCTATTGGACGTAGAGATTTTTATATAAATAGTTCTAAATCCAAAAAGAATCTCCGCGTATCTGCTAGACGAAGAAAACCTGAACTGAAAAGAAGAGCTGATAATGAAAATAATATATAATATTTACTATGATGTAATTTAAAAACAAAGTGTTGTTTCGCTGAATTGTTCAAATTCAACTTTGAAAATCAATAATTTTACATTAGTTGACTGTAAAAATCGTAACTAAAATTAAACAATGACTGATAAATAAAATCAGTTTTATAACTGGCTCCTTGGAAATGTTTTAGAATTACCGTAATATAAGGTAATTTCATTGTTCTCAAGTCTCGTGGATATGTAATTTTTCCATAGCGTATAACATAATAATTAAAATATATTTTTAAAAACATAACCAGGAAATGTAATTTTAATGTGTAATTTCCTACTGTAGGTTGGATATAGGTACCTACAAAACGTTTTATCCTCTTATATTTGTATGATTTGATTTATTTCGTTGTAAATATAAGTAGTGGAAATCAATTGCAGAAAGTGATTTTTTCCTGATTTCTCACGGCCACATCACATTTTGGGGTTCGTTATGTTTTCTTAGCAAAATATAAAAGATATATCAATAATTTGTATGAAATCGGGTAAAAAAGCTCATGAGTTGATATTATTACAGTTGCCGGGACTATAGTGATAGTCAACATGAATCAGTGTCAAACAATAATAATCCCTATACAATCATTATTTTTAGAACATTTTTGAAAGGGTTGAACATCGTATGTTCTTAGCTGTTTGATCAAATAACTCAGAAACCGCTACTCTTAGCACATTTTCGTTATATGCATTAATAAAGGAAATCTAATTTGCAACAACTTTTGTTTTATATATTTTTTTATTAAATATGCTTATTTTTGAATTGGAATTATTCACTGTTTTGTCTATCTGTTTTTTGAAGAACCATACCCAAACACACCTGGAATCCTGACACTAATTCTTTTCTAACTCTAATTCATAGAATATCTATACTTTTTTTTTTTTTTTACTATTTAATGAACAGTAATGAATATTATCTATTGCAAGGTGTTGAATTATTTATTATATTGTTTCAAAAGTACTCAAATGTACGTATTGAGTAACATTTAATTTAAAAGAGGGTTTGCATAAAAGTTTTAGTTCCTACTACTACTACTAATGTTCGGGCTATATTGTAAAATTACTTACTTTATTAATATTAAAATAAAAAAGCTTTTGTACTTTTGCTGATTTCATAAAAAATTGTTGAGTTCAAAAAGAAATAAAATTTGATCCAAGATCAAAATGGTTGATTATATTGTACGGATTAGAAATCTGATAGATTCTAATATCTACAATAATTTTAAATTGTAATGTACGTTTTGTCGTAATCGTAAATTATTATAGAACTGCCAGTGAGAAATTCCACCGTAACTCCAGTCAAATAAGGATTTCACCTATAAGGACGAAATGAAGCTAAATTTTTTCATATACCTTTGTTTTGGCATTCTAAATAAGGGGTGAAAAGTCACCTTCCAAAGACTCCTAACGAAGCTGTGAAGTCAAAAATAGTCGCATATTTTATTTGTAGAGTGCATACTCTACACCCCTCATTTCAGCACTCTGACTGGGGTCGCACTTCTCCGCGAAATCAAGTTTTTCCAAAATTTTATTTTAAAAATTTAATTTATTGATTTTATTTGAAAAAATGAAATTTCAGATCAGACAATTAGTTTTGGAGTTATAGCGAAAAATGTGCAAAAAAAAAATTGGATTTCAAAACAGAAAGCGGGTGTTAGCGTGCTGGCGTGGGTATTTTATGGGACTTGATCGAAATTGAATATACAGGTTCTTATAGTAAATTTAACCAGCTTTAAGATGGAAAAAATAATTTTGGATCGAACAATTAGTTTTGGAGCTATAGCTAAAAGAGTGCCGACAAACGTGTTTTCGCGGAGAAGTGCGACCCCAGTGAGAGTGCTGAAACGAGGGGTGTAGAGTGCATGAAATATGCGACTATTTTCGACTTCACAGCTTCGTTAGGAGTAGTTGGAAGGTAAAAATACTAAAAGTCCCCGACCCTGAGGGAACTAGATTCTCCAGTTGACGCTGGGGGAAGTGGAGAAGAACTCCTGTTTCTGTTTTTCGATTATATCTCGAAAACGGTGGACTCTGGAAAAATATGATACCAATCAAAATTAAAGCTAATTAAATTTTCTATAAAATTATTTCTATAAATATTTGTCTAACGCTCAACGGTTTTCGAGATATACGTTAATAAATATAGATAATAATCGAGAAAAACAAATTGTTACCTCACTTTTGTCAAATATTTTTAATTAAGTGACAAAATGTATATACGAAATTAAAGAAAATTTAATGCTCTACAACTTTGATTCCGACATTTTTTCTGAGAAACGATTGATGAAGGCAATAGAAGCAAATGTTTGTCCGAACCGGTGCCCGCTTCCGTTTTTCCACACCATATCTTGAAAACGGTTAATCCTAAAAAAAAATGAATGAAACCCAAAAAAAGCATAGAAAATATTATTATCTACAAGTTTTGTAACCTTCTCGATTGACGCCCGAGGCAAAGACATCGAGATATTTGAAAAAAAAACTGATTTTGTGACCTTTGACCATGAATATCATTATGCTAACATGTGGTTGGTGACTTTTCACTACTTATTTAGAATTCCAAAACGAAAGTATATGCAGAAATTTAGCTTCATTGCTTCCTTTTCGAGATTTGCTGTCTAAAACTCCTTATTTGACTAGGCTAGTAGTACTCTCAAGGTATAAATATTCTTATTGTCCAATGTTTTATTATTATTCCGAGATATCATTTGTTATATGAATTATATTTCATTTATTAATAAATAATTTTCATGGATCGAATGAGAACAAATCGGCAAGAGTGAATTTACACTTACAGAGACCAATAAAAGTTTTTCTTTTAATTCTTTGCCGAAGTAGTTAGTTCAGGACTCTTATATTCCCGATAATTTCTACTTACATTATGAAGTTCTAATGAATAATTAAGTTAATTTTAGGTTTTTAGTAATAAAAAATGTTCATATAAATATTATCTTCTCTAAATATGTATGTTGTTTTTACTTTGAAATTCTTAGTAGACATGCAAGAAGCTTGATTATCAAATTTTATAAATATCAGCTGTTACATTCTATATTAAAAATGTGTTTTCGTGTTGAAGGGTTCAATGAAACAGTTCTTAGGAATTGGTAAATTATTAACAGTTATATATTTCTGAGTTAACTGTTATCAATAAAATTAAAAATTTTACTCCTTTAAATAAATAGTTATAAGTTACTCATTATTTCTCGATTTATTTACCTTTTGTGGAAGACTAAACACATGTTTTGGTCCTAATGATTACTTTACACTTTGAATTCCGTTGTTGGAATATAATAATCAGTGAAATAAATTCCCCTTGAACAATGCCAAAATATTTGTTTAGGGTATTTTTAATTACATAAGGTATTCATATGTTAACTCGTTATTTGTTCCAAATATTTTTTGTCGGTTTATTATTTTTAATATCTCCTGGGTTTAAAAATGTTTATAAATTTCATAGATATTCTAACTGTGCTTTAAAAGAGTTTGTTTTCGTTTTTTTTTTCTTTTTATTAACTACCGAAGAACATATATAGTTATTTTGAAATTTGTACACAGGTTCGTTTTTTAAAATATTATTTATATTCTAAAAAGTATATCAAATTTAGTTTGCCTCTTTTCTGCCGGTTTTTGCACTATTGGGGAGACGTTAGATCGGTAGCTGACTGGGAGCTAGGTCCTCACAGCCCTTCCCCCACTACTACAACAGCAGGCAGCTTACTAATCTAATCACCGGCTTCCTTACAAATCGTATTTTTCAAATTACGATCAACCTAAGCAATCGAAAATGAATCTGTTTGCATAATTGTGTTCAATTGACTTATGACTAAGTGGTTATAACCAGCTTTTTTTTAAAAAATCAATAGTTCGCCAGATAATTTTTTTAAATTCTAAAATAATTGACAAAAAAAATTCGGAAAACGTAGCGTGAATTTAATGGGGTTTTTATTGCCAAATCCGTTTACAGATCTAATATTGATGATTCTGTTCACAAATGAGAGCGGAAATAAATTCGCCCCAAAACTGCTTCCATCTCTTGAAAAAAAATCTTACTAAAAATCGGGATGTTTAGCCTTAAGGAAGAGAAGGTAAGGAAAAAATGTATTAGAAAGCTTCTGAAGAGGTTTGTATGACAAATGTTGAGAAGGAGAGAATCCCATTGGATTGATACTAACCAGCTCATTAGGAATTTATTATATGCCACCGTTCTATCGGAAGGGGGATGTAAGTTGGAAAGCTAAAAGCTGTAGAATTTTTTAACTATCATTAGATATATATATGTAAATGTTTAGTAAGGTTCTTGAGGTTCAGTCAATAAATAAAAAAAACTATTTTGGTGACGTTTCGAGACTATGGTATATAGTTCCCATAATCATGCCCAGAGTGAAAAAACAGGTTACAATAAAATTATATAAGTTACACAAGTTATTTCAAAACATAAAGTTAGCTACAATATAAGTATATAACAACATGTGTTATAATAATAAAGATATACATAATTACAGAACATAGAGGAGTATAAAACTATTTACAATGTTACTGGTGGATATGGCATCGACTAATTGAATTCTAACAATTTGAGTACACAACTGTTGTTGTCCAGTTAAAAGTTAAAAGGAGGAAAATTCCACAAAATATTGCATACAGAGAATTCAACTTTAAAGTTGGTTACATTAGTGTTCCTTGTCGAAATCAAGACAAATCTGACATGTAGTTTATACAATTTATCATGGAATTCCCTGGTGAGTGCACCATGATATACCTAAATAGTCTAGCTATCCTTAATTTTCTTCCTCAAAAAATTAAAAAATAATTTTTTTTTAAGACTTAGTTTTCACTACTTTAAATGTAAAAAATTAAACAAATGATTTTTTAATGTTTTTGAGGAAGAAATCAAAGCAGGGTACCACAAAACCTTAATCTAAAGCAAAATCAGTCGGAATCAGCAATAGGTCAATAAAAAGGTTTATTAATATTCATACATTTATAGATGCACATTAATACGAAATTTTGATCAATAAAAAATTATTATTATTAAATGTAGTCTTGAAAAGAAACATTTATAAAAATCGTTGTGCTCCTAAGAGATCTTTATTTAAAACAAAAGTTTCTAATAAAAGACTTATTTAACAGGTGCATATCGATCCATGATTAATGATCCATGGAAGGTGATAGATTGAAGGGATCTGTAAAGCCAACCATTCATCACCTATGGATTAAGATAAATTAAGATGGCCTGTCAAACATGACGAGCATTTACGGACACATTAAAGGGGAGTTAATTCTGGTCATAAAACATGAATGTATGTCTAACTCTCGTTGACAAATATTTTATCTGCACCTCCTAGGTGACGGTCGTCGAAAAGCTAAATTTTTGAATCTGGACTCCCAACAAATTTTTTAATATATAATAAAAATATAACTAAGAAAACCTAATACTTATACTGTTAGAAATGTATTACTAATAATAATACAATTTATTGCTAGCGAAAATATATATATCACATAAAATTTAAACTTTAATGAGAGATCCGTGCAGTAACAATAACTAGTAACAGTAACTAATAGGCGAATATGACATCTTTGATAATAATATAAATAATTTTGCAATATAATATAATAATGTAATAGTATAGATTAAGTTTAAAAATAAAACTTTTTTTTTTTTTTTAATCGCTTTTTAATTACAAAAAAAAACAGGAAGATTCAACATCGGCATTTTCGGAATATTTATGATAAGAGAATATTTATGAATATTAAATGAATGAATTAAATTAATGCTATTTTCATATTTAGCCCTTTTTATGATATTTTTCATCTTTAATTATGTCTCCTACCTAATTTCAAGTATATTATATTATTTTATTTTTAAACGACATATTACCAGAACCTTTTATTTTTATTTTATTTTGTTTTTATTTTTTCGGCATGTTGATTTCTTACGAGATTGTAAATAATGTAATATTTATTTTCGCGCTAAGAATTATTTTTGGATGCCTTTTGTTTTTCTACCTTCCCGGCATTTAAATACCAGGTTATGATATGATTAATAAAATTGTAGAGTTTTTCCTTCTAATATTTATTTGAAGAAAGAGAAGGTACGGAAAAAATTCATAAGAATGTTTCTGAAGGAGTTTGTATGACAAATGTTGAGAAGGAGAGAATCCCATAGGATTGATACTAACCAGCTTATTAGGAATTTGTTATATGCCACCGTTCTATCGGAAGGGGGATATAAGTTGGAATGATTTTTTAACTATATATAGCTAAATAAAAGGTTCGCGGGACTGAGTTTTGAAAAAGAGGTTTTATTGAGAATTACATACATTATATCAAGAAAAAGCACAATTTATAATTTAATACAAAACTGCGTGTTGAACACCTGTACGTCCTATCGCATGACTGCAGAGTGTCACCGAGGCCAGGTGGAGGTGGCCTTTTATACGGTTATCTAGGAAATATCGAAATATAAGACACTAAATCAATTTTGAATTAATATTAATCTAATCAACAATTAATATACTACTGAACCACCAGTAAAGTTAATTCCTGATGAACTTTCTGTCAGAGAAGTGAAAATAACAAATTATAAATATAAAAAAGACAGAATCCTTAAGTATTTATTTGGCATAACTCCTATTTATTTAACTTTTGTAGCTACATGTTTCGGAGACAATGTTCCAACATCAGGCTTCTAATTTTTTTTTTAAAACACATTAATCTATAACATTATACCAATAGTTCTGAATTTATATAGTAATGTGTCATTTACCTCTTAATCTGTGATTATTTTCACATTGTCAATTCTCCATGTTATAAGCCATTATATAATATAAGACAGAATCCTAGTTGAAAGTGATGATGTTAATTTCTGCTATATTTTCTCATGGGAAGTGGAAATCAGAAAACATAAAAAACCTGTGATATACTTTCTCACATTTATTTATAAACTGATATGTTTTATTGAATTAATTATACAATCTGTCTCACTTAAGCACAAAAAGTAATATGGAGGACAAAGAATCTATTCACAAAATATGTATACTGAAATTTTATCACTGAAATTGAAACAACAAATAAAAATATATAAAACACCAAATCCATGTACAAATAAATCTTGTTAAGTGTTACAAGTTGTAAATTTTATCACTTAAATTGATAGAACAAATATAAATATGTAAAAGACCAAATCCATGTACAAATTAATCATAAGTTTTGTAACACTTTTACACATAAGATTAGATAAAATAAGAAAACATGAATTCATAAAACACTTAATCCTTAATTTTGTTAACTTCTGTTTCACTTATTTACATTTAAGAAGACTAAATATCAATATAACAAACTAAACAACACAATCCAAGTTGAAACTGTAGAAGTGATTGTTTACATGTGAGGTTATAGGAATGAACTATCGAAAAATGTAAACATGAAGTGAAGCGTAAGGATCGAACTGGTCGGTGTAGCGCGGGTCAACCTAGTTTGGTGGTGTCGCCGATCCGAACCGTTACCGGTTCGAGTATTTGTTTTAATAATGAGTCGATATCTGATTTTGCATAAATGTTTAATTCATATCGGCGTTTCCCGAATGGTTTAGTAAAATTTATTTTTGTATTTCCCCTTTTTATCACTATTTGATTTTTTTCTATATTTATACATTTTTCCGGTTCACAAATTCGTACTTGTTCATTACTAGATTCCTGGGAATGGATTGTTTCTAAATCTTCTTCCGGCGGTACTTCTAAGTCCTCTATTATCGCGTCGTATTCGGAATTGTTTTCGTCCGCTATTTTATGATTTAATAATTGTTCGACGTCCATTTCCTCCACATCGCTATTATGATTCAATTCGTCGCTTCCCCTGGAAAGTACATCGGCCACGTAATTTGTTTTTCCCTGAATGTGTTTAACGTCGAATTCAAATTCTTGTAATTTCCATATTCACTTCATTATACGCGTGTAACCATTTTTCATTGAGAAAATTCACGTTAAAGGTTTATGGTCCGTACATAAAAGAAATTTTGTACCGTATAAATAAGGCTTAAAGTGCTGGGTTGCCCATACTACCGCTAGTAATTCTTTTTCTATTTAACTATAATTTAATTCCGCATTTTGTAATACTCAGGACGCGAATGCTACTGGGTGTTCTATTTCATTTTCGTCTTTTTGTGAGAGCACGGCTCCGATGGCTTTATTACTGGCATCTGTAGTTAATATAAATGGCCGTTCCCAATCCGGGTAATTTAAAATTCGTGTGTTACTCATCATTTCCGTTAGGGTTTGACATGCCTCTATTATTTTTTTTTTTCCCATATATTTTAGTTTTTAATGAATTTGATATCGGTCTAGTAATTTTAGCGTAGTTTTTAATAAATTTTCGATAGTACCCCGTCATGCCAAGGAATTGTCTCGTCGTCTTTTCATTACGCGGAATGGGGAAATTTAAAATTGCTTCAATCTTAATCCGTCTGGGGTTACGACGTAGCCTAAAAAGTTTAATTCGGTTTTAAAAAATTCGGTTTTATCTAATTGTATCGATAGGTTATGCTGTTTTAGCGCTTTAAATACTCTTTTTAAATCTTTTGAATGTTCTTCTTCATTTTTGGAATAAACTATCATATTATCAATATAAATCACAGAGTTGGGAATATTCTGTATCATCATAGTCATCGCTCTTTGAGAGGTTGAGGGTGCATTACACAGGCCAAAAGGCGTACGCAAAAACTCAAAATGCCCATTTTTAGTGGAGAACGCGGTTTTAGCTATTGATTGTTCGTCCATCTCAATTTGGTGAAATCCCGACGCGAGGTCTATTGTGGAAAATACTTTCGATCCCTTTAATCTATTTAATAAGTCCTCAATGTTCGGTAGGGGAAATTTGTCCTTTACGGTTGCTTGATTTAATTTCCTATCGTCAATTACCATTCTAATTTTTTTGTGTCCCGACGCGTCTGTTTTTTTTTCGGTACGATCCAAAGTGGGGAATTATACGGTGATTCACTTGGTCTTATTATTTTGTTTTTTAACAATTTTTGAACTTCTTCATTTATCTGTTTTTTAAATTGCTCCGGATAGCGATAATTTCGGGTGTATATGGGGTTATCGTTAGTAGTTATTATTTTGTGCTTAATTAATCCCGTAGATTTTAAATCCTCGTCGTCCCTTTTTAATACTTCGCCATGTTGGCTAATAATTTCGATTAATTCTTCCTTTATTTCCGGACTAATATGTTCGTGGCGAATTAAATTTTTAATTTCGTTTTTATCATTAATGAAAAATAAATCATTTTCTAATTTGAATTTTTTCTTTTTAAATTTTAAATCATTTTTTTCTAAATTTTTTTTCAATTTTAGTTTTTTCATAGTCTCGTAGCCTAGTAAGATGTTAAACCTTTCGCTAAACGGAAATATTAAAAAATTGACTTTTTGATTAATTCCTATCAGGGGCATTAGGTCAATTATCACGCTTTGTGATCCTTCCGCCCTTCCCGTAGGTGTTCGTATCGCGAAGTCCTCTTTAGAAATTTCCGAGAAACGTGTAATATGATCGGGGTGTATATAATTTTTTGTGGCACCCGTATCAATTAGCCATTTATTTCCCATACTGTCAATTAAATTTGGTAAGTCATTATTTAAATTTAGGTCATGTATTTCAATTTGCTTATGTTCAATGGTCTGTTTAGAATTTAAATTATTTATATCTGGTCCGGAGGTCTGCTCGTGCTTGGGCCTAACTCTAAAAAATGATCCTGTCTTTTTTCCAATGATTCTATGCGTTCTAGTAATAATTTTATTTTTTCATCTTTCTCTTCCTCTATTGTGTGTACTCTATTAGAAACGGTTCTCATCGAAACTGTGTTTGAATCTACCTGGGGTTGTTGATAATTTTGCCTGAAATTCCTAGAGGGTGGTTTATTAAAAAATTTATGTTGCGACTGGGGATCCCACGGTTGATTATAAATTGGTGTTTGATATTCTATAGCTCGCTGTTGTGGCCGGAAGTTATGCTGATTGTTATTGTTAAAAGAATTAAAGGTTGGACCTTGTTCATGCTGATACTGTTGTGGTCGGTAGTGTTGAGGATTATTATACGATGCATATTGCTCGCGGTGATACTGATGGGGTCGGTAATTTTGATAATCATGGTGGTTGTTAAAATTTGGTCGGTACTCTTTATTTTTATAATTATTTTCAAAATTTTTCTTTTTTATAATTATTTTGAACTGGGTTTTTTTGGTGTTTTTTATCGCCATAAATTCTATGTACGATGTGAGCCGCGCTGTTTCTTAATATTTCTTCTAGGTCTTCTAATGAATCGAATTTGATATGGTAAATAAAGTCAGTTAGTGCTGGGTGTAAACTATGTATTGCGTGGTGGGATATTTGTTTGTCATACCTATACATTTCGTCCTGCTTGTCTATTATTTCGTTGTCTGAATGAATACATGCGTATAAATCGCATCTTTTTTGGCCCAGTCGTTCTAAGAAATCGAGTGGGTTCTCATTATGGTAAGTCCGCGTATTTAAAATTTCTGAAATTAATTGTTCCCTAGTTCTCGTGTCCTGATATTTTTTCTTTAAGAATTTTATTATTTCTTTTACTGTATTAAATTCCTTGTCATATACGGCGACTTTAGCTTTTCCAGTTAGTTTATTTAAGATTGTTAAAACTAATTTGGCTTGATTTGTATTTTTATGGGTATTATCATCTTTACAATATAACTTATATAAGAATTCACTATTTCGAATAAAATCAACTAGTTGTAACGGATTTCCGTCATATTCCGGGATTAATGCTAAATCGTGATTTTTAATTTCAATAGCCATATTATTTTCTTTTAACGTTCTTATTATAATTAACGTTGAACCAGTTATTTTTAAGTTGCTTAATTTTTCTTCTAATATATTCATAAAAATGCTAAATTAATATTTTAAATGATTAGACTTATTATACTAATTATATCTAAATTACAAAATTGCTTGAAAATAAAAATAAAATAAATTAATTATACTTTTTCTTGATACAGCGATGTCTTCGATGTCTTCTCGATGACGCTCCCTTTAGCTCCTTCCCGTCGATTCTTTAGCAAGAGGTTGTAGGTCCTTTTGGTCAAGGTATTGGAATATTAAAGCGCTCCCAAAGACTTGAAGATCTGCTGATGTACTAATACTCAGCTCCCAATCTTCTCATACCAGTGGAAAGAGGTCTCGCTGTTCTGTACCTGAAATAAGATAGAACTGCCGCGAAGTTACGTTAACGCTTCCAAAAGTCCCTCCGTTCGGGCGCCAGCTAAATAAAAGGTTCGTGGGACTGAGTTTTTAAAAAGAGGTTTTATTGAGAATTACATACATTATATCAAGAAAAAGCACAATTTATAACTTAATACAAAACTGCGTGTTGAACACCTGTACGTCCTATCGCATGACTGCAGAGTGTCACCGAGGCCAGGTGGAGGTGGCCTTTTATACGGTTATCTAGGAGAGGGGATATCGTACATTTGTTTATTATCCCTAATACCATTGGGTTTCCATAACTATATACATATTGGATTTAAAATATATTTTAAAGACAAAGCAGGAAAATACGACAAAATACTGCATACAGAGAAAAGGAAAGAGCCAAATAAATTCAACGTTAAAGTCGGTTACATTAGTGGAAATCAAGACAAATCTGACAAGTAGTTTCTTCAATTCGTCATGGAATTCCCTGGTGAGTGCGCCATAATATACCTTAATAGCCTAGCTGCCCTTCTTAATTTTCTTCCTCAAAAGAAAAGTGTTTCTTTCGATATAGAACTTGAGAATATAGAATATAAAACGTGATATAGAAGATAAGTTAATTTTCCTAGTTTGTCTCGTCATAAGCAAGGAAAAGAAAAAGATCTGCTTCACATGGCTAATCTTAAACGTTAACTATTTAATACATACTTGTTTTCAGTGTAGTCATTCAATTCATAATACTTTTTTTTAATCAATAAACATTTCTATCACGAAAAATAGTTTCTCAGGTTTTCCAAAAATGGACTATTGTTTTCTGTTTTTTTGGGGGGAGGGGGGCTTTAAGTCCTTATGCACTCCAACTAGGGCAAGAAGTACGGGTTATTCTGCAGGTTACCAACTCATTCTAGCCTGGGCGGGGGAGGTCAAGATTTAATCGTGGGTTCGCCACAAAAGAAATTTTAACCCGCCGAGGTGGGATTCGAACCCACCTTCTGGTTACGAGTGCGCTGAGACCCTCGCCCCAACTCACTCGGCCATCGAGTCCTTAAAATGGAATATAGGGGTTATTGTGGTGACTATATCATTCAATTGTGTCGTCTAGTTGCAAAACCGGCCATCTCCAAAAACCAAAATTTTTCAGGAGAGCTGATTTTCTGTTAAATTACGCCAAAACGAAGTAGGAAGAAAATCTCTTCGGTTTTTGGTGGCACAAGGGTAGTGTGTTTGAAAGCACTTTTTGAAATGGAAGGGGCAAGTGGAGGGGGTGAGTTACTCAATTTTTTATTTTGGATTTGGCCGCTTTTGCAACTCACTTTGGAGTTGGCCGCTTTTGCAATGAATTAGAACTTAAAAATCACTAAATTTAATGAAAATATTGGTTTTTTAGGTATGTAAATGAACAAAACTTTCTTCAATAAGTGAATATTATTTGAAAAAATTAAACTCTGAAATGTTGTGGTGTAACTAAAACATCTAGACGGAAAAACTGGCGAGAATTATTTTTAAAGTAATAAGTTCCGAAAATGGACGGAGAGGAATGGAAGGCAGAAGTTGAAAAAGCCAGGGGCCGCTATATGTTGTCTGTTGTGCTAAAAGAAGAAGAAGAAGAATTCCCGAAAAACGTAATTTTAAAAAACATAAACATTCAGAAACATATACTCTTGCGGTATTACCGTCTTGAACAGGCTTATACATTTCTTTCTGATATTCTTCTTCATCCCTCTTATCTACTTCTCTGCTTCCTCCTTCTTGAGCAGCTGATGCTACGACGCACAGTGGGGCAAACTAAAGCAAAAAACGTGGCAGAAAGTCCTAAAACTAAAATTTTCCTTTCAACGTGATGACTTAATTATCTGTTAGTTAAGGCTCTGCAGAACAAAATAATGCAATTTCTCAAGCTGATAACGGTCATGTCTTGCACTAATGATCGGTGAAAGTGGACAAAGTTCAGTGGCATCAATGTCAGTGTCTGCATCAATTTGTTATTAACAGATCGTTTGTTTTTTTTTGCATACAGTATTAATACTTGTATATTTTTATGACATGGGATCATCATCTTCAGGTATATAATTTTGAAATATAGTATTATATTTGCCTTCATAATATAATAAAATAAGATTATTGATTTTAGTTTACATGTAACGAAGGGTTTAGTAACCTTCCAAACCCGTCCAAGCATATTGTTTTCCACCATCTTCTAGTACATTATCTAAATATTATGATTTCGTTGAAAAATGTTTCCCCAATCTGCCCCACCGTCAGAAAAAATATTTCTTCTTTGTTATTGCATAGACGACGAAAAAATCATAGTATTTCCTATCCTATACACCTATCATACACCTATCCTACAAGCTTCCACTAAAAAAATGGCAAGACCGCAGCAATGAAGACAAACAAGTTGTTAAAGAAACCAAGAGTCAAATCCAAGAAAGTTTTTTTTAAAAAAAGTGTGGTTTGATTGTTGACATGCCTAAACCTGGCTTTGGAAATAGTAACGATGTAAATACGGCTAGGCGATTTTTCTCGCATGCTGATATTTCGTCAGAAATTACCGGAGTTGACGCTGAACTAATTAAAAGGCTTCATACAATACTGATAGCAATATCAAGTGGGTACGAAATTAATACTAATGCCTATCAAGCGTTTGCTCACGATACTGCAAAGTATTATGTAGAAAAGTAACCATGGTACCCGATGTCACCGACTCTCGACAAGTTTCTTTTCATTGTACAGGAAGCACAGGAAGCTCGTAACAAGGATTTCAAAAAATATCGTGAACATCACGGAATTGTAGTCAAGAAAAATCCAACCATGATATATTCATTAACTTTTTGTTGTGTTCAGACCCAATTCTAACAAGTAAACGAAAACTACCTAAAAAAAAAATTACAACAAAAAATCACCTAAAAAGTCACAACCGACAGAGGCTTTAAACTTTCTTTCTTTTTCTTTTGAAATAGAAGAAGAAGACAGTGAAGATGATGAGGAAATGTTGTTGATAGAAAGTGTGAATTTTTTTATTTACTGTTAAGTATAATTTAAGTTTTTCCGTATTGTACACAAATAATGTTAGTAATTTAGGTTTTTCAATGTTTCAATGTATGATATATAGCTTTAGGAACCAATGTTGATGATTATTTAAGATGTAAGTAAGAATATTTAGTTTATGCCAACAATTAGGGCTACTTGCCCCACTGTGCGACGTTGCAGTTAAAAATCAAACGATCTGTAGAAAACCTCCCCTTGAACTAGCACCTTATTATTTTGTTTTGTTATGAAAAATCTCAAAGACTTTGAAGTGCCATAGTGGAGGGGGTTTGAGGAGGGCATTACTGGGACTCTTCCAATCAAGATATGTGTAGCCTCCTCCTGGCTTGAACACAGTTCCACTTTCCGAGAGAATGCCATAAAACTCTGAAGACTGAACGAGAGTCTCGATTTTCTTTAACTTCATCTCAATTTAGGTAAAAACCCGATCTGGAGGGTTTTGTTTCTTCTCCATGTTGCATGGTCTCTTTGTCTTTTTCTTGCTAAATTAGCTAGAACTTCTTCTACAAACTTCTCTATTAAAATCGAATGAAAAGTGCACGAAACGATAAAGGCATAAACATTAACTACAGGAAAAGGAGCAGGCTGATATTTGCCTGATAAGAGGGCTTCCTGATCTGGAACAACAGCGCGATCTAGCGGATGTGGAGATGGCCGGTTTTGAAACTCACTCACGGAAGGATTTGGCCAGTTTTGCAGCACACTGAGTTTTTCAAACGCAGGTTTAAAAAGGATTTTACGGGTTTTTGCGAGGTTTCTTGTTTCCAATAGATGGAAAATGTATCTTAGGACTCAGAAAACAGAAAAAACGTATTTCTCAAAATTGAGGAGTTGGCCGGTTTTGCAATTAGACGACACAATTAGTAATTACCATATGTTATTATTGACTATCTTAATTATGGGAAGGTTATATTGAGTAGTGTATAAAGAGTGTTTTATGTTCAACCAGTGCTATATTTTAGTTGAATAAAGCCTATTTCTTTAAAGGTTGACTAGTTTATTACAATTTATTCAACTAAATATGGATAAGTTTCTTAGACCGGAGAGGCTTGACATCGACCCGTCATCACAAAATGCTGCACAAGAATGGAGTCACTGGTATGCTACTTTTACTAACTTTATCAGTTACGACAATACTCTTGACTCAAAAAAGAAACTGCAATTATTAACAAATTTCGTTTCTCCTCCAGTTTTTCTATATTTCAATGAGTGTAAAACGTTTGAGGAAGCTGAAAAAATTCTAAAAAATCTTTACATAAAACCAAAAAACATTGTATATGCCAGACACTGCCTAGCAACCCGCAAGCAACTTTCAAATGAATCTATAGATGTCTATCTGCAAGCATTGAATTTGCTGAGTAAAGACTGCGAATTCACTGCTGTTACTGCTGAACAAAATCGTAAAGATTGTGTTCGTGATTCCTTTATTAGTGGTTTACTTTCAACGACCATTCGTCAGCGCCTTTTAGAGAATAATTCTCTATCTCTAGAGGATGCTTATAAACAAGCCCTTGCTCTGGAATTGGCTCAGATGCATTCGAAAACGTATGATGTACTTTCCACCGAGATGAATGCCGCTACTTATGAATCAAGCCCTCAGAACTCAATCGATCCTACACCTGAACCGACATCTGCATCTCTATCCAAAACTTCCTATAAGAAATGTTATTTTTGTGGGGGTCTGCTTCATCAAAGATCAAAGTGTCCTGCAAAAGACGCTATCTGTAAGGGTTGTGGAAAAATTGGGCATTTTGAAAGAGTTTGCAATTCAAAATTTCGATCAAAAACTTCTGCTACCACTAATCTTATAGCTACCACCATATCTGCGGCTTCTCCACCCTGTGTAAGGAAGGCTGTGAAATCAATTAAATTGAATGGTAACTGGTGCCAAGCGCTTGTAGATACAGGGAGCTCACTCAGTTTTCTTAATCTGAGTAAAGCTCGTGATCTAAGCATTCCTCTTTCACCTCAAAGTGAGCAGGTTTCAATGGCCTCGATGTCACTAATTTCTCCTATTGTTGGCACCTGCTTAATAGACCTTCAGATAGATAAAAACTGTTACAATAATATAAAATTATTAGTCATGAAAGACCTATGTGCCGACGTTATATTAGGGCATGACTTTCTAGAACACCATCGATCTGTCGAATTAGAATTCGGAGGGCCCCGTGAATCTTTGAAACTTTGCAGTTTAGCTGTCGCCATTGTCAACCCAGTTTCCTTATTTTCTTGCCTGGCAACCAATTGCTACTAAATCTAGACAGCATTCATACTCTCAAGACGATCTCAAATTCATACAGAATGAAACAAATAGAATGCTACGAGAAGGAATCATTGAACCAAGCAATTCACCCTGGAGAGCTCAAGCTTTAGTAACAACAAGTAATAATTATAAAAGGAGAATGGTCATAGATTATTCTCAGACGATAAACCGCTTTACACTTTTGGATGCTTACCCTCTTCCGCGGATTGATTCAATCATTCACAAAATTTCTCAATACTCCCTTTTCAGCACTATTGATTTACATAGTGCTTATCATCAAGTGCCTATCAGACCTGAAGACAAGCCCTATACAGCGTTCGAGGCAAATAACCAATTGTACCAATTTACTAGAATACCCTTTGGTGTTATGAACGGAGTTGCTGCTTTCCAAAGGGTAGTTGATGAAATTATTCACAAGGAAAGTCTAACGGGAACGTTTGCTTACCTTGATGATGTAACAATATGTGGGAAAAACGAAGAAGAGCATGACCAAAATTTGGAAAAATTTCTTACAGCTGCAAAAAAATACAATTTAACTCTAAACGAAAATAAATGCAGGTTACGAACATCAACAATCAATATTTTAGGCTACAATATCTCTAACAAATCTATAAAACCAGATCCAGAACGGATCAAATCTCTCTTAGAATTACCAGCACCTACTGACACTGCCTCACTACAACGGGTTCTAGGCTTCTTTTCTCACTACTCCAAATGGGTCCAAAAATACTCTGAGAAAATAAGACCACTTGTTCAATCTCATTATTTTCCATTAAGTCAAGAAGCACTTGCCGCCTTTGAGTCGCTTAAACAAATAATCGCTCAATCTGTGGTTTCGGCAATAGATGAATCATTTCCTTTCACGGTAGAGACTGATGCTTCAGAGCTTGCGATCTCGGCTACACTCTCCCAGCAAGGACGTCCTGTGGCATTCTTTTCGCGCACGCTCTCCTCAACTGAACAAAAACATTCTATTATTGAGAAAGAAGCATATGCGATCGTTGAGGCATTAAGAAAATGGCGACAGTTCCTCATTTCAAGACATTTTAAACTGATCACAGACCAAAAGAGTGTTGCTTTTATGTTTGACAATCACCGCACAACTAAGATTAAAAACGAAAAGATCATGAGATGGAGAATTGAGCTAGCTCCCTACAAATACGACATTAATAATCGTCCAGGAAAAGAAAACATTCCAGCTGACACTCTATCCCGAATTTGTGCTACCACTAACACGATTTCTCTCTATGATTGGCATAAGAGAATGTGTCATCCCGGGATTACCAGGATGTACCACTGGGTCAGATCAAAAAATCTACCGTTCTCCCACGAGGAAATCAGAACAATGACGTCTTCCTGTAAGGTTTGTGCGGAAGTAAAGCCACGCATTCATAACAAGGTACAAGGACAGCTGGTCAAAGCAACTGCTCCATGGGAAAGGCTAAACCTGGACTTCAAAGGACCTCTTCCATCATCCAACAAAAATCGCTACATTCTAACAGTTATTGATGAATTCAGTAGGTTTCCTTTTGCCTTTCCTTGTTCGGACATTTCAACTACAACGGTCATACATCATTTGACAAATCTATTTTCATTGTTTGGACTTCCAGCGTACATCCACAGTGATCAAGGTGCATCATTCATGTCAGAAGAAATCAAGACCTTTTTGCGCTCCAGAGGAGTGGCGACTAGTCGAACCACGCCTTACAACCCGCGAGGTAATGGTCAGTGTGAGAGGTATAACAAAATTATTTGGGACACTATTATCTTAGCGTTGAGGTCAAATAACCTCGAAAATGAGCGATGGGAATTGGTTCTCAATGACGCATTACATAGCATCAGATCGCTCTTGTGTACTGCTACTAATAGCACACCTCATGAACGTATGTTCACACACACTAGACGATCTTCTAGCGGCACCTCCCTTCCTGCATGGCTTATGCAGCCAGGACCTGTTCTTCTACGAAGATTTCAAAGGAGAAGCAAGTTCGATCCTTTTGTGGAAGAAGTTGACCTCCTGGAAGCAAATCCTGACTATGCTCACGTCAAACTGTCAGATGGGCGGGAAACAACTGTCTCTACGAGGCATTTGGCTCCTGCTAGTAACCAAACTGAAGAAACCATCAAAATAGACAACGCTCCATTTCTCCTCTCTGACGAACCTCATCTTCCACTAGACCAAGATGAGCCCGGAGTATCTGCGGAACCAACAATGGAAGATTCACCCTCTTCTGAATTATCTCTTCCAAACGCTTCAAGAACTCTAAACCTCAGAAGAAGTGAACGAACACGTAATCCCCCACGATACTTGGAGGATTATATCTAAACTTATGGGCGGAAGAATGTGGTGACTATATCATTCAATTAGTAATTACCATATGTTATTATTGACTATCTTAATTATGGGAAGGTTATATTGAGTAGTGTATAAAGAGTGTTTTATGTTCAACCAGTGCTATATTTTAGTTGAATAAAGTCTATTTCTTTAAAGGTTGACTAGTTTATTACAGTTATAACGGTGTATAGTTATATTAGTGTATATTTTTACAATAACATTTATTTATTTTACTCCTCTCCAAAAAAATTTTTTTTTTTTTCAAATTGTATTCAAACCTCAAATTGAAGTAGCAATAAGTGAATTTCCTCATAAGTGTAATAATATAGGCGTGTGGGGGAGTAGCACTCAACAATGCCTCTTCCTGGCATGGATTTTTCAATCATGTCGTATCACGTAGAAAAACAAACATACAAAGTCAAAATTAATTAAGATCCCCAAACTGATTCATATTAATTAAACCAAGCTTAGTTATTGAGAACTTCAATTATTGTTTAATAACAGCCACTTCATAACAGTATCAATTACAAGTCAGAGGTTTAATTAGAATTGTATCCTCGTTAATCCATCGTGAAATTACATTTCAGATTAAAATTCAGGAGACATGAATAATTGCTATTGATTTTTAGCTACTATTATCCTATAGAAATTAAACATCAACAATGGGAAAAGGATGGATTAGGAATTGTATAACAACCTTAGAAATTAGAAATATAAGAATGTATTCCATCTTAAAAACACCAAATACGTGTGTTCCAACACTTTATGAATTACCACACGGACCAATTAACAAATAATACTTATCGTTAAAGATTCAATATATATATATATATATATATATATATATATATATATATATATATATATATATATATATATATAAATGATTCTTAAAACTTCCGATTTCTCTCTTTGAAACACAAGACGTAGAGGCATAGTGCTCTAAATACGACAATATATAAAATTAGATCTTTGTTTATTGGTATATTCCAAGTCATTTTAACAATTCGTTTTTTCCCTAAATTGCAAACTTTTCAAATCATTTCTGACATTGTACATGATTGATACTAGCAAAGTCCCACAAAGTTTAGGAGGTACACCTTCAATATGCCAAACTAATTTCTTAATCATTTTTAACCAAACACCTGAATTCCACTAAGCTTGAGCGGATTAATTTTTAGACAAGTTTAAATATTTTCAATCCTCTCTACTACAGATACAGGGTTCTTTTTTTTTTTGTGATAAATAAATCATTTATTGCTACGCATAGTGTGATGAGAGCAATGACGTTACAGAAGAAGAAAATAAACTTTATTCTGGGACTTTTCCCCTAAGGACGTATGAGAAAATAAATATAAGTACGATACATAATGCAATCGTCTGGCCATTACAATTGGTCAATAATTACATTATGAGTTATAAAATAAACGAGAAATCATGAACAAAGATATAACTTACGTTTACATGTTATTTTAATATATTACATAATTATTTAAATTTTACATTTGCTCGGAAGACGATTCAGGACGTAAAGAAATGGATAATGTTTAAAGAAATTAAGATAGGAGAATTTTCAAATTGAGATGGGCAATGAATTCCTTAAAGATCAAACGCGGTTAATAAAGGATTTTTGAAGGATGCAGTTCGATGCGCAGGAGTGTATAGGTTGATGAATTGGGTTCTAGTATTTAAAAGGTGGATGCAGGAGTGCTGAGTGAGGAGGTCATGAATATAGGTGGATTATTCTGTTTCCAAAGATTGATATATGATTGCATCTAGGAAGTGCACACATAACAGCATGAATATGCAGCTTCATTCATGATTAAACCGTTCAAAAAATGTTTAGATATCACCTTGTGTAAATAGAGAGTTAGAACTGAATTGTCAGTGAACCTAATTAGCGATTTTGCTCTAGCTAATTTTCCAGTATTCCAGGAAACTGTATCAGTTATCCTGACGATTTTTGTGGTTAGGTATAGTCAGGGATAATTTGTTACACAATTTGTTAAAAAGCATTATGATCTTTATTTATTGTGTGAAATAGATGATCTCGAAAGGGGATGGGAATCTCATGTATACCGTTTACCTTGTTATAGACTACAGGTAAGTAGAAAGAATGGTACACATCATATGCCATTTGCTGTTCCAATAGTTTGGAGGGAACCGCAGGACCATTTAGCAGGTAGTTATTTTTACTTAACAAACATTAAAGGAATCGCATCTAAAACATATAATTTTTTTTTTTTACTGAAATTTACAACAGTACAAAGTATGAGTTAATAATGATACAGTACATCAAGGAAATGAGTTAATAATGATTACAATAACATGTCAAAACTTGAAAAGAACTACTCATCAGTAGCACATCAAATACTACATTAGAAAGCCTCTAGGTCATTTTCCTTTCAGACCTCTTGGAGGGTTATCAGAGATAGAGGGAGAAACATATTGAGAGATTTTTGGATTTGAGTAGGTAAGTGGATAATAACTAATTACTTAAATTTAAAATCTGCATGGAAACCTGTTTAAAATAGACTTAATTCATGCCTAGATTTTGTGAATGTAAGCAACAGCTCTGATCTTGGCCTTCCTCATACAGAACAAGAAGTTGAGTAACGGCCCTTTCAAAGGAAGTGCCTCCCATGAGGAACTAAACTTGTCTAAACAGCACTCATAAGTTCTAGGTTTTAGGCTCAAAGGATGGAATCTACTCATCAAGACGTAAGAATATGTAGCTATCCTAACTGATACGGTGATTTAAAAATTACTACTAAGCTATAAAAAAAAAATGGTGTATTGTATTTTAATGATGTTTATTTGCGCGTAAATAAAAAAAAAAAAAAAAAAAAGAATACAATGAAAGATGGGTTTTAAAGAAGTGTTTCATGTGGCTGTCATTAAGCAGGGACTTATCCACTTCTTCACGACACCACCAAAACATTCTTGACTGAATAGGCATATTTTGTAATAATTTAATTTTAAACGCCGTTCCATAATTGGTTGTTATATAAATCTATATCAATAATAATGACTTCTCTATCTTACTATCTTGGATGACATAGTTATTTTAACATAAGATTAAACCTAAGGAAATCCTCTAATTTAAATCTCGTTATATGTCTGAAATGTGTATTCTAAATTTCTTATATATTCATGCAACAACTTCACACGCCCATTCCACCTCGTTAAATTCCATTAAATATTTATGTTCGTTATTGGATAAGATTGACGGTTTAACTTTAGCTAAGCTGACCAATATCTTCCTAAATTTGGTGAATCAATGATTCACAAAGAATGTCGAAACTTATTTATCGTATTTTATATTTCGAGTTTGAAATATAACATCTAAATAGCTCCTTCACCCATACACTTATTTATTTCTTTTTAAATTTATTCTTCAAGCAAACTGGCCTTATATTTTTTTTTTATACAATTCATGCCAAATTTAAATAATATACACTAAAGCAATCTTATATTTAAATATCATAAAAAAAAAAAACAAACATCTATTTTTAGGAGGATAAGCATTTTTAGGGCATGAATTCGCATTCAATTTTGAGATTCTTTATCTTGAAATCAGTTTTTCTTATGCTGGCATTGGAATTTAATTCAAATACGGCGTCGGATTGTCCAGAAAGCCCCCGGTAAGATTAGGTAATTCTAAAGCTCTCAATTTTTTTACTGCGGTTTCATTCCGAAGATATATTTAACACATTTTTGCTAAATACGATGGAAGCTAAAGGGGTCGTACTTGATTCAAATTCCTCAAATTTACAAATATCTATTTATTACTAGTAACGATGCAATGTTTGTATATATTTATATTGGATTTTAGGGGCGAAAAACTGCTGAAGGTTAACATATTTTTTTTTTTTTTCAATTTTAAAGTACATAAATTACATTAATTCAAAGTTATGTCTAGCGTTTTAAAGATAGAGAAAAAAAAAACAATTTGTCCCAGACTGGGAATACAATTGATCATGTATATGTCTTTCTAAAATATACTTTTCTCAATTTACATTATTATTTATTTGATTACTATTTTAGGTGCCGTGTACAACTCAGGCTAGAGGCACCATTGCATAACATTTGTTATTAGGACTCTACATTTTATTAGTTGATAAAAGTTGTTTTCTTTGAGGAGAGTAAACAGCTTTTTCCAGTTTTTGGGTTTTGAAGCCGCGCAGTATCCTTGGAGATGCAACGAAGTCCTGGAAGGTAAAAGTCGGGTGCAATCATTGATAATGTGCTCTGTTGTCAGCAGCAGCTGCAAGTGCTGCCTTCAAGTAGGTGCCGATGAGTCAACTTGCTGTGTCCAATGCTAAGGCGTGTTATTACTGTCTGTTCTTTCCTGTTTATTGGGAGAGGCGTTGCTGGAAGATAGTTTTCGTATATCCTTTTCATTTCATATGTTTCAGGTATTTCTGGCCTGAAGTTGATCCATGCCTCTCTGCACAGGTCAAATATAGATTTATTATAGTCGTAGAGAGTGATTTTGGTATTTGGAAAAGTTCGTGGTTCCTTTGCGCTTATGTCTGTCAATTCATTTCCTTTTATATTAGTGTGACTAGGGAAATTTAATATTTTTATTCATGTTTTGGATTGCCTGAAGGGCGGAGAAATAATAAATAATTTAAATTGACAATTAATAATTATTCGAAATAAACAATTGTGTGAGAAAATAGCTACACCAACAGAGTTAGAGCGTTTCAAAATGTAACATTTTTGTAGGAGAAAAAACATTACACTAAAAAAGTACAGATGCTCAGACAAAAGACATAACAGTGTCAAAAAAACAAAACAAATACTAAATTATGTAACAACTTATATAGATTGAAAATACCTTTATTATTACGGGAAATGAAACATTTAACAAAAAAAAAGATAAATATATCAATGTTTCATTTAAAAATAACTGGAGACCAGGTGAAATATTAGGTTGTAATTACAAATAACTAATCTCATCTCTATGTTCATTTAATAAAGTGGTTGGAATGCAACTGGATTCTAACTTGTAACTCAACGATAATCAGTAAAAGGGTTTCTCGCTAGGACAACTCAATTCCTCAAATGATTAGTCTCATATTCTCAACTTTGAGAACAAACTCAAATAGATTCCTCTCTTTAGGAACAAATTGAATAACTAACTTTCATTCGGTGGCTATTACGTTACACGCCACCCGGAACGTGGGATGTAGGTCACACGATCCTTCATCAATCGTGCCTCGAGGAATTCAAGCTATCTCAAGTTCCGAAATTAAGTTTATTCACTTCATTAAGCTTCCCGGTCCTTAAGCACCACATTCTCTCCAGCATCACTGGAATTAAAACTTCCCGGAATTCCCACACTGATCCTGTTATTGTCAAGGCCTTCCGGATCTGTTAATTAAATTTATAATTTAAAACATGTATTAACCATCCTATGTTTAAACAATTTAAAAATAAATATGTAAAATAAAAAAGGTGCTGCATTAGCATTTATTAACGTATCATCTATCGTTGACGTGATGAAGGTACTAATATCAACAAGGCGCTCCTCCAAATCAGCACGTCCTGCAATGTACCTGCAAGATCAATTCCGACGCTTTACTTGGAGTTTTACATTTATCGATAGCATTTTTATATTACTTCACATTTAAACATACATTTATATAGTTTCAACTTGGGGTGTGTTGTTTAGTGTATTATATTAATATTTCGTCTTCTTAAATATAATAAGTTGAAACAGAAGTAAACAACTCTTGTTTTAATATGAATTTTGTGTTTCTTATATTTATATTTTGTAATTTACACGTCCCTTATGTAAGAAATATTCAGTTTACACATTTTGTTTATGGTTTCTTTGTCATTCACATTGCTTACTGTCCTATGATGAGAGAGATAGTAATATTAATTAAATAAAACTCGTTGATATAAGAAGAAATGTGAGAAAGTATATTAGAAGTTGCATATTTTCTTTTTTTTTTTGCTCAATTTTCAGAAAAGATTGACCAAGTATATCCTTCGGCAGTCAAAAATCTTTAGATTGGGCAGATCTTTCGTTCAATTTGCTGACTGTTACACTAGTTTTCGAACAGTTCTATGATTTTCACTTTCTAAAGCTCGTAGAATATCGTTATCCATGGAAGAATTTCTGTTAAGAATATTCTAGTTGTAACAAAATACCAAAGTATGAAAAAATTATTTCATACTGCATTCGAATTGAGCAATTTGATTTCCCTCTCATGGATACTCCGTGCGTGATCCACGCCCCAAAATATGCAAGTTTTAAAGTGATTAAAAAAGTAAACCATATACTCCTAATAATACAAAAGTTCACTACGAAGAATACTTTAAGGTGACTGACACTTCTGCTGTGTTACTAACTGGCAACGAAGAAATCTTTGGCAACTTATTTCACATTAAAACAAGACTGCAAGAGAAAGTTATACTAAAGAATATAAATCCATATTAAGAATGGTACCTATCAAATTATTTCCTTTAACATCATAAAAGATCACTAAACCAATGTAATATATACAACTATATGTTATAATAATCACTAGTTTATTGGCTATACCTAAATATTTAAGATTAAGTAAGTTATAGTTTAAGATAATAAGCACTGAGCTTTATTTTAGAGTCGCTATTTAAAGTTCCAAGTTCAAGCCCTTGTTTCAGATTCTTGAGTAATAGCTTTTGAGTTTCCTTTCATCCTCTGACGTAAAAGCAACTTTAATTCTAGACTACTTAAGTCAAAGACGAGCTACAAAGAGTTGTTAACACAATAGCTATTAATATTCATGGGACGTTTTCTAAAGGACAAAGTCCTAGCTAGAAAAACAATTACAAAAAAGCCACTCAACATCTTTTTTTAAACCTAGCGTGAGGGATTTTAGTAAAGTTAAGTTGAATGTAAATAAATTTATAAGAAGGTGATTAATGGCGTATATAAAAATATTAGGACATATGGTCATGTTTACAAATCTTGAAAGACACCTAGTTCAGGTAGGCATGGGTTCGATTCTCACATGGGTAAGTTAATTTGTATTTTCTATCACACGAAACGGATACTAATATTGCCAATTAGTTTCAAATACAACATCTAAGCAGCCATCAGAGTTTTTCTGAAAATAACAGCGGGTCATATTTCTGACAAGCACCGTAATAGTATAGGAATGATAGCCAGTTCCTGAATACCGCCTATTTTCTGAATTTTAATAACAATGAATATGAAAAAGAAAACAAAAAGAATTTCTTCTGTACTATTTTTTTAGTAATTTCAAACTTAATTACAATTAATGAAGAAGGAGATTTTATTCTCAATAAGATTCTTTCTTGGCATAACTCCTAATATTTTTATTTAGCTTGTCTCACTTCAGGTTTCTCATTTGCGGTTTATGCACATTGTCTATCATAATAATATGTACTGGGCAAAAAAAGTCTGGAAACACTTACCAAAGTTTTACACTTATGCTCCTCCAGTTTTTTGTTTCCAATATTTTTTTTCGCTTTCGCTACACTTTTTGACGGCCATCAAAGAAAAAAATGTTAAATCCACTTTCGTTCGATAAAATAACAGATTCCTAGAGCGGTGGAGGCTTTTGTGCCTACTCTTCAACAGTTTCTGAATGGCGTTAATGATTTAAGTTGCTAATGAATGGTTTTTCCTTGCGATTGGACCAAATAAACCACTTTTCCATAACCTATTCGCCATTGCCGCAAGACAGAAGTTTTTGACAATTTTCGGAGCGCTTATGCACGGTATGTCAGGGACAGTTTTTTTTATTTCCTGTTTGAGCAATTTATTTATTTATTGGTCTGCTGGATGAACAGCCTAATACTATCTATGATTTTAGACACTGTACCCACGTTTTTACTAACAGTCCTCCCAATTTTCCTCACCGGAATGTCTCGGTTTCGTAAGGAAACAATTTTTTTTAGCGGAACTTGTGAATGACTTTTGGCACTTCCATCATGAAGGATTGATATCTGGTTTGAGCTAAGTCAGAAACGTAAGGTATATTAAGGTCTTTGTGGATAAGTTTGTTTGTGAAGAAGTAAGGAGCATTTAGGATTTTTCTAAGGATTTTGGATTGTAAGGATTGGATACGGGATCAATTGGATGGTTTAGTGGAGCCCCAAAGCTCAACTCCGTATGTCCAAATTGGTCTAATTATTGTTATGTAAATGAGTCTTTTGTAATTAATTGAAAGGTTGGAACGTTTGTCAAGTAAATGTTAAAGTATTCGAAAACGAAGGGCAGTTTCTTGTCGTTTTAGTCTTGTATGTGGATTGCAAGTAAGACGTTTGTCCAGATGGAGTAATAGGTAGCGGATCTGTTCAATGGGGATTAGAAGAACATCGTTAAAGGATACTGTAGGACAGGAAAAATGAGATTTAATTTTTTTTTCTGAATATCTATTTCATGAATTATTTCATACAATGTGATATCTTAGTGCTAGTAAATATAAATAACATGTTGAACTACTATTCAATGGCAGTACACTTATCTAATTTTATTTTTATGGCAGGTTATCGTACTTTTTTAGCCATGAACTATGTTTATCATTATTTGTGACGAATTTTAGTTATTTGAACTTTCGATAATGATGGGGTCTTCATTCGAATTTCCGACATTACTTCTATTCGGTACCTGCCTATATTGATTTCCTCTCTCAGTATTTCTTCATACTCTTCTTGAATACCAGATCTCATCCTACTGATTTTTATATTCCCTTTCATTGAACCGCTTTCATTGAAAAATCTTTTATTCTGAAATTCCTTACCTAACCTCGTCCGTATATCTTTCTCACTTCTTTCAAACAATATTCGTTTTCATTTCCTCAGACATCGTTCATACAAAAATATCAAATAAATATGTGTAAGTATAAGTTGGTCTCAGCTTTTATTATTATTATTATTATTATTATTATTATTATTATTATTGTATTTTAATATCTACATTTTATTTACAAAACCAGGCAAAAAATTTCAACTATTTAATTTTTTTTTTTCTTGACTCTTAAGTTTTATCTTTTTTTATGGGTATACAGCCCCATATACTTTAACTAGGGTATTTGAAAATACTAGAATTATTTTAATACAGATAAAATTAAACGATACAGTATTTAAAAACAAAAATACCATGAAATTTTCAATTAATAAGGTTGCGTCATTTGGTGGGGTATAGATATAAAGTTATATCGAATACATTATTGACAGATATACTACATTTAATGCAAAACTATATAAATCAATAATTAAAAATTCCATATTTTTTTTTATTAAGCTTTCTTTTCATAACTAATGTTTTAATTATTTCCAATTCGATTCATATACCCTGGTTAAAAAAATTGATGAGTAAACATCTAATGCAAAATAAAACTTTTAACCCAGAAAATGAGAAATGGTGGAATTTTGTTCCTGTCATAATATTACATATTGATACCTTATCTTACAGACTTTAAATGCAAATGTTTGAAAAAAAAATTAAATGCATCATGAGAGCATTAAGATGTTTAGGTATTCACTAAAACATTGTTTGACGTGCTAATGTAAACTCAGATAGTTTGAATAACTCGTTTTAACCAAAGAAATAAAATTTAATACCACTTTTTGAGATCAAAGTTTCAAATTTGAATGTCTATTATAAAATTTCATTATCTGCACTTAACACATCTGTAAACCAACACATCGATATATATTATGGATTATTTGAGTTCTTTATTTTTTACATTTTTTAATTTATTTTTTTTTTTTTAGACTTATTTTATGTCTGTATAGTTTAGAGGTTATTTTTATTTCCATAACACACATTTCATCAACGGATTACTTACTATCCTTATTTTTATTGCCGTTATATGAGGAAGCACTACATAAGCCTCTATAAATTAGGTACCCTCAATTAATCAAGTGGAAATTCTGGCGATTGAAGGTGATTGCTGACCACTTCAGCTCAATGAAAAACCTTTGGTCACAAACTAATAATTCATTTCCAAAGACAAGAACCCAAGACCCTTCATGGGTTGTTGCGTTACAGGTTTTATTTTTATTTTATTATATTTTTTGTTTATTTATATTTTTTTTCTGTGAGGCAGATCGTAATATTTATTCAATGATAACATTTTACCTAAAGTTCCTGGCACGTTTACATCACAAGAGTTAATTTTTTAATGTCATTAGTTAATACTGTAGTAAGTACTGTCCCGTTCTTCTGATCTCTAACTAAAACTGACCCTAATCAAAGGATAATTATTTGTTCTAAGCTATTACCATGGTATACAATATTCTAGGTAGCCATTTAAATCAACAGGAAATTGTTAAAAAGCTCCCTTAATTATACAATAGCCGTTCTGGGAAGTGGTGAGCGTCTTTAACCAGTATCCATCCGCTCAGAAAATAATTCCTAATTTATTTACATAAATAGCAATAGTCATATATTTTATTTTGTTTTCAAAGTCATACCATTTAAAGCAGAGAACAATATTTGACGTAAAAAGTGCCTAACCACCCCTTACCCTTTGCTGATCAATTAATTAATTTTAGTATTAATCATAATCCTAATATATCATATATCATAACCATAACCTGATAAATGATCATATTAATCATGATGGCATCACTCTTAGATCAATGCGAATCAAAATTCCATTGTATTATTTCATTTCATTTCTACATTCATAAGAAAAACTCATTTTCAAAAGATTAATTAGAATTATTTGGACACAAGGATTTGAGCTTTAGGGCTCATCTCAAACCATCCAATTCATCTCGTATCTATGAATTTGATCCAACAATTCTCCGAAAGTTTCTTAATTTACCATATCATATCACAAATAAATTTATACATTATGGTCTTAATGTCCCATATGTTAGAGATTTGGTCCAAACCAGATACATACCCTTCCATGATAAGCTCCATGCCACTTACTAATCCACTAATCTCCCAATTTGCTTCCCATTAAATTCCTGAAAACCTTCCAAATCGACTTAAAGGAAGGTAGTCTGATGTAATATAAAATCACCTGAGTTACGCACGATGCTACAAAATGATCAATACAATTAGAATTTATGAAATGATTGCCACATTTATTGGAATTTTTTTTGATTGAGAACTAGTTTAACGTTGAACATTCAGAAGTCCTTTTCGCTTTGCCTCCTTAGGTGAATACCAATATATTTGATTTCTTGTTTAACACTTTAAAAATTTAATATATATATAATCTATGTAAAAAAGTGCTGATGTTTTGAATCATTTTTGTTATCAAATAAAAAGATTTCCAATAGAATTGGAAATTAATTCACCAATCCTAAAACTTTTATTGAAGAACTGCCAATGGTGCTTATCAAGTCATATAGACGTACTTACGATCGTTATTTACAATAAATCCATTTTCAGAAATATATATTTTTTAAGTTTGAAACCGGTATTAAGTTTTCAATATTGTCATCCCGAAGTACAAGAACAGCTTAGTTGACTGAAAATCGATACTAAGACCTACAAGCCGTAGCCACAACAGATTTCCATCTTGATCAAAATTGATGATAAACTCCTTCTGACACTTCCTAAGCAGCTTAGAATAACCGTTGTATTGATTTAGGTCATCTAAAGAGTTATTTCAAACATTGAATCCATTCTTGGTAACATTTCCTATATTTACCGAATGAAGCACTTATTTGATTATCTTAATACATCCAATCTTGCATTATCTAGATCATCTTGAATTTCGATTGGTAGTTCTTTTTGACAAATATAACAATATGTTATAGGTGATTCTCAAACTAAGAGCAAAAATCACCTGATCCAAAAATTAAAAAATATTCTAAATTGTTACTTTGATGATAGAGAAGCCAAAAACTTTTTTTGCCGAAATCAAAACTCATTTTTAGGCCTTAAATCAGTAATTAACTTGATAAATTAAAAAAAAAAAAAAATCTAAGGTAATTTTACATTTCCTGTCATAGTAATGACATTTCATGATTCAAAGTCAATTGTCTCTATGATCGCTGATCTCCTAACAAAACAACGAATATATTATCGATAAAGAATTCAAACTTTATGTGATGAGATAATATGAATAAGATTGACTTATAATTTCCTATGATAAAAGCGTCCATGGTAATTACATTTAAGTACGCATCTGTTGACTATCCTTTCACGTTGAAATAACTACTGTTACTGCCTCCTTGAATAAGTTTATAATCATACTAGTAGGGCTGCCACTCATAGAACACTGCTAGAAAGATCTTCCTCTCTTAATTTACTTTAATGATGTACCGGTTTTAACTTTTATGCCCGGTAATAACGATTTAATCAAGGACAACATACTAAGTAGTCTCAATCATAATGTAGGGACATATACAATGCCATGATCCATTAATTAAATTTCATCCTTCTATTTATGAATAATAATAATTTATTGTTTGATGATTATTAGTAAGGTTTTGAAAGTCGACCTAATATTGTGAACATTTAATTTCAGGACAACCATGGTAATTACTAATTAGCAGTTTAGTAGGATAAATATGCCGAAAATTCTATAGTCAAATGCATTATAAGACGTTTTTCATAAAAATGAATGATTACTAAGCATATACGCTAGAAAACGCAGATCTCACGAGGACACGAAAATTGTCCATACTTTGAGCACCGCCCTTATAAAAATAAAAAGGCAAGATAGGGTCTACAATGTTCAAGATAACGAATAATTTTCAAAAATATACACTCTTAATTCAAGGAAAATATCTAAAAAAAAAAAAAAAAAAAAAAAGTAAGTTGCCTCGTTAAATGGAGTTTCCGGGACTATAAAGGGAAGGCTATTAACTGTTGCTCTTATTATAACTTTAGTCGTTGTCCTAAGCAAACTTTTTTTTTTCATAGCAAAGTAAAATTAAGAAAATTACCATAGAAAAGGTTTTATCCTTTTATTTATGTGCTTAATGTTATATATTTATTATATAGAATAGAAAGTGGTTATCACAACTTGGAATTGGATTTGTACTGTTAAACACAAGATTAACGAGACGGAGAGATTCCATTAATTATCATAATGAAGATATTTTATAAAATTAAGTTTAGAAAAGTTATGGTAAGATGGGGAAAAAAGATTAACGTTATAACCTTTCTAACATTTCAGTCATACCATTAAAAGTTTTTTTTTCTCAAAGGTGCCATATTTAAATTTACAGTTTGACGCCTTCATTATGTTCATCCGTTTTTCACCGATACCTTGAATTCTATTCATTTTATCATAGGTGGTTTTACAAATGATTAAAAGTGAATTTTTTTTTTTTTTTTTTTTTTTTTTTTTAGAAAATATACTGTACGATTTTGAGTTGTTCGTATACAATTTTCGTTTTTATCTCAGAACCTATGCATTTTTGAATTTTTTTAAAATTCACATTAATGTAGTTCAAGTATTTTACTGAATGCACTTAACACTTTTGACAACAAGCACTATCAATGTTATAAAACATTACATCTATGTATTTCATCTAATTAAATTTATTCAAGCAATAGCAAAAGGGAAAGAGTGGTCAGAGTGTGAAAAGACCGTTATTAAATCATTATGTGATAGAGATCAGACAATATCGAAAATCAGTCGTATTTTAAATAGATTTAGTTATCTCATAAGAATTATTACTAAGCAAACGTCAAATGTAAGTGTCATTTTTGGGCTGGGAAATGGTACTACTGAAAAGGCAGAATTAATATTGTTTCAATAAAAATAAGTGCAAAAAACATAACAAAAAAAAAACACCATCCAGGAACAGATTGTTTAAAGAGGAGAATAGCTGATTCGGGTGATGCTCATCTTTCAGAAAAACTGTGTATCTGTTCACAAAGCTTGCATCGTAAAAACATTTTTGCAGCCAAAAATATTTTAATTTTACCCCTACCCCATCACGAGATTTGAGTATTATTTAGAACTGCGGGGGAAGAGGGGAGGGGGACATTTTCGAGCAGTTTAAGTACAAGAGAGGCAGTTTAACGCCATAGAATAACTAAAAACTCACATAGTAGAAAAGTGGGCCGATATTCGTCAAATATATAAAAAGAAACTTTTTAATCTCTTCCAAAACGATTCGCTAAAGTCTTAGAGAGAAACAGTGAATCGACGCATTACTGAGAAGTACATCTACTAAGAGGCTATAGGTAAATAAATAAACTGGCACGAATTTCTTTCGTGGTCATTTGTATGTCTTTCTTCCTATTTGAAGAAATAATAAATTTGTGTTATAAATATATTGGTTTTCGATCGTAATGTTTAACGTTAGAAAAACCTAATATATTATAAAAAGTTAAATAGGAGTGGCCTATAGTCTCGTAGCGGAGTGTTGATTTAACATTTGCGATAAACGTTAAGCACATACATTAAAAGTTTAAACAGTTTTAATTAAAAAGATACTAAATACCCATCCATATCTATAAAGCACTTAGTTGTAAATGCTAAAAATATTCATTCGTATCAATTAACTTGCTTTGGTGCATGTACCAATTTATTTTTCAACATCCACTTCCGTGGTCTGTTATTATATTTATAACTGTGTAATATAAAATTTATTTTTATAACAGTTAATACTATTGTAAATTTAGTCATTTTTTGAAAAAATTGTTATTGATATTTACAACTTTACACAATATACATCATCATAGTCATTCCTCATTGAACCGCCGAAGCAGTGTGAGGAGGAAATCTATGGAGCCTTCTCCAGCTCAGTCGGTCGTTTACTAGCTGTTTTATGCAGTTCCATTCAAGTCCTTTATACAATATACATCTAGTAAATTTAAGAAAAAGTATTATATCAAGTAAACCACTTGTGAAGAACTGCTGACAAGTAGCACTTCAATAAAAAAACGATGGTCTTGTGGCCATCTTTTCAAACGTCTTGGTGGGTTATCAGAAATTGAATGTGAAGCAAGTTGAGACACTAATGGATTCGAGTGGGAGTGGAGTTTGCTAATCGAGGATTGATATCTGTTTATTATAGTTCGAGACTAATCAGGAACCTATTGGACATTTAACTCATTACGCGTAATCTTATGGTAGCATAATGAAATTGAAAATTTTAAGAAATATTTTAGGTGATAAAGTTGTAAACTCCAGGAGTATGAAGAGATATTGTGTTTATGAGTGGCACATAATGTGGGATACATCATATTTGTATATATTGATAATATATATTTTTTTTTAACAACATAGTATAAAATAGTTACATAAAAATATTTTTAGTTACTGAAGACAAATAACACTTCCATATCTAATTCCGAGAACGATAATCTAAGTTTAGATAAATTAGCATAAACTCCCAAAGCTCCGCAGAATGTTACATAGATTTTACAATGTAAACACTAGTTATAACCTCAAATAGTTCCCAAACTGAAGCCTTTTCTAGGGTAATGAAACAGACGCTGTATAAGGATGAAACAGCCCAATGTTGTTTTTAATTATCTTGCGTAAATTAGACTGGAACATCCTCTATGGCCTCTTGTTGTTGGTTTTTGAAATTTCAGTTTGAGAGAACGAGGAATCGTTATTTCAAGCTACGGTTTCTCTGATTTCATAACTGAATTTCTTTTTATTTTATTTTTATTTCCGCTATATTTCCTGCAAAAAGTATAATATTAAAAATATTTATTTGTCCCATTGATATATTGGTCAAATATTTATTTAGTTGACATGGTTTTATTTTTTTTTTTTTAGTATCGATAAAATGAACATCTCTCGTAAAATTTTTATGGATCTTTGTAGGACCCGAATTTGAGAGCAAGATGTCAAGAAAAAATTTTTTTTTTAATACTTATCAACTATTTACAGCCCTAAATTATTACTCAATCCGTCTACAAGGAATTAATAAATAACCACTCTCCTTAAGTTATAAAATATAAATGTTCAGAATTAAATTATATTTTATAATTTAAGTGAAAATATTATTTCTTAATTATAATAATAATTGAAGCTATTTTACTTAATTATTGTCCTTAACGGTTTCAATGAATTATATTACCATAAGAAATCATCCTACTGCATTCTTTGATTATTGATGAAATGGCCGAGAACTTTATGGGAGTAATCAAGACGAATTTGTAAGGAAAAATACATTTAAATGACACTCATCCTTGTTCGCAAATTTAACTATATATTTTTTTTAATCCTACCATACCTCGCCTCCTCTCTCACTCTCTCTCTCTCTCTCTCTCTCTCTATATATATATATATATATATATATATATATATAGAGAGAGAGAGAGAGAGAGAGAGAGAGAGAGAGAGAGAGAGAGAGAGAGAGAAAGAGAGAGAGAGAGAGAGAGAGAGAGAAAGAGTAGGCGCGGTATCTCAGTGAGTAAGTTGCTGACTTCCATGCTCCCGAGTCCGAGTTCGAGTCTGACTGAGGAAGGACACTTTATATGCTCATTCAGCCGTTGATAGACTTCGAGGTCAGGAGAACCTAAGAGGAAAAACCTGGCAGTTGAGCGTGAATTCTGGCAGAATCCTTCCTTTCACAACAGTTGGCCCAGTCTGCCAACCTGGAATATATTTTCCCTCTAACCTTTACATTCCTTTCAAAACTGCATCCTTTCCTGCTCATTCTGTGATCCTCTGGAAATTTTCCCCTTATAAAATCAGAAGTGGTCGATCCTAAGAAACATTCAAAATTTCTTATTCCTACAACTGTTCAGAATCTAGCAACTACAAATTTTTTTGTAATTATTTTTTTCTTCCTTCAGGTTTAAACATAGATATTTTGTTTTATTTTAAAACTCTAAGATACTAGAGATTTGCAATGATTGATATTTACATTAACGATATTTTGTTTATTTATGTCCTACCTTATACGAAAGAACTTCTTTAATTTACTTTAATACATATGAAGATATTCTGATTTCATATGATCTTACATTTAATTATCATTTTATTAGCGAATTCGCACCTTACTGCCAGAAAAATGCAGAGCAAGAGTCAAGTGGTACCATATTAGCTACGCATCAGACAAAAATAATGTCTACACTTTGTAGAACAAACTAAAGACAGAAATGAGAAAATCCAAAAACCCAAAACTGCATAACCATACTCAAAAGTCAATACTCAAGTCATTATGGATGACCACGAAAAACCTCCTTAGTTACGAAACTTTTTAATCACGCTATTATAGCAGTCTCTTATACCTGGACAAGATCGGAAGAACAAAAATTACACTTTTTTTGTCTGCATATGTTGGAAACGTTAGACAGACGGTTTTAGTAGTTTTACATTATAAACTATGTTGCAGAATGGTATACCACTTCAACCGTACCTTTGTAACCTCGCATTTAGAATGGCGCTCCCCACCTATCGGTCAATTTTAAAACTTTAAGTTATCGACATATCATCGCGTTTTTAAAAAACAAATAATTTGAAAATCAGAAAATTTTATTATTGCTTAACCTTCCTGGAACTATAAAGATGATGCGGCTAAAATTTTGTAAAGATGGGTTCAGTAGTTTCCGTGGTTGGTGATCACAAACGAAAAAGACCTTGTCCTTTTATATAATAGTATAGATTGTATACAGTTGTAAATTTCAACAAATTAATTCTACTCGTAAAATGAAGTTGAACTGTTAAAATAAATATTATAATATCTTTAAAATAATTTCATTGTTTTGTAAGAAAATATAGTTTATATGATTCATCCTCTCCTTGGCCCTCAAGTAAGGTTTTAGCTTACTCCTATCCCTTGTAGGATTAATATTCTAGAATATAACTTCAAAGCATAAAATGGTAGAGAAGTTACTCTCTTGTAAAGAGATACATTAACCCTATCTGTTTGTGGCTTTAGAATAAGAAGATAAAGGATACCAACAAAAGGCCAGCGTTACCAAATCACGGGCCGTTAAATACCCGGCAATATTATTTACGGGTCCGCAGTCAAAGTTCGGCGAAAGGTCAGCTCTCAACGGGCGAGTGTTGGTGCTGATGCATCAAATTTCATCAACCGTATCCCCGTAGCTACCCCCCAACATTATCTTTGGGACCACTTGCGTTCATCGACCTAACCTCGAACTGCTTTACTTGGGGTCATTTCTGCATTTATTTTAACAATATATGTTGGAATACAGACCCCGTTTTTAGGTTATTTTCTATCTATTTTACAAGATTGTATCATTCATATATAATTTTAAAATATTTTCGTTTGCGTTATACTCGCAAATGGTCTTTAAACTTATTTGAACAAATAAAACAAACAATTACATTCATCAAACAATGTTTGAATGACAACAGACTTAAATAAAATAAATATAAGGTAACACGAATGAGAGATATTTATTCCGAAAATTTTAGTGGTAGAAGAATGTTTAAACAAAAAGTGGAAATCGCAAAATGCCACCTATGATTATAAATTATATCCTTAACCCATAATATATTATTATGTTTGTTGTTGAGAGTCATGTGTTTATGTATTAATTGTAATAAATACTTGACGGACCCAAAGACACTACACACGTCTGACCATAATGTTAAATATCCAAGATCAATTCAAACCCTGACACAACCCCTCGACCCTCTAAATGTAGTAATTAATATTATTTTTATCCTTGGTATTTTGGTAAAACCGTGTTAGAGAGTTTAAATTCCTTTACAAATGCTGAAGAAAAAAATATAATAATGTTTTAAAAATCAGTATAATAAATAAAATCAGGAAGAAACCTTTTCATAGTTTCCCTCCATACCAATATACATACATAACTCCAATTAAAAAAAAAAAAAAAAAAAAAAAAAAAAAAAAAAAAAAAAAAAAAAAAAAAGCGTCATAACATATATTTTTCGCCATCTAAAATCAAAGTTATATACTGAATTCAATAAATTGTATAATACAAGTATATTCATACGAGTTAATAGCACAGGTCTGCGACTAAAAAACCGCATAGGATTTTTTAACATTTTCTCATAGATTTTGACCTCCCAAAAACAGGAAAAATATTCAAAAAATTCTATCACATAGGTTTTTATGTGTTTCCCAGTATTACGTTTATTATCATATGTATGTTAGCCACGATGCTTTTGGGTCAGCAGGCAGGCTATACTGAATACCCAAGCTTCTTATGCTTGTGGAATAGTAGAGTCAGAGAACAGCACTGGACTAAAAGTGATTGGCCACCCCAAGAAATATTAAAACCTGGAGAGAAAGCTGTTGTCAATACTACTTTGGCACCACCAGAAAAGGTTTTGTTTCCTCCTCTCCATATCAAATTAGGGTTGATGAAACAATTTCTAAAATCGTTAGGAAAGGATAGGGACTGTTTTAAATATCTATGTACAAAATTCCCGAAGGTATCAGGAAAGAGGGAGTTTTCACTGACCCCGGCATAAGAAAACTTTTGAACGACACGCTCTTTGTGGAAAGTATGAATGAGAAGGATAAAGAAGCTTGGTTATCGTTCAAGGATGTAGTGGGAAAGTTTTTGGGAAATAATAAGGATCCTGACTACAAAACCATTCATCAACAGATGCTAGCAGCATACGAAGCTCAAGGCTGCAAGATGAGCTTGAAGGTCCATTTTTTGCACTCCCACATAGAAGATTTTCCTGAAAACCTGGTAGCTTACAGTGAAGAACAGGGGAAGCGTTTTCACCAGGATGTCCGTGATACCGAGGGACGGTATCTAGAAAGATTGTATGTCACTATGCTTGCAGACTTCTGACGGATGCTTAGGCGGGAAACTAAAGATAAAAATCAGAAAAGAACGATAGGCGAAGTATCGAGGAAAAGAAGAAAAGGTTTCATAAAATACACGAATAAGTGTAATATTGTTACTTTATGTCTCAAAATAATGTTTCATTGGTTGTAAAAAAATATTGTTTAAGAATATTTTTGAATAAACGAGTGTTTTTACCAATTTTTTGTGTTTGAATTAGTAGAACACCCTTAGGGATGTGATTGAAAAAAAATAGACATTACTTCTGAAATCAGCGCACTTTAGAACATATAATTTAGTTAAAATATCTCATGCAGGTGACAAACAAAACTTTTTTGTAGACCTGCAAAGTTAGAGAAAGGGTTGGTCATTTTTTTCTTAATTAAATTTTCTGTCGGGACTTTAAATACAAGGAACTGCTCGTCGTTTTTGGCTACTTCAACATTTACTAGACAAGCGTTCAAAGTTCTCAGTTAATTAAAAGACTTATATGAAAGTTATTACACTAATATGAAGCTAATGAGTTGGGCTTTGGAACGTCACTAAACCTTCCAATTCTTCTCACATCCGATCCTGACAATTCAAAATCCTCGTTGCTCCTTATATTGACACAAATAAACATATCAATAATGCACTAAATGTCCCAAATGTTGAAGATTTATCTCTAACAAAATATTCCCAACTTGCTTCTCAACTAATTTCCAATAACTTTTCGTAGCGTCTGAAAAGAAAATGGCCCACGGAATGTCTAATGTAGAACATTTATGGAAGTCCTAATAATGGATAGTTCTTGACAATGTAATTCGAATGTCATTGTAATAATTATACCTTACATTTACTTATTCTTTACAGTTGTAAATATTATAAAAAATATTTTTTTTAAAAATCTAATCGATTTTAATATGGTATATAAATAACTGGAATATTACTGATAAAATATTGAGATTCTCCTAACCCTCCGTACATTTAGCCCAAGGCCTAGCTTATACCTGGATGCTGATCGACCCCGGGCATGAATACATATTCCCTGCAGTGGCCGGACCTGAAGGACTATATCTGCAGAATATATAAAATAAACTGTTTAATAACTGTCAGGGCGGTGAATACTGCCGGTGTCCCCAGCTGCTGGGATGCTAAGCACGTCCGCCCACCATGGCCAACCATTCATTAATATCTCGTCCGGATCTCCCTCGGTCCGTTAAAGAATACCTTCCTCCCTCTCTTTTTATATCTGCAGCTACGTGATGGGAAACGTCAACGCATTCCAATAATTTCGCTTAGGCTCTCGTTTTTTTTTTCTATTCAACTATTTGTCCCTTGCCTCTCCGGGCAGTGTATGCTGACAAGGTTTAGGGGTAGGTATAATGTTTATAGCAATCGTTTAAGGTTGGTACTTTATCATCTATATAATAATCATTACAACCACTTATCAAGAAATATTTCGGTGTGGATTTGTCTTTTAGCCAGGGGATATCTACTTTTTTTTTTTCACATTCAAGAATGTAACATTCTGAGACGTTCTATAGCTGTTGGTGTTGCTAGGATCGGAAATTTGACGACAGTTTCCTTATCAGAAATTTAATGGAAAATATTTTTTGTAATTTAACGTTTGAACTAGGACCTAAATTTTAAGAACAAGGGCAAACCAGACAGTTATTGATACCCTTAAGGAAATATTCGGAAATATTCATATTATACATTATAAAAAAGAATAGTTCAATAAAGTTGAAATTTGCCATCATTTTTTCAAGAACTAATATTAAGAAATTCTCACCTGAAAATAACGAAGCTAGGGCTGCGATGATGAAGGAGATAATAACACCTGGTCCCGCTATGTTCCTCGCCACCATTCCAGCGACAAGGTACATCCCTGTTGCGACACAGGAACCCACACCAAGAGAGGTAAGGTCCAGAGTTGTAAGGCATTTCTGGAAATCCATAATAATTATAATTTTATTATTTTTTCACACAATATGAGATATATAAATTGATAAAACCACTAGAAAACAAAGATTGTAGTATTATATAAAATTGTGCAACTTATATTGTATAAAACAGTTATATGAGCACAAATTACACCTCACCTATGTGGAACTCAACTTGTGCATCCAACTACTATAACGCGAAAAAATCAAAACTTATGTATGAGGATTATCAATGATTACTCTCGCTATCCGATCAATGATTAATTCGCTTATCCGAGGAATAGGTAATTACAATAAAATATCACTTGATCTAGTTTATACATCTCTTTTCTGCTATGTTTAATAATTGTTACTATACGTACATTTTAGTTATTTTCATTCTATCACATCAGATATATACATATAAGCTATTTTAATTGATTTTTTTATTAAATTATTTATTATTGATTATAATATATATATATATATATATATATATATATATATATATATATATATATATATATTTTTTTTTTTTTTTTTTATGTGGGGTTTTCCTTATTTTGTCTACTGTTTAGAGATAAACTTTGAATTGTAAAGCCTATTTACTATTAAATAACATTATATTAATGATGTAGAGGATGTAAGTCCGAACATGATTATTTAACATGAATTGTAAATTGTTAAAATGTTAATAACATATTATTATTATTAAAAACAATTTTTTTTTTAAATGCACACATATATATACATTTTTTTTTCCGCTGTAAATCATATCTGTGGCACCTGGTATCGAAACCAGAATTATTTGATCCAGTAGCAGTTTGTGTTACTAGTGTTTTTTATATTAAATCAAATGCATTAAACCATACACATTTTGATGTTATTAGATGTTTTAGTTGGCTATGAGAAATGTGCAAATGCATATATTTCATAGCCCTAGTAATAAAATTTAAAGCTAGTTAATTTTTAGTGTCAGAAATTAATTATTATAATTTTAGTTGTCTTGTTTTATCATGGACCAGCTAATACAAATGTTCGCAATTATTATAAAAGAAACCACATTACTTGGAAAATATACCAAACCATTTTTCTTACTTAGTTACAACATAAAATATTACTATTTTAGCCGAAAAAAAATATTAATGAGCTCGTGAGTAAGAGGGGAGTATTAAGAAATAAGAACTAAAAAAAACGAAGAGATAACCTAAATGAAGCTGCGAGTGGATGGTGCTTAGTTGAGAGGAAAATAAGTAGGGAAGTAGGCGGAAAGGCAGGATTATTAATGTCTTTTGTCGGGGCGAATAGACTAGAAAATTTCTTGCAAAGACAATTAACATTTTCTGGGGACCACTTTTATTTTCCCATCAGACGGATAAGACAAATCCCTCTTCAATTTAAAATAACATTATTATTTCTATAAATAATATTGTGACGAATGAAAGATACCTATTTAATAAAATATAGTCCAAAAATCATTTAATCCATTGCCTTTATTTATTTATTTTTTACCGCCTTTCTTGTCCAAATATTGAACTCCGTTTCACTCATATTCAGTAAGTAATGTAGATGATCATGCATCTATTCATATAAGCATTTAAATTAAACATGAAAATCAGACACCGAAACCGGACAATTGACGCCTACAGTATTTGCAATCACTCAACCTCCTTCAACAAAGAGGGAGTCAGATATATATATATATATATATATATATATATATATATATATATATATAACACCATTTTTTTGTAGGTTTGGGGGAAAACAAATAATACTGAACTTTTTACTAATACTTTTTTTTGTGTTGCTAGGTGACATTTCCATATAACATTGCTCTTTTAAAATCAAATAAAAACTATTGCAAATAATTTTTTATAATAGTAAATACTATAAAATTATTCTAGGTATTCTGAATGGAAAAAATAATCCAACATTTATATAACTTTTGACCATAAAACTTCCCATCATCATAACAAAGCAAATAAAAAATAGTTTATGTAAGGCATCATTGAGATTTATGACCTGACCCAGGCACAACCATTGTAAAAGCAGGATCGTAAAATTTTCTGCAAAATATCTTGGCATGCTCTAAATAGAATACTTCATTATCACATTTTAGGCATTTTTAGTTTAAGTAACGCATATTATATATTTCCCAACATTTTGTACACCTCTGTTTGTCGTGGCATCTAGGTGCAAGTTCCACCTGATGTGGGGGAGGTTGGAACTGATTTAGTATTAATACCACTGAATTAATACTGAAGAGAGAGTAAATTATATATACTTAATATTGTATATAAGATGAATAGAAATATCGACAAATATTTCAGAATTATGAGAGGAAAAAATACTAACACGATTTGTCGCAATTCATCTAACTGATTAAAGTGTACCTCATAGATACCAGTACCTCATGGAAAAATCCTAGGCACCCATCGGTGTGTTGTAAGGAGTCATGAAGCTTCTACCCTCCAGCAATAGATTCGATCCTTTCAAAAAATGAACACATGTCACTTCATCTCACAGATTAATTGCTTCAATCGGAAGGTTAAAGATTACTTATTTGAAGCAAGGAGAGATTTAATATAAGTAATAGAAATGATTACTTATAATTAATTTTGGTGCAGTTCGCTTCAAGATTCGGGTCAGTTCCTGAAGGACAATGCTGAAAGAATGATTATTAGTGTACGTTCAGCACAAGAACGTACATTGTAAGAATTCAACGTACAAGTATACAAGAATCTAGGTTGTAAGAATTATTATAGTACATTCAATGCTGGCTCAGAAACAAAATTAATGAAATATTTTTTGTTCTAACAGCATAAGTGTGTAAATAGATTCTTCGTGGTAAAATCAGGTTAGCAAGCAAAAAAAAAAAAACTTAAAAATCATACAATTTGAACTATTCTTTTAATAACATAAATTGTAACATTAATGTTACTATAATAATAAAAAAAATTATATATATATATATATATATATATATATATATATATATATATCTTTTTTTTTTTTTTTTTTTTTTAATTTCATAAATTAAATCATTATTGTAAGAAATCAATCATATCTGTCAAAATTATTTATTTTCGTCATGAAATTTCATTTCAACTACCCGAAAAATGAGATATAAATTTACAAATCGAGTTTTCTACAGTTAGTTTTGTGTTTTACAAGTTAGTTGGCAATTTTAAAACGATTCGAGTCAAAAACAGATGAAATCAACGTAGAGAACATTCAAACTCAGGTAGCGGATGTGTTCCCCATTCTGTTAGCCTGTTTGTGCTTCCAAAAGTTCAATCACAGGCGGATTTTTTTTTGTGGGTTTAACTCTATTAGGCCAGTTCAAAGGCGTACCAGGTCAATGAAAAGGCGGCCTCTGTAAAATTTATTTTCTTGTCAAAGCACCGTATCCAGGCAAGTTAATGCAGGGTAATTTTATTCTTCCATTAACGAATATATAACCATCAAAAATAAAATATTGCCTTCCATGAATTTTTTTTTCCAGCATCTCTGAGACTTGGTTAAGTTACATGGTATTACCAACATTACGTCATTTTTACATTCTTTAAAATAATTATATAAAAACATGGATGGATTAACACATCTATGGATTGTATGGCAAGAAGGTGCCAAGTAACGTTTTTATTAAGACGCCAAGTGCGAAAATTGGGTTGAATAAAGGTTCTCTACAAGTAAATACGGGACAGCTGCAAACTGCATATTTACGAAAATAGAGCGAATGCCATATTACTGTTTTATATTAATATTTTTGAGTAAAAAGGAGTCAAGGAACAATTTGACTCCCTTGTCCTCCTTATATTGCTTGTGAAAACGAGTCATTATAATAATTTTAAAAAAATTACAATGTTATTTAATGCAAGAGTAAACACTGAAATTCTTGTTTTTGTCTCTTTCATAATTTTTCCAGTAGTTAGTGAGCACTTTTTTGGAATTCAGGGACGTTCTGATATTTGATATTTTAAAATATTATAATATGTACTTATTACAAAATATTAGAGCTGAGAATTCACAAAAAGGGACTAACCGGAAAATAGTTAATATATGCTTGAAATATATATATATATATATATATATATATATATATATATATATATATATATATATTATTTTATTTTTTGAAGAGAAAAGATTTGACCCGGTCGGGATTCGAACCCGAATTTCCACCTCTCTAGTGTGGCGCCTTAACCAACTAGGCCACCGGGGTCGTATCCGAACCAGGCAAATCCCCTCTCTTCAGTGATCCATAACCCCCGGGCACTCGCAAATCGCGATGTAATTCCGGGGATGAATGTTCATATTGAACATTACATTTAAATTTGGATCTCGTGACAATCCGTCACCGTTTTAAATATATGTAATTTTTCTTGATATTACTCATTATTATTAAATATATTATTTTATTTTTTGAAGAGAAAAGATTTGACCCGGTCGGGTGAAAATTCGAGAGGTGGAAATTCGGGTTCGAATCCCGACCGGGTCAAATCTTTTCTCTTCAAAAAATAAAATAATATATTTAATAATAATGAGTAATATCAAAAAAAAATTATATATATATATATATATATATATATATATATATATATATTAATTTTTTTTTTTTTTAAAGAACATAAAACATATTAACGCATTTGAGACGGTTTAAATGAAAAAAATATCAAATTATATAATACAATATGGATCTATACCCTAGTAGCAGAATAGCTTACACCTATAGGAGTCTGATTTATTTATTGATGGGTTCGTGTAATCATTTATATACTAATTAATAGAAATTGGGGGATTATTACAGATTGATAAATATTTTATTTATTATCAAAATGGTACAATTCAGGAATGGAATGAATGATAGTTTAATTTAAAATTAAGAACATACTGAATATTACAATGAATCTCATATTGGTGAGAACACAATGTTCACTATACAAACTATTCCTGACGTACTTGCAAGGTACCTAGATACAAACAACCTACTCTACCTAGTCCATGGTCTTCCATCGTTACTCCAGACTGCACCATCCTTCTCACTTTTCTCCATCTCACTTATTTCTCGAGTTATCATATAAAGAGGAATACACCCTCGTTTTTCTCTAACGAGGTTCTGATATTTTTCGGCACTATCTTAAAACTTTTTCCATGTTATTCCTAACACCATGGTGACTACGGACGACAGCGAGTCGAACTTACACCACAGAGTCTATTAATTGGACGCTTATCTGTATGTATCTGCGCTATGCATTGTGCTAACCAAAATAAAAAGAATTCGAAAAAAAAAAAGTTGTAATCCTCCCACTACTTCATCACTGCCACACCGCTGCCTCGTGCCTGTCGAAAGATTGTTGCAAAATCAGTATTAAACTGACCTTGGCTGGTACCGGCTCCAAATATAGCTGATCATAAATTGTAAATAGGTATATATGTTTCGGTTATTTCGTTCATTGTCATTTAATTCTCTTTGGTCCGAAATAATTAAAATATTATTTTTTACTTAGTTCAAGTTTGCACACGTAGGTTTAATCTTGAAGTCAGTATTTTATTTTTCTGAAAATTATTTTTATTTTTTATGAAAGACAATATTTATTATTACTTTCCTAAACAAAAATGTGTTTAGCTAGTTAGAATTTCACTACTTGGAAATGATGCAATCTTCATTCACATGTTAACAATTATGTTCGCATCATTTAATTTACAATTATAAAATCGATTACAATATGACCCAAAAAGGCAAAAATATTAAGGCGATGATAGCGTTCTTAAACCACCGTGGTTCATGGAAATCAGAGAGGGAGACTTCAGCCTTGAAGACATGGAGGATCGTGGTTGGACTTCTTCCCTGGTAATGAATATTCTCCAAGCTTTGTTAGATGAAAATCCGAAAAATGTTTAAAACTTTCATAAAAAAATAACAGTGAATCTTACGACGCTGACCACCACAAGGTAATGCGAGAGCTTGGCCATGAGTCAGAGTCTCAACCGCCCTTCTCCCCTGGCCTCAGCCGACTACCACCTCCCAATTTTTTAAAGGACCTGGGCCACTTTTTTAACGCTAAAATTGTGTAATCCAAAGTCAATAGAAACTTTAAATAGTTAATACCTACATTACATACATTAATAATGACTATAAGTTTACATAACAGTTGAGTGATTTGCAGGAATGTTTGTATTAATAGTACACGTTTACATCTTATATGCGTTTATCTTTTAAAGGAATTTTTATCATAGTTTCCAATTTCTTCTATAAGGGAATTTTCTGATTTTTCTTGTTTGTTTTCTTTTTGTCAAGTATGCTTTGGTTTGGGAAATCTGATAGGGACACGCTCGTTATAAAATATTGAGAGGACTAAAGTAGATTTTGATCAACAAAAATATTTTCAAATCATCTATATTTATTTATTTTTTGTTTGTTTGACGTTCACCTGCATTCATTTTTGAAAAAAATAGATTAAAAAAAAAAAATTGTGCTTTCCATCACCAGAATATTTTTAGCATGAACATCCGTCTTGCAAATGCTGAACTCTCCAAGGGGTGGGCAATACAAGATATATAGCCTGTCCTTAAATAAATTCTAATACATTTATAAATTGCGCTAACATGCCATACCAAAAGATAACTTCGTGCCGAGGCAAACTGGTATTTACGTGTCCAGTTCGCGTGATGCGATAAAGGTCGGAAAGCTCATCAAATCTGTTTTGCCAACCCTGGAGCTCAACAGTCCTAGGTAGCAACCTAACCATTAGCAATTTCACAATTTTTAATTTCTTTATATTTTCACTCAAAATACAAATAATTTAAACTGAACTATTTATTATTATTACAATTTATTGATATTTACAGTATGCATTATATACAACAAGTAAAATTGAGGGAAAGTATTTCAATGACAAGACGATTTGCATTTCAATAAAATTTTTACAGTTAAAGGTCTCTCAACCATCTTCTTTTCAGAAGCCTTAGAGGATTATTGGGAATCGAGTTGGGAGACTAGTGGACTCGAGTGGGTATGGAGTTTACTATGAACCGATAGGTGTCTGTCTGGTTTAGACTAAATAAGCAACATATAAAATATTAAAATATTTATACAAAACTTTCCTTGTGACATAATAAGAAACATTGAGGATCCTAATGCACAAAAATGGATAGAAATGTTGATAATTTTGTTTTACTTTGCCTAGAATTTTTATATTACCTTTATTATAAATTTCATTAATCAACCCATCTATCGAGACAATACCCTGACATGGATTCCTATGTTAATTATTAATTAAAAACTGAATTAGGAAGAACATATTTCCATTCTAAAAACTAACGCTACAAAAAAAAAAAAAAAATTAAATACACTCAATTTCTTAGAGGAACTTAATGAAAACAACTTCTCTAAAAAAATAACTTAACACAAAGTAGGAAAGACCTTGACTGTTGGACATAAGAAGCTCCCAAAACAATGTCACATCTTAGCAAATTATCCAAAAACAATACCCCACGTCCGGAATACAAAACTTTCTCATATTTTCCAAAACATTCATAATTCCAAATGCAAAAGATTTTTCCTTCGTTACCCTCAACTCAGCGCACAAAATCAAACAACATAAATGATGTAATATTTATACAGCTATTACTCTAAGTAATAGTCTCAGCTCTCCACTTCTCAAAGCCAATAAACCAAGAAATAACAGTTTCCAAACAATAACCTACTCGACTAAAAGCAACATGTACTCTATACACAACCATTATTCAGAAAATCCACGTAGTAATACAGTCAATGAGTGCTGAAATGAGGGGTGTAGAGTGCATGGAATATACAATATTTATATATAATATAATATTTATATTAATATTAATAAGATAATTTTTGACTTCGTAGCTTCGTTAGGAATAGTTAGCAGGTAAACATACTAAAAGTCCCCACCCCTGGGGGTGAGCTAACGGTAGGGGGAAGGGGAGAAGTTCAATTTTTTTGGTTTTCGATTATATCTCGAAAATGGTTGACTCTAGAAAAATATGTTTCAAATAGATATAAACGCTAATTAAATTTTCTATAAAATTTATTCTATATACATTTGTCGTAATTCTAACCGTTCACGTAACATTCGTTATGGAAAATCGGAGATTTTCGAGAAAAAAACAAATGTTACCTCACGATTTGTCAAACTTTTGCTTCTAGTACCTTCCACAATCGTTTCTCAGAAGAAACGCCAGAATTAAAATTACAGACCATTAAATTTACTTTAGTTTTAACTATACGTTTCTGTATTTAAATCAAAAGTTTCACAAAAAGTGAGGTAAACATTTTTTTTATTTATAAAATTATCGATTTTTAATAACGTATATCCCGAAAACCGTTGGAATATCGACGAATGTGTATCATATACATATTAAATTTCATTGGAAATTTAATTTCCAATAATCCAAAATCCTTCATAAGATCCTCAATGCTCCTTATTGGTACAAACAAACTTATCCATAAAAATCTTTATGCCCCATATGTTACATATTTGGCCAAAACCAAATACCTACGCTATCATAGTAAAGTCCATATCCACTCGAATCCACTAGTCACCCTAGTTGCTTCACACTCAATTCCCGAAAATCCTCCTAGATGGCTGAAAAGATGATGGCCGAGAGATCTTCTAATGTATAACGTTTTTTGATGTGCAATTAGTGAGTGGATATTTCATACAAGACTGTAAGAATTCAGTATTATTACGAGTTGTTTTACTTTAGAAATACATGTGCGATATGCATTTTGAAAATTCAGACACATAAATGCCACTGACATTTTTTATTTATCTGCCTTTAGTAAGATGCAGTGAGTTATCTAAAGTTGTTAAGAGAGACCTAGAACTGATGGAAACAGATCTATTATTCAGTGGAGCTCTTAAAGGACTCTAGCCGCATCTGTGTCTAAGTTCATAAGCATGGATTGTGAAACAGAGATACAGAAAACGGATGTTCAAATGTTTTAACGCAACTTACACAATCACTGGCATCCCCCGTCGCGGCTTCGCTCGCTCTCATAAGTTACGAACTTAAATGTTGCTAACTAATAGTTGTACTATAATTTATTTACCAATAAATATGTTGTATTGTATCATGAAAATGAGAATTATTTTCTAAATAATATTTTCAAGCAAAATTGTAATTTATATTCTCCGATGTCACAATATACTTTTTTCAATAATAATGTTATTTATTTTATCTGTCATAGCATATGTAGGTAAAATTACTGCTTTTTCACACAACCAGTGGTACGATTTCTTTAATGAACCTGAAACATCGGAATAAATTTGAAATCATTAGAATTTCAGAATATAAAAACCTCCAACTAAAACTAAGGTTCGGACGCCCTTTTTTTACATAGGTTATCAAAAATTATGAAATCGATATTTTAGTAAGGCAGTAATTTTTTAGCAAGGCAGAAATAATTTTATGGATTTCATCTGGCTGAATTTTTATTTGTCACTATAAAAATTAATGACAGTGTGGCATGTGCCAATAAACACTCCACATTTAAATTACTATTATAGCATACTTTAATTTTTTAAACCTTCCTAGAGCAATGAAGATAATGGAGTTAAAATTTGGTACATATGTGTTCAATAGTTTTACCATTACAAACTCTGTTAATTTAATTATTAAAGATCCCTGGGATACACTCGCCACACTACATATTTATAGCTTTTTTGATCATTTTTTTTTAACTAAGCGAATTTTATTATCAATTTATTGATGTATATGACACTGTACCTGTATAACCTCTCTTGAAACGTACTCGCCACCTATCGGTCAATTTTCAAACTTCACTGCGCCCCACATATATATTGTTTTTTTTTAACATAAATTTAATAGGAAATTAGTAAATTATTGCTCAACCTTTTTACAACTATGAAGATGATGTAGTCAGAATTTGGTTCAGATTGGTTCAGTAGTGTTCGTGGTTAGTGATCACAAACGAAAAATGGCTTGTCCTTTTATATAATAGAATGGAATGGATGGAAAAATTCCGTATGGTGAAATACATATAATTAGTTTCTTAAAATCCACTTTCTTATAATTACTCTAAATAAATAATTCGGTATAATTACAATATTCTTAATGATTATAATTTTTTAGTAAATTGTATTTTATATGCTGCTTTGTTAAATAATTTTCATTTAATATATTGGGTCATAAATATTTTTTTCATAGCCTCAACTATTTTTAAAACATGCCGAAAAACGTTCAGGGATTTCTTATTAATGTTTCGTTACTAAATTCTAAATTTCATTTTCAAAGATCATCATTTCGCTTAGTATGTTAAACAGTTTTGATAATATTTTAATCATAATTTATAATTTTATTTTATGTTTCATGTTTGTTTTGTATTTTAGTAATCCGTTTTCTCAATTCGGATTTGAACTGAAAAACTACTGCGATCTAAATTATTGTATTTTCTTCTCAAAACTATAGGACTCAGATCAATGAAAAATTAATAATTATTTAATCAATACAAAAGAAAGCATTGTTTCTTGGGGCTTAACGTCTTTACAACAAGTGCAAAGTATCGAATATGAAAATACGATTTTGCATTAGATCTTAAGCGATTCGTTATATTGATTAGGCATTTTTTTTTTTTTTTTTTATTATTTAATAGAAATTTACAACTGTATATACAATATATTATACATTAAGTAAATACGATGATAATGATAAAAATGACTTGTCACTTGTTTTTAAAGCAACTACCCATTAGTAGCACTTCTAAAGGTTTTATATAATGAAGCATTATACTAGAAGGTCTCGAGGCCATCTTCTTTTCAGACGCCTCGGAGGGTTATCTGGAATGGAGTGAGAAGCAAGCTGTGATACTAATGGATTTGAATGATTGTGGAGTTTGCTATGAAAGGATAGATATCTGGTATGAGCTAAGTCAGAAACGTAAGGTATATTAAGATCTTTGTGGATAAGTTTGTTTGTGACGAAGTAAGGAGCATTTAGGATTTTTCTAAGGATTTTGTATTGTAAGGATTGGATACGAGATGAATTGGATGGTTTAGTGGAGCCCCAAAGCTCAACTCCGTACGTCCAGATAGGTCTAATCACATTTATGTATATTAGTCTTTTGTAATTAATTGAGAGCTTTGAACGTTTGTCGAGTAAATGCTGAAGTAGTCGAAAACGACGGGCAGTTTCTTGTCTTTTTAGTCTTGTGTGTGGATTCCAAGTAAGACGTTTGTCTAGATGGAGTCCTAGGTAGTGGATCTGTTCAACGGGGATTAATGGGACATCATTAAAGGATACTGTAGGACAGGAAGTCATAGGTTTACGACGAAGGGTAAAGGTTATTTGATGGGATTTATTTGGATTTATTTTGATTCTCCATTTTCGACACCATTCTTGAAGGTTTATGATATGGGATTGGAGTGTCTGGGTTGATTAGGCATAATGAAATAGTTTGTGTATTCGACCCTTTGACAGGGTTATTCCTCCTCTTTACATGGTGAATTCAGATTTAAAAATTCGCTTAAACATATAGCAGTCCTAAAGCAATTGAAAAAGTAATACAAGAAATGTGTTTTTTCACATTCGATACTTTGCTGTTGTAGGGACGATATCAACCAGCTGGATAGATGGTTTATCCTACAGGTTATCATCCTGTCCTTACGAGAGTGGAATCGACAAGAAAGGAAATAGTTTTTCCCTGGGACAACTACAAAATAAATGTCAAAAATAGAAAAATATGTATCAACATTTTAAAAGGATTTTTGAAAATTTTCTATGAATTTTTATTTTTTAATTTTTTTTAGTTAAATCGTAAAATATGATGAATTTATCAATTAATTATCCGATTTCGAATTATAAATGCTGAGAAAGCAGCTGCGGCAATGAATTTAGAAGAGGCTATTTGACAAGCCAAACACCCTCGGGAAATGGCTAGTTGAGATGCGGAAGGAGCACCGCCGGTATCCACTCCTTCCCTTCCGGAATGGTGCTTCTGGGAATACAGGTCAGTAATACTGCTGAGTAAATGCAAGGGAAGGAAATAAAAACAGGATGAAACATTAAAAGCAGTCTAAAAATTTTCACTTAAATTATCCATAGAAAGTAATGATAATTGTCGTATTTAATACACTCTAGAATCATTAAGCATTTAATTTATTGATTTTTTAAAACATATATTTGACATGAATATGTCTTTTGGCTGGGAGTCTATGGTTTTCTCTTGAAACGTTTTATTCGTCCGCAAAATGTGTAACTTTTTTTCACACTTAAAAATATAACATTTTGACACCTCTGTTGGTGTTACTTGGATAGAAACTTTGTCGACAGTTTTATATTAGAAATTTAATGGAAAATATTCTTTGTTATATAACATTTGTCAATTGGACCAACCATTTAGAAGTTATATTAGTTTGAATGAAAAAAGTCAAGTATTTCCTTCTTTTTTTTAAAGTGTTGTTTTTTTTTTTTACACACTCTAGCTCTTTAGTTGTTTCTTGGATTGAAAATTAGACGACTGTCCTGATCAGAAATTTAGATCAGGAAAAATGGAAAATATTTTTGTCACTATAGCCTACCGTTTAGGAGCTATATTGGTTTGAATGACAAAAGCCACGTTTCGCCAAATTTAATTAAGTTTTGGGGCTTTATGACACTCTGCAGGTTTGCTGGTGTTGCTCGAATCGAAAATTAGACGACGGTAACAATAAGACATAAGAGATTCTTTCCTATGTCCTTGTGATTTCACTCAAGAACAAAATATACCATACACCACCTCATATATGAATGCAGACTACTCACTGACTACAGAACTATACTACAGGCAAAAACAGTACAGAAACTAGGACATTGGCCGGTGGATGGTCAATGTTTGATGAACAATTTATTTAAAAATTTCAAAATATTTCTTAAAAGTTCAATCATTAAAATAAAGAATATAAATATGCAATATCTTTAAACCAATAAATATTTATATATTTTTTCTACACAACTTTGATTCTTGATTTTGTTGAATTTTGAATTATTTATGTTAAATAACTTTCTTGTTCTTTATTTTATTTCATTTTTCTTGTTTATTTTTACATCAACCTTTCAACACATGTATTATCTATATGTATATGTAAAATAATAAATCAAAATAATAATTACATGTACATTGTATGCTTTGTACTACAAGTATGGTGTGTACAGAAAAAAATAAAATCCCTTCCAACAGGGTTACAGCTGGAAGGAGAGAAAAAAAAAAAAAAACAAAAAAAAAAAAAAAAAAAAAAAAAAAAAAAAAAAAAAAAAAAAAAAAAAAAAAAAAAAAAAAAAAAAAAAAAAAAAAAAAAAAAAAAAAAAAAAAAAAAAAAAAAAAAAAAAAAAAAAAAAAAAAAAAGCTTAAGCTCTATTGGTGTTAATTATATTGAAACTTTTGCAATTCCTTGATCATAAAAATTAATCGACAGCAATTTTTGTCGTAACATTTACCGCTTGGACCTACCGTTTAGAAGCTATATCGGTTTGAATGAAAAAAATTCAGGTTTGAAACAAAAAAAATTCAGGTAATTTTCTCTCAAATTTTATTACTTCGAAAAACTATTAATGGTTAATTTAAATTAAGTAATTTTTTTTTTATCGGATTTGACAACCTTAGGCCATATACCGAGACCCAATACATGGGACCGCCAGTAATCACGGTCTTCCCAATCTCCTTCCCATGATCCTCTCGCCGCCATTACCTCCTCAACTACTTGAACCCATGTTTTCCTTGGGCGGCCTCTTTTTCGCCCTTCTTCCGGGACGTAGTTGAATATCTTCTTTGGCCATCTTTCTGGCCCCATTCTCCTTAAATGGTCATACCACAGCAGCTGTTTGGTGTGAACTATAGTGTTTTACGCCTTAACGATATTTCGTATGGCAGAATTAGTTACCCGTTGAACCCTGAAAATTCTTCTCCAATAATCCAATTCAAGTAATTTGATCATTTTAATTCAGAAATGCAAATTGGGATAAATAATAGTTTTTAGATAGCAATATTAATTATTAAATTCTTTTTTTTAAGTCAGGGAGAAAAAGAGTTGTTTCTTTTTTCAATCTTTCGGTAGTTGGGCAATTCGGCGTCAGACATTGTTATAAAATGTTCAGGAAATTCTAAAAATTAATGGTAAAATCATCCTCTTGAGCATGATTCCTGAAAAATTATACATAAAAATCCACATATTCAGTGAGAATTATTTCCCGTAAACGAAACGAATATAGCGAGATTTAGCCAACATTCTATCATGTGGTGTAAATTGGTATATAATGCAGGATAGGTAAAATCAAGGGAATGGACCTTTTTATTTGCTTTTTATTAACGATGCACATGTAGAAGAAGCCTTGTACAACTTTAAAGAGTTGTGGTAAAGGAGTAAAAAATAGCTTTGAAGGTTGAATGTTCATTCATTCAATCACGGTACAACAGACGCATGAAGACGGTCCCTTGCCCAGTTCAATCGCTCTTCAAGTTGGTATTCCGCCTTTGCTTTTCAGATTCCTTCCGTCATATTCTCGCTCGTCCAAGAGAGTTTTAATCCATCTTGGTTTCCATAAAATGTGCTGAACTCTTGATTTTTGTCTTAAATTCTTCCTATCGAAACTGTTAGTACGTCCAGCTCCTGATTTGAACCCATTTACGTCCGTTGTTGTGTATATGCAACATTAAATGAACAATATTTTGTATTGTATAAGTTCAAATATTTTTTTACTTTATTACATCAGCTTATTATTTAAGGTTTTTAATTATTAAAAATAATTATTTTTGTTTATTTAATCTATTGAAAAATAATAGTGCAATTGGTTATTATTAACGCTAATGAGTAGTGAGATTTAAATATTAATTTCAGCCAAATAAGGGTTGCTATAATAAAGTTTCGTGAGCGAAGTAACGCTAATTTACACTGAGATTGCTTTAAAGCATACCAAATAAAAAATTGAAATTGTAACTATTGTGTGAAAATTGTGATTATATATTTCTTTGAACGATTTTATGGCTCAAATAATTCCAATAAAATTTTTCATGAAACAATATTAATGGGGTGTATAAAACAAAATGATGGTTTCTTAAAAAAATATTTGTATTTTTATTTCTTTTATATAAAATACAATTAACACTCAAAGTATAGTCCATTGTTATCTACCGTCATTAGCCATCTGCTAGCCAATTGCTCGATGCCGCGCTGATACCATTCCTTGGGATGGCTGTCAAAGAACTCTTGGACAGCATTTTCAACTTCCGCAAAATTATCAAATTTTTTTCCAACGTCGTATCTCCACTTCTAAATTTTTTAAACCGACGCCGCGCAGTGCGCTATTCAAGGACACCTTCCCCTTTATATTTAATAATTTCACGAGTTGCTTCGGCTGCTGTGAATTTTTTTTTTTCCAGTAATATCTTACAATTACGAGATTTTCGTAGGACACTGTCATGTTTCGTCTTTGAAATAAATAACTGAACTGAGGCTTTTTCTGAAGAAGTCCAGTGTTAGTAAACAAGCTTAGAGACTGTTCTAAAGGAAATATGAAGTATTGGTAAATAATAAATAGCATTAGGATATTTACCGACTTTTGAACTCTGGAATTTGATAAAACGGTCATTTTTTTTATACGCCATATTATTGTATCATTTATAAATATATTAGCTCATATCACTAAAAAAAAAAAAAACTTATTTTATAAACCAATATTGCGTGAGCCGAAATTATGGGTAAAAAATTTTTTTCAGCAGGTATGGTGCAATATTTCTGAAAATAAAATAACACCTAAGACATTGTATCTTTATGAAGACCAAGTTCCTGATGGCCTGTAATTTTTAAAATTGAAAAAGAATTATTTTTCAATCTTAACTTTAGGTTTCTATAAATTATTCATTTCTGCATATTAAGTAACAAATAAACCTATTCTTAATGATCTATAAATATGTTACTAATTCCAACTATCTATCTAACTATCTATAAATATTTACTACTTCCAAGGATGCTCGATAGCCGAGTGAGTTGTGGGGAGTGTCTTAAGTATTAGTAGTTCGTAACTGAAGCCGTGGGTTCAAATACCACCTGGGCGTTAAAATTTATTTCGTTGCGAACCCACGAATAAATCTTTACCGTTCCACCCTAACTAGAACAGGTTGGTAACTTGTAGTATAACCCGTCCTTCCTGCACTAGTCGGAGTACATAATGTCGTCCAAATAAGGAAACAAACCCATTCCTCCATAATGAGCAACATACCAACTCGAATCCACTAGTTTCCGAAATTGCTTCCCACTCAATGCCTCATAATAATCCCCGAGGAATCTAAAAAGAAAATGATCTAGGGACTTCATTAAATGATATTTATTAAAATGCTGAATTGTATTTTTAAACCCATTTACTTAGTGTAGATAGTGTTATTAGAGTATAGTTTTTACTATCAATAAATAAATTTAAAAATTGTATTTCATTCCTATTAATTTTAATGTATTTCATGTATTTTTAATGTATTTCATTCCTCCTAGTAATTAATACCGATAAAACGAAATATATGGTTAGTAGTAGAAGCGGTGAACATTTTAGTAATGTAGATATTTCCGAGATAAAGTTTGAATACGTTGAGCAATTCAAATATCTAGGGTTCATTATATCGAGGAAAAATGAAATTCAAGAAGAAATGAAGACTAGGTTACAATGTCGGAAATGCTTGTTATTTTTCGGTCGCAAAATTACTCAGTACGCGGTTACTCTCCAATAATTTAAAAGTGAAGATATACAAAACTATTATACTACCAACAGTTCTCTACGGATGCGAAACATGGACGTTAAGGGATGAACAACTCCTTAAAGTTTTCGAAAATAAAGTACTTCATAGAATATTTGGCCCAAAAAAGGATGAAGAAACAGGAGAATTTAGAAGGCTTCACAATGCGGAACTGCGCGAGTTATATCAGGTAAACATAGTTTAAGTAACAGCGCGAGCTTAAAATGGGTATGCGAAGTCGTTGGGTTTGATAATGATCGAATTCCGAAAAAGTAATCAGTTATAAGCCGTCGGGTAAACGACCGAGGGGCCGATGGAGACGAAGATGGGAGGATTCCGTTAGGGCCATCCTGGGGGATTTGGGTTTTGGAGGAGTGGATTGGAGGGAAGCTTGCGGTCGACGGTTGGTGGTGTCGGCATCGAACCTTCGGACTCGCTAAGGCTTTATTTATTATAAGAGTGGCTATAAATGCATAGCGCTAGAGATTAATAGCCTCATGTAAATTATATAGACGAAACAAAAATAAAAATAAATAGAAAAAAATATTTATCTAAAATCGTTTAAATATATAAAATTAAGTAGAAAATAGATGTTGAATTTTAATTTGGATCGAATTTTATAGAGGGTTGTTGTTATCCAAACTACATTACCTTAACTGGGTCCGATGGGTTTTCTGATTGGACCGGTCTCTACCTCCCCCCCCCCCCCCCCCCCCCCCCAGCGGGGCAGTCAATTTATTTCTAATTGCTGCTTCGCAAATTAGAACAGAGTCGGTAACTGTTTTCACCCTTGGGCGCTAAGGTAAATGTACTCAAAAATATAAATGATTTAAAATAAATCTAAATTTATCGGTTTGTATAAATATCTCCTCCCGATATTTATTTATTCAAGAATAAATTAGTAAAATAGAGATTTTTTTTTTTTTTTTTTTTTTTTTTAAAGCCCCTTATTTTTATTAGTTCTGTTATGCTTAATATTTTATTTATTTATTTTTCTCCTAGTACTGTAACTAGATTACATTTTAAGGAATTTATAAGTGATAAATATAGGTTTGAAAATTTTTGATTTAATTTATTTATTATTAGATGATGGGGGTTCATCTTTTATTTGAGCCGGCCTAACCTAACAACTTAAACTAAAATTAAAACTTAAATTTATTCACGCATTGTAATATATTTCTGCCAACGTTGGGGAGCTGGACTTTCTATAAGTTGATTGAACAAGTTATTCCCGGACAGTGGTAATTCTGATTGAAAATTTAAATGTTTTAGATCTATAATTTCTTTTATTGTCAGTAATTGAAGCTCTTCAGTTATTAATTTTGACTTTTTCTTTTCGAATGCCGTTCCCTTTACTATTTTTCTAATAATTCCATTTTGAAATGATTCTAACCGTTTTGTCATTGTCTTTGACAGATGAAGGAACATCGGTGCTCCATAGAGTAATGCCGGCCTCAAAACGCATTTATAAATTATTAGCTTGAGCCGTAGTGAAAGAATCCTTGATAGCAATAGGTGATAAAGTTTGTATGATTTTGTCCGTACAGTTTTAAGTTTCTTTTCAAAATGGGCAGAAAACGTCATATGTCTGTCAAAGTAAATGCCTAAATATAATAATTTATTAGAAATTTTGTTTGTATGCCCGTTTAATTTAAAATTAACTGGGAGTTTTTTCTTTCCTTTTTGAAATGAAAATATCGTACATTTAGTTTTATTAACATTCACGTCAATATGAAGTTTTCTTAAGACGTCAACAATCTTTTGACATGCTACTTCGGCTTGACTGAGGGCCCTTGTGGCATTGAGGCTACTGCTTGTGATAGCAGCTAGGTCATCAGCAAAAGCGGTTACACTGGATTTGTGGTATTTAGCTCCAACAATGTTTGCTGTATATATAGAAAAAAGGATCGGTGACAAAACCGCTCCTTGTGGGACACCACAAGTAAGAGGTACTTCTTTTGAAGAGGCTTCTCCAACTTTTACCACTATATATCGTTGGCTAAGAAACGATTTAATAAGCGAAAATAGTTGCTCTGGGTATTCATTGTCTATTAACTGTGACATACTATGCCGTGCGAGACAGCATCAAATGCCTTTGAATAATCTATTGATATTAATGCAGTGGCCGTGTTTCTATTGAAATTTTGAGATACTTCATTTTGCAATTTCACCAAAGGGTGATCAGTGGATAGGTGTGTCTGAAATCCTGCTTGTTCTGGTGGTATTATTTCTTTATCCCTGCAGAATTTCTTCAAATATTCTAGGATAATTTTCTCGAATATTTTTGCTATATGGGGAAGCAAACTTATTGGTCGGTAGTGAGCAGGTTCGTTTCCATTTTTTCCCGGTTTAAGTAATGGGAATAACGTGGCACATTTCCATGCTTTAGGGAAATATCTCAGTCTGATGCAGGTATTAAAAAGGTTTACTAAACGGGCTATTCCCCTTCTGGGAAGTTTTTTCAGTAGTACAGTTTGTATGCCACCGCATTCAGGTGCTCGGTTTCCATTTGTTCGACGAATTATCGCTTTTAGCTTTTTAGGTGATATGTACATGTAATTATCCTCTGTATCTGCTGTTGGCAATGAATTCAAATCTCCAGTTCGCCTAGTGATATCTTCATCGAAATATTTTGCTAACTTTTCGGCCTGTTGCTCTGATGTTAGTAGGATGTCTCCTTCGTGTAATCTTACCAACTTACTAGTCCTTGTTTTATTTTTCAGATTTTCCAAAATTTTCGATAGTCACCGTGAGTAGCTCTAAGTTTTTCTTCCCATATATCCGTTTTACATATTTTCAACAGATTACGGATCTGTGTTGTAAGGGAGTTCAGGATTTTCTTTACGGAATTGTCTCTTTTTCGGTACCATTTATTTTTCCAGTAGTTGCGCTGTTTTATAAGCTGTAAAATATGCTCTGGAAGGGACCGTAAGCAAGATGGTACTGGAGTAAACTTAGGAATCGCTATGTCAGCAGCTGCCTTTATGATTTTATTGAAGAATATCAATTCCTGGTCTATGTCTTCTATTGAAGAAAGCGTCGGGACTAGTCCTAGTTGATGATATATTTGATTTCGATATAAATCCCAGTCTGCTTGTTTATAACTATATTTCGAGGGGATTTGTTGTTCCACATTTCCTAATACATTATACAAAACAGGCCTGTGATCAGATGTTATAAAATCTAATGCAGTACATTTTGTAATCTTATAAGCTTGTCTCGTCAGTAATAAGTCAGTATAAGACAGTAAGATAGTGGAAGTGATTTTTGGGTTTGCTCTGTGGCGGAACGTGTGTGTTTCTGGATGAACGACTGTAAATAGTGTTTTTGCAATAAGTTGACCAGCTTTATTATTCTTTGCATTATTCCAAATAGAGTGTCGAGAATTCAAATCCCCAATTATCCAGTGGTTACTCCGTTTGGCACATTCTTTTAGGATTTTCTGGAATTCTAGGAGAGAGCTTCGCGGGCATCTGTATAAGGCGGTTATGCGAATTAATTGCTGTAATTTCACCTGTATTGTGAGATGATGGATCCTATTATCGGTGATGTTGAACGGAGTAGGCAGTATTTTCCAAGTTGTTCCATGGCGTATGGCAATAAGAGCGCCACCGTAAGGGTCAGTTAGGTTCTCAGTGACAATTGAGTATCCAGACAGATGCATTGTTTTGTTATTTAATCTTGTATCGCTTATAACAGCGATAGTAGGTTTAATCAGCGCCATCAACGGTTCTACTTCCCCTAGTTTGCTAGATAAACCGTCGGCATTGAAGTTTAAAATTGTTATTTCTCTGCTCATTTTGAGGTTACGACGTTAACTAAAGTTTGAATAAGTTGTGTAATTTTGTTCATGTATCTATCTAACAAACTTGTTATTTGGCCGAGCCAAGGAGGTGACTCTTCATTTATTTTATTTGTTACGTCTGAATAGCTTTTAGAACCCGATGTTTTCTTATAATGCGTATTTCTTGGTGCTTCTTTAATGTCTGGTTGCAATGTTGTTGGTACTGATCTTCGCTGAATCATTTTTGACTCTAGTTCTAGCCGCTTTTGGCATAATCTGTAGGATGCAACATGAGGTCCTTGACAGTTTTTACATTTTGGACTCTCTTGTCTAGTACATTGCGTAATATCATGGGGTCCGCTACAGCGAACACAGACAAATTTCCTGCCACAATGATTTTTTGTATGTCCAAATATATAGCATAAATATAAATATAAATATAGCATATTTCATTTAGTTATATTTATGAACTTGGATTATCTATGTTGCTGATCACCAAATAAAGAAATGTAGCATATAACCGAACCCTAATTATTGAAAAAAAACCCTCAATGTTCGTTATTACGTTACAAATAAACTTAACTATAAAGGTATCAATTCCATATGTTACTGATTTACCCCAAATATGATATAGTAGTATGATATGAGAGGGCATACTAATCATTTCGTAATATATATTTTTTTGAAGAAAAGAAATTCAGCGAATTAAAAAAAAGAAAATGTTTTTAGAACGGCGTCTGAGGTCAACTTTCGTAAAGTGGTAGTAGCGCACCGGCTCACCACCTCGCCTTCCCAAGCTGCGCCTTCTCTAGCTATCCTTTCAAAGTAAATTCCAAACCTATTTGAATCCACTTGTATCTTAACTTGCTTCCATTCCCAATAATTCTTTGGTGTTTCGGAAGACAAGGTGGCCGAAAGACGTAATGCAGAACTTTTATTGAAGCTCTTCTAATGAGTAGTCTTTTCAAGTTATTGACATGCCATTGTAAACATTATTCACGCATCTACTTATTGCATGTATTGTACACAGATGTAATTATTAATAAATAGTTTTAAAAAAATAAATAAATAGTGAAAAGAAAAAACGAAATTTTAAAATAATATAAGAATAATTCCATGCTCATTTGCGTTAATCTGCGCCACAAGACCAAGTGTGATCACTTGTAGAAAGGAAATTAGAAGATTTCCTATTACTGTGGTTTATTTATTTTTATTTATTTACATTTTGGTGCCATGTACCACCACATTTGGTTAGAGGCACCATACTCAGGTTCAGAACTATAATTCCTTGTACAGGTTTGTTTCTTTTAAAAATTGAATAATGTGTTTGTGGAGATACGAGTTGTTTTCTAGTAATGTTGCATTGTCTTGATTCGTCAGACCGTTATCTTTTCTTTGCTTTTTGTATTTTTGGCATTCAATAACAACAAACTAAAAAAAATTAGACCAATTCCAGGACCATGGAAAGAGGAACCAGGACCAAGAAAAAAACAAGTCATCTTTACAAGACTAAGAATTGGACACTCAAAATTAACCCACCGTTACTTATTGGAAGACAAACAACACCCAAAATGCAACGAAATTCAGGTAAATCTGACTATAGAACACATTCTATTACTGTGGTAAGCTGAAATGATATAAGTAAAATAGTACAAAATTTGATCAAATATTTAGTAATAATAAATGTTATAATATTTTGGAAAAAGCAATTTTGTCAAACTTTTTGTTAATTAAAGAAAAAAATATTAAAAAAAAAAATACTTGTTTGTACTGATTTATTATATAGCTGCTACTCACAAAATAAATAGATAATAAGAATTTATAAAAAAAGTGTGAAAAAAAGCAATTAAAAAAAATATATTCACTATCATAATACAATGTCATACATAGGCCTTGGACTAAGTTCCTCTATCTCACTTCTTCTCCATTTAAGTCCTACTATTCAGATTATCTTCTGCACACCTTCTTCCTAAGTAATCCTACGTAAGTCTTGATCTTGGCCTTCTTATATGCAGGCCTTAAATATATGTTTCTCGGTATTTTGCCGTTATTCATTCTAATTATTTGCCTAAATAATCCTCATTTACTTTATTCAAAGTTGGTTTTCACTGGCTTTAATGTTTCAGCACAAATAATTGTGTTGCGATCCATGCAGTAAAATCTTAAGTTATGATTTAATGATGAGCATTAACTAATTGAAACAAGTAAGATTTTTATTTGCTGCAGAGTTTTTCGCAAATCCTAAGATAAAATCAAATATGTTTTTGTAAGAATACAATCTACAAACTTAAGAAATATGCGTAAATACTCAGATATGCAATAAGACTGATTTAATATGACATGGCTAGAAGAAAGTGCAGTTCTTCTGACACATTTAGAATTACAAATTATTCATTTGAGCTCCGTGGAGCCGAGAAATGATTATAATCGAGTAAATATCGTACTCTTCTGTAAAAATAAATACTGTTCCATTCTTAACCATTCAAAAGATGAAGTTGGAGCAATATGGTAATAGGTACCCTTTAGTGGAAGAAAACCTGACATTTGAACGTAGATGGTAAACCCGTCATTCTTATTTGTTGGTCTCGAAATAATACTACATCAGTTTTGTTTTGCTCTGAACTCAATATCCTTGATGCACTGCCATGACGCAGATTTTATTTATTTTTTTAATAGTTTAAGTTCGTCTGGATCTGCTCTTTCTATAATACTTTGGTCTGACCACCGGAGATGTGGATGTCAGACAAAAGTATCAGTTTTAGCGTGGGCCGAATTTAATTGCTGATTATTTATCATTTATCATTCTGGCCATTTATAAATTATTTTAAAATAAAAAATATCAATCATGATATAGTTAGTTATCTATATCTATACTATTATATAAAAGGACAAGCCATTTTTCGTTTGTGATCACTAACCACGAAAACTACTGAAACAATCTGTACCAAATTTTAACCACATCACTTTTATAATTCTGAGAAGGTTTTGCAATAGTAAAATTGACTGATTTGCAAATTATTTATAGATTTAAATATATGGAGCGATAAGTGGATCACAGTGAAGTTTGAAATTCGTCCGGTATGTGGTCAGCATCATTCCTCAATAGAGTTTACAATGGTAAAACTATTTAACCCATATGTGCCAAATTTTAAGTACATTACTTTCATAGTTCTAGAAAGGTTCACCGATAATTAAAATTTAAAAGTACAATGTTGATTAGCAGAAACAAGGTTTGCCACTTATAAATTATTATTAAATTAAAATGTCAATCCTTTGCTTTTTTTTATATTGAGTGCAAAAATTTTATGGGCCTTTAGTTGCATGCACCGACAGTGCAGTTGATTATCCTCAAGAGTTTTTTAATTGTCTATGTTATTCAAGATTATCAACTCATCCATTAAAATTAAAAATTGGATGTCCAAAGAAGGTTTTACATAATCTTCCAACACCTAATAAGTGCAATGTTAGCCGGTAAAAAGCTTTAGAGCTGTTAAATTTTACACCTATGCGTGAAAATGTTATTGAAAAAATATTGCTTAGTTACATACTTAAATACAATATTTTTATCGATAAAAAAATAAAGCTCAAGTTATTAGCGACTGGGTACGGTAGTGTGTAAACAATTAAATGTAAATATCTTATTTTTAATGCCAGCTACCCGGCCACAATCAGATCTTTACCGAATTGTAATGAGAAAGTATTTGGGCTTTCCAATACTGGAAGAAACTGGGAGGGCTTCATTTCTGAAGAGGAATTTTTTAAAGAGGAATCTTTTAGAAGAGGATATACTCGGCGCAGATGAAAGACAGAGAAATGAAATTTCAGTGCTGGGTCAAAAGGACCAGGTGGCCGAATTCCTTGAAGGAATTAGGACCGAGTGCAATGCCTAGACTTCCTCTCATTAAGACAAAGCCTCGTCGCTCAGCCTTTTAATAGACCCCGGGATATTCACCTAGAAGAAAGAAAAGAATCATTCATATTATCATAAATATTTATAGAAAAATGTTTAGTTATACATAATGTGAAATATTAAAAAATAATATAGGAATTAACATTGAGTGAATATAAAATATAAACAATAATTAATCAATGGAGTTATAAGTTAATTAATAAATACAAAAAAAAGATATAAAAGAAAAAAAGGGAGAAAAACAATTTTTAAATAAATAAATATAAACAAATAGAGGTAGAATTATAGACAAACTATTCAATTTCTGAGCTGTATATAATCATCATGATCCAAAAATGCATCAAATTCATTAAATTATTAGTCTATGAGATCCTTCTTTCAAGGCGGCTATTTGTCTTCGTATATCAGTTTTTGTTTGTACCTTTCCGATTGTCTGCAGTCATAATTAAGGTGATTTTAAGTTTGTTCAGTGTTTTTTTCGCAGTTACAAATGCTGTTTTCAGTAAGTTTAAACCTGTGAAATTAACGTTTTGCTCCACCTTGTCAAATTCGGATTAGCTTGTATGTCAGTTTTTATAAACGTATATCTACGTTTTGTCATATTTGTCCATTTTTCGCTCCAAGTTTATCGAGGTTTTTTTTTTCCTTATATGGTACCCCCATATAAGGACTGTTTATTTATATATTCACATGTTTCATGCCTTATAGGCGTACTACATGTTTTACAATGTTATTACAAAGTTTAATATGATTAGTTTAGCATAACGTAGTAAGATAACAAAAATATTTAAACAAAATTACAAAAAAAAGAAAACAAAAAACTACCTCCGCTGACCATCATTTGTCAGTTTGTCAAAGTCGATCTTTCGTATGAATGTGAGTAAGTCAGTCTTACATTTAGAAAACAAATTTTGTTCTTTTTTAACCATATCTAAACTTATATAGTCCCGCTTTATATAATATAATCGAATTTTATAAAACGAAGGTAACAAATCATTTTTAGCCGCCTCTTTGGCCAAGTAATCAGCCCTTTCTTTACCCTAAATTCCAAATTGTGCCTTAATCCATTTTATAGAGACCATTCTCCCTCTTTTTTTAATGGTTATTAAATTTCGTCTGATTGGGTCAGTCAAATAGTCGTGAATGTATTATTAATCGAGTCTATTAAAAGTTTACTGTCTGTATGTATTGTAATATGTGCGTTAGTGTTTTGAGGTTCGTTAATTATGAAAATAGTCTTCAGTGAGATTTGATAGGAAAATTCCGAGAAGGAATTTTGGGACTGTGTTTAAGATAGAGATTCAGTAAAAACATCTTAGCTCAAGCATCTCAATAAACATCAGAATATTATGCAGTTTAGAAATTCCGAACGTCTGAGATGGGTTGGGCAAGTCGCAAGTATGACCGATAACGAAATTCCCAAAAGACTCCTCGATAAAAAGATTTATGGACACAGAAAAGTAAGTAGAACTCGCTATTGGTGGGCAGATTGCGTCGTTGGAGATGCGCAGCAAATACTGGAGATCAGAGAATGGAGAGCACCATTCTTCACGAGTGACAGTGCCATTATAGAAGAAAGAAAATAATTCTAAAAATATTTTAATAACAAGACACATTCAACTGCATGAACCAATGAATTAAAATTAATTTTATTTAATAATTTAAAAATTATCGAAATAGGGGCAACTATAAGTTACTTTTTCATTTTCGATGTTGGGAAACAGCAAATTTACAGGTACAGTCAAAAAGCTGTCGAATAAATCTATGCTTTCAACATGCGAAATCACTCAACGAAGATTAAACACAGAAAAGAAAGAGCTGAAAACAAAAAGTGAAATGAAATAGAGAAAGGCCGATGGATCAGAACATGATAATTGCATCAAGCTGTTCAGCGGTTGTCAAGTTCATTAGAGGGTGGGAGCTCTGATTTATGGATTATATCCGCTTTTGAGTCCTGCGTTCAAAAGCTCATTATCAGTTGTTCCACACCTTTTGTTTTTTAATGCCTCCAATTTCTAGGAACGATATATTCCATGTAAATTCGATATCTCCAGGCAATTGTGACAACTATATAATTGATAAATAATTTTAAATCAGCCGAAATAATTACTCGAGGATCAGCTGCATAAAACGTAAAGTATAATATTTGATTTAAGCTTGATAAATCATGTTTGGATATCGTGGTACATCGTATATTGAGTGGTCAAAGAAATTGATTAATTCGATTTATTATCAATAAATAAAATAAATTCTTCTATTTAAACATATTACAATCTATACTATTATATAAAAGGACGAACCATTTCGTTTAAGATCACCAACCGCTAAAACTACTGAACCAACCTTTATCAAATTTTAAATATATAATTTCCACAGTTCAAGGAAGGTTTGGCAATAATAAAATTTAAGTCCTTTACTTATAAGAGCGGGCGAAGCCACGACTGGGGATGCTAGTTATAATGTATTCTATTACTGAAAACTTAAATTTGAATCATAAGAACTTATAAAAATAATTTCAGAAAAAAAAAAAATGAAGATGGGGAATAATAAGATTATAGTTAAAATAAGTGAAAGTATAAGTCTTAAGCCTCCGAGAGTCGTCGGAGACAAGCATTGCAAAAGACGAACGTTGATTTAACCTCTACTGGACGATTGACCTCTTTCACCCTCTGCAAAAATAAAAGTTCCAAAAATTCAACTGTTTTCGACTTCAGAGTCCGGCATTTTTCAACAAGTACATTGATTAAAACTTCCAGGCAGTCTGCAAATCACAAACTCATTTATAAATGAAGTAATGCAGTCATCTTGTTTTAAGCAGAATAAGAACATAGCTCAATCGGGGGTTTTCTGAACTCTGGCATTTCCTGAATCATATATGTGAATGTATACAGAGGCACAATACGAGTATAAAGGCAGTAAAAATCCCCTACAAAACTGCGCGATAAAGTGATTTCGGTTGCAGCAATAATAGGATGGCAACGTTAGATGCACATTGACTTGCTATTGTCTTAGGGCCAGAGGCCCTATCTTACTTTTTTTTTATTATTATTATTATTTGTTTTATCATGTAATTTTATTTCTTATAATTTACCGGAAGGTTTGACTGTTTATCTATAAAATGAGGAAAAAGTCTAAAACGACAAGCACCTTACAGTCGTTTCAGACTTGTATGTGTACAAATAAGGAGAACGTACCCGGTTGAGGTAGACAAGCCTTGCTGAAGATAAAAGCCGATCTAACTTCTACGGGAAACTTGTTTGAGCCCTCTCGCCATTGCTACTTGGAAAGCATTCCTCAAAGACTCGTTTCTGCCGGCAATTGGAAAATGCCTTGCATTCTTAATTTCTTAATCCTCTTGCAACTTCTAATTCCAGCGCTTTCCTTACATCAAATTGAGCCTCCAGTAACCTGCAGCTCGCATCTAGCCTAATTATATATGTGATGTGGTCATGTTTTTTAGCGTAGAAAATGACATTTGCATTTATTTGCAGATGCATAAACCGTCTTTATAAAGTATAGCATTTAACAAGACTATTAAAAGCCTAAATGATCTCTAATAGCACGAAACCTGGCCACTTTATTTAATAGAAGAATAACTCATTTTTAACCCAAGAAGGCTCAATATTGTTTGATGGAGGAAAAACATATATATAATAACAGTTAGTGGTTAGTACTTAGTTAGGGAAAAAACTATATATGGTTCAATATTTGACAGTAAAAGTTACTTAAACAGGACGCATTTACTTCAGTCATTATTCCTAATATGTTTACAGTAGTAATATAAAACTAATTTACATCAGGTAAATATACACTTCGTTACGAATCACTATATTTTTCTGATACTTTACTGGTTGTCCCGCAAAAGGAACTGTGGGCCTTGTAGAGTTGAGAATAAAAATATGGGAAATGAATATAACATATGATTTACGAACCGGGGAAGATAATTAAAGAGATTTCTAAAGACTTTATAAGGTGAAATTATGTCTTTTGGTACTTTGAAACTTATGGATTGTTACAAATGATGCAGCTTACTATTTGAAAAAAATAGGTTTTCTAATATTTTAATAAGCGCTGAAGGAGCTGAGGCGCGGATGGAAAAGTTGTAATTAATCTGATCTTGTAAATTTATGTTTTTACAAGATTAAAAGGAATGAGGTTCCTTATTGAAAGTTAAATATTTTTTTTTTTTTTGCTACTTCTAAAAAACTGAAAGGTTAACAAAACCTTGTAGGATATAAATTAGGTAAGTACAGGTAAAATTTATCTGCTTCTTCAGATAGTTTTATGAATATTATGTATTTTAATTTATAGTAACCTAATTACTCGATTATTTTTTTATATTTTTTTTTTATTTGCATAAAACATCATTTATTATTCACAATTATTTCTATAAGTAAAATAACAATTTATCCAAAGATAAAATCTGTGATAGAATATATTTTTAGAAGTTGCCAGGACACTCAAAGTACTCGGAGTAGAATTCAATAACAGCCAGTTACTGTAAGTGGCCCCCGCTTCGAGTGGAACCCGCAACGCAGATCTCTCTCCTACAAGTCTTCAACCATTATTTGGATTCTAAAATAGCCTGCCCTACTCCAATAGAATAGAGTTATTCTAATTGAATTTACAAACTTACAATTTAATTTGAATTTAAAAACTTACTTACAGTCAGGTAGTTGAAACATCAGAATTAAGAATATAGTGTTCAATATATCCTAGTTCTTGTAAGAATCTTTTTTGTTTCTCAGGAATCATCTTAACTCTTTTGAGTAACTGGATGAAAGAAAATATAATAATTATTACATTTATTATAAATAATTATGTCATATTTCATTTAAATTCATCGAATATACTCAAGAAATAAATTTTGATTCATAAATAACTCAATGTTTGAAAATAATGAACTGCCTATAAACCACAAATATAATGGGTCATATTTTTACTCTATGAGATGAAAAATGAAAAATGGAAATATATATATATATATATATATATTTTTTAAGAAATTAACCAATTCAGGGCCAAGGCTAAAATTAATTGTAAGTATTAATTTTCCTCTAATGAAATATTTTTAGGGTAGTTTAATTTAAAGAAAAATTAAATAATATTTTTTTTTCGATCATCCGGGTTGTAAAATGCTATGAGAATGTAGCGTGTTCCTGGGATTTCTTCGATGTGGTTTTTCTTCTTGATGTAGACGTGTGTAAAGACAATTTACACTGGATGATTTTTGTAAAATATCTTGAATACATAAGTCATCGTGGTGAGATAAGTCAGCTGTATGACAGTGGTGAATGCTGTTTCTTTTGATACATTGATGATTAAGAAATTTAAAGTTGTTATTAATATTTAAGAGATATTTGAACTTTGGAATTATTGTTATGATTTCATCCTTTACAATAGATGGAATGGGGTATAAATTATACAAACTATAAACAGTTTCTTCAAAAATTGGAAGTGCTAAAGTATAAATAATCTCATTTTCATGCAAAGCACATTGTACAGATATTGTGCGTTCTATATCTAGGATAAATTTAAATTGAAATGGGATAAAGAAATTTGTTATTGTAATGTGGAGCTATCTTTTCTAATTCTTGAAACAATGTTTTTGTATTAATTATAGCTGGATGTAGAATATTTAATTTACAAAATGTAAAGAAGTTTCTATATCAGAAATAGTAGTAGAAATTAAAGAGAAAATAAGTTGGATGTGATCTAATAATTCTTTAATTGTTAACAAGTTAACTACGGTTCCTATATCATTAATTTTTCGTGCAATATGCAGCGTATTCTCTTGTATGGTTTTAATATAGTATTATTAAATTGAGTAATTAAATCACTGTTTATGGAATATTGGTTATGTATTTGGTCAACAATCTGGTCCTGATTTTCTTTAAGAGTTTTCATTAATTCAGAAAATTTTTTTTTATCATACGCATCTAAGTTACCGGTTATACCTTTTATAATAGTGCCTAAAGCGTTTATTAATCCTCTTTTAACTCGGTTATTCCTGGTATCATGTAGTTTAATATTATTTATTTTTTCGTTAATTATAAATCTTGTACTGTTAATTATATTAATGTGAACTTTTAATTCTTTTAATACTGAATTGTTATAATGTGATTCATTTAGGTAATTTTCAAATTGCCAATTTACGAAAAGATATTCCGTAAATAGTGGTCCTAAGTCTAAGAAGTGTATTATTATTGTGTTGGGATGTTTGCAATTTAGCGTGTCCTAGGTTGATAGGTATGACGCCGAGGTTAGAAGTAACACATTTTTTTTATTTCTATCATCCCTGCAGTGAGAGTTGATACTAACCTAAAAATTAAATTATAAAAATTAAAGTCTAATCATTTAATTATACTATTTTATTGTATAAAATATTTTCCATAATTTGGCTTATAATGCCATCTCTTAAACTAGTAAGAGTTCATATTCCCTGAACTCGTTATGTTGTTTATCAACAATAATTATTCTTTTTATCATTCTTTATTTTTTTTTTTTTTTTTTTATTATTGTTATATAGTTTGGGCATTTTATCTGCCATCTTTTCACATCAATATAAGTCGTATCCAGCGACCTTATTGTGTATATTAAATTGTTATTTATATTAAATTATTTCTTATGCTTTTTATTTTAAAGAAAAATAAAATTATTTTAAAGCAAAAAAAAATTATTTACTAATATTAAAAAATTAGTTTTAAATAAACATAATTATTATAGCTTGTAATTATAGCTTGTCTTAAGCGAAAGAATGTGTCCGGTGCGAGTGCTTTATCTCAGTTCTAAGAATGCTGACTCGGTCCAGCTCTTTCATCTGGGGGTCTACCAACATCGTACGTTTGTCCTTTCTTTTGTGGTCGTTTTATATTTTTTAAATGAATTTTTTCTCGCGTGTTATAATGTTTTTTATCAATTACAGCGGTTTTACTATGTTTAATTATTTTTTTAATCTTTTCCTTTTTAAATTTATTTTTTAATTTTGATTGTTTTTGCCTATTAGCTACAAATACTGTTTCCGGGATTTCGTTTGGCAATTCTTCGCGATTTTTATTCATCCTGGTTATATATTTTTCTTTTGCTACCTGATTCCTATGATTTATTTGTTCATGCAAAATTTTTACTCTTTCTTTATGTTTTGCAACATAATCATTTATGATTTGATTATTGAGATCTATTGCAACGGGCGAGTCTATATCTAAATGTCCAGATATTATTTCGATTGGCTTTAGTTGTGTGATGGAATGAATAGTGTTGTTATACGCGAGTACGGCATATTTAATTTTTTTTTCCATTGCGTCTTTTTTGAATTCGTCTCTATTATTTAATAACCGTAAATGTTCTATTAATGTGCTATGAAATCTTTCAATGGGTCCGTTTGATTGAGGTGATTGAGTAGCTGTATAATGTAGTTGGATTCTGTGTAATTTTAATAAATCGGATAATAATGAGTTTCTAAATTCTAAACCGTTATCTGTTATTATTTGTTTTGGTAACCCGTGATGAGAAAAATGAGAAATTAATTTATTAACGACTTCAGTTGCTTGACCATTTTTTAATTTATAAACTTGCGCAAATTTTGAAAAGGAGTCGATTAGAGTTAAATATTTTTTGTTTTCTAGTGTGATTGTATCCATGTGAACTATTTCAAATGGTTTAGATGGTGTTTGAGTAACGTTATATTGGAGTTTTAAAGGATTCCGATCATATTTTGATACCGTACAAATTTCGCAATTATTAATTTGAATTCGAATTAAGTTTTTCATATTAGGCCAATAATACAATCTTTTTATTCGATTAAATGTTTCCTCCGAACCGCGGTGGTTTGTTTTGCCAATGTGGTAATCATTTATTAAACTATTTTGTTCATCAGGATCTTGAATATCGATTAATCTACTTGTAGTTTTTACAAAATTTAATTCCGAATGTTTAAAATATTTTACCATGGTTTCATAAAATTGGGTATAAAAATCAGTTTCAAAGAATAAATAATATTTAACTTTTGGTTCAACGAATTCTTTAATTAATTTTATTATATCTTGTTCGAAATTTTCCTTTGATATCTGAGCGATAATTCTGTTTTTAGTATTATTAAACAGTTTTTCGATTTTGGGTTTCGCGGGATTAATATCAACTAAATTTAAAATAATCTGATTTTTTCCTAAATTTACTGGAGAGTCTGCTATTGGTATTTCGATTATTGTATTTCCTAAAGTATTAGAGTGAACGGAATTTGTTTCAGATTCTTCTGTTATATTATCTAAATTTTCATTTTCATCAAAATTTACGATAAGAGATGCATTTTCCGATGTTTCATTTTCGCGGTAAAATTGTTCTATTAAATCATTAATAATAGTATCAGGGTCTTCAGATTCTGTTAAATTAATTTCTACTCGCGATAGTGCGTCAGCGACTTTGTTTTCATGACCTTTCTTATATTTTATTTCAAAATTAAATTCTTCGAGTTTTAGTTTCCAACGATATAATTTTGAGTTTGGATCTTTTAATGATTGTAACCACTGAAGTGGTTTGTGATCCGTTTGAATGATAAATTTTCTGCCATAAAGATATGGTCGGAAATATTTGGTAGCCCAAACAATAGCTAGAAGTTCGCGTTCAATAGTGGACAGTTTTGATTCACTTTCGTTTAAAGTACGGCTCGCGTAAGCTATCGGAAGATCTCGTCCTCCGTGCGTCTGTGACAATACAGCGCCCAAGGCTACGTTTGATGCATCTGTCGTTAAACAAAATGTTTTGTTGAAGTCCGGATATTGCAGGATGGGATTATTAATCAAAATATTTTTACTGGTTTCAAAACTATCTAAATAATTTTTATCCGCGATGTTAATTTTCGATCCTTTTTTTAAACATTGGGTCAAAGGTTTTGTGAGGTGTGCAAAATTTGGAATAAAACGGCGATAATATCCTAGTAGTCCAAGGAAAGCTTTAATTTGTTTAGTAGTCTTCGGTATGGGATAATTTTTTATAGCAAGGATTTTATTAGGGTTTGGTTTTACTCCGTTTGATGTGACGAGATGTCCTAAATATTCTATTTCCTTTTTTAGAAATTCGGTTTTATCGGGCTGAATTTTTAAGTTAGATTCTCTTAGTTTTTTAAAAACTTGCTTTAAAATTGATAAATGCTCCTGAAGGGACGTACTGTAAATTATTATATCATCTAAATAGGCAACACAATTTGGAACGCCCATGAGTATGTTGTTAATCACTCTCATAAATGTTGGTGGACTATTTTTTAATCCAAAAGGTAACCTTAGGAACTCGTAATGACCGTTTACGGTTGAGAATGCTGTTTTAGGGATACTCTCTTCATCCAACAAAATTTGATGAAACGAACTTGTTAGGTCGATTGTTGAAAAGTAACTGCTTTTGCCTAATTTATCCAGCAGTTCGGTTATATGCGGAATAGGATACTTATCATCGACCGTTTTCTCATTTAATTTCCTATAATCAATTACTATTCTCCACTTTTGTATTCCCGATTGGTCTAATTTTTTTGGAACTACCCAAATTGGACTATTGTAAGGTGAAAAAGAAGGGCGAATGATTTGTTGCTCTAGCATTTCGTCAATTTGTCTTTTCACTTCGTTTTGAAATATTTGAGGATATCGGTAATTTTTAGTATAGACTGGGATCTCGTCTTTAGTTAGGATTTTATGTTTGATTTGCGTATTTGCAGTTAGTGGAGTACCTTTTAAATAAAATAGATCAGAATATTGTTTTATTAAATTTTGAATTTCTTTTTTTTTTCTTCTTCGTTTAAATGGTCCGTGCGAATAAGATTTTTGACTTCATTGAAATCTGATTCTTTTGTTTTAATTAAATTTATATTATGAGATTCGTTATTTTTAAAAATTCTGATTGGTTTCACAAGGATTGGGGTTTTAATAGTTAATCTAAATGACCGATCCGAATTATTTTTTACCGTACATATAGCTTCGTTATTTTTAATTGAAATTAAACCTTCATGAATTTTAAGACAATTATTGAAATCGGTTTGAGGAATGATTCCTTCTCCATTTGAAATATTTTTGATTGGAATTTTGATTACGGTTTCAGAATCGTTGTTTAAGATGTAAGTATATTCAGATTGAGGGGGTCTGTTGTCATAATGAATTGTTAAATTGCCAAAAGGTGTGATTAGTATATCATTTACTAAATCAATTTTCGCACCTAATAATTTAAGACTGTCTGTTCCAAACAATAAATCGAATTTAGGATGGAAGTCAAAAATGCCAAATTTCAGGGGAGTTTTGGTGTTGGGAAATAATTTAGATGAATCTACATTAGCGTTAAAATTTTGTATAGAAGAACCGTGCGCGCTAGTAAGTTTAAATGGTTCGTGAGTAATGTTATTAAAAAAATATTTATTTGCTACAAGGACGGATACAAGCGATTTTGTGCACGCAGTGTCTATTAGAATTTTTAAGTTTGACTTTGGTGGAATTATATATGGAAGAGCACTAAACCGGGGTTAAATTAAATAGGTCTATTACGTCCATGGTTCCTGTGCTAGGCTGGGATCTAAAAAATTACTTTGATCACTATCCAGATTATTTTGATCAGTGTATTGTTGATTTTCTTGATGATCGTCTGGAAATGATACAGTGGGATAGTCGGGTGGTTGAGCATTTGGTAATTCAGTAATTTGGGATTCACTTACGGACTGTTCCGAGTTTAGATTATGAAGTTCTTCAATTTCTAGGTTTGGGTTTTTCCGAACTGGGGTATTGAGAAAAGATTTAAATTTTACACTTTGATCAGGTTGTCTCTGATATTGGGAATTACTTCTATAATTACTATTGACACTCATAGGGGTTGACTGATTAGGTTGTTGGGGTCTATATTGATGATATTGGTGTGGTATATATTGATTAGGTTGTTGGGGTCTATATTGATTAGGTTGTTGGGGTCTATACTGATTAGGTTGTTGGGGTCTATACTGATTTGAGATTACATTTTTAGCAGGTTGAATTGCTTTGTACTGGTTTACTGGGAAATAGTTTATAAATTGTTGGCGATTTTTGTGTATTGGTTTGTTATGGTTTTGGTGTGGGCGATAAGTGTCGATGACAAATTGAAAATCGTTCGTTAGCATGTTTATTGCCTGATTTAGGTCTATCGGATTTTTGGTTCTCATGAAAGAGCCAAGCGGTTCTTTCAGTCCTTTTAACAAAACTCTTAGTGCTAATTTTTCGATATATTTCGTGAGGACTAACGCCTCCATCGGCATTTCGCTCCTTAAATAACTAATTTGCAACTGTAATGTTTTTTGTATTTTATTATAAAATTCGAAAGGGGTTTCGTTGCCTTGTTTCATTCCCGCCATTTCAATATTTAGAGTGTACGCGTCGCGTTTGTCGGCGTACCCTTGTTTTAACGCATTTTTAATATCGTCCCAGGTATTGATATATTTACTATTAACCATTTCGGCGGCAGCTCCTTTAATTTTAGCACGAATTGATCCTATTAAATAATCGTTTTGGAAATCGGCAGTATTTTCGTGATTATAAAATTTGTTTATTAATTTATCTGAAATTTCTAGAAATCGCGTTAGTGACATAGGGTCACCATGGAAATCAGGTATCATCTCTAGATACTCTTTCTTTAATGTGGGAGGTGCCATTTTTATAAAATATTTAATATAACAAACAAAAAATAAAATGAGATAGTATGCAATGAAATTAAAATAATATGAAATGAAAATTAAATTTATCCTTAATATACAGTAACTTAATATTTAACTTAATATTAAATAAAAAATTATATTTTAAATAACAAAATATTTCTTTATAGTTATAGTAATGAAATCATAACCTTTTCTTTAAAAATAGAATAGATTTTATTCAAAATTATTAAATTGAAAAATAAAAAAAAGTTTAATATTGAGATAATATCTCTTAAATAAAAAAAAAATCACTTACACTAAGATGACTTCGATAGTCAGATCCATGCCAGTTTAACGTCTCGTCTTCCTCTGAATGGACTCGTCAGCAAACAGTTGATACTGATCCTTGATATGCCCTCAAGTTTGACGATGTCCTACCGACTGCGCCAGTTATCTTCAATTTAAAAGTAAAGACTTTTTTTAAAAAAGAAGTTTATTCAATAAAAGTTACAATATCAGAAAGAAGAGTGGCGTGGAGACGGCTCTGGATGTACTGAGAGGGAATTACAAAATTTCTTGAGGTTTATAAAGGGTTACAATGGCTTCTTCTAGGAAGCTTTATGCTAACATTACAGTTCACAGGAGAGCAAGTTCCCACGAGGGGTTTCTAAGAAATAGATTACAATGGTTAGGAGTCAAAGCTTAAAATTAAAAATATCTAAGGAAAAATATATAGTGTAACTTATATATATATATATATATATATATATATATATATATATATTAGAGATAAGTAAAGTGATATATTTATAGATGCTACAGTAAAACTATTTCTTAAAATCATTCATTGCAATTGTTTGAATCTTAAAATCCTTCTAAGAAATAAAAAATTACAATATTTACACAAATTTCTATCTTTAAATATCTTTTTATTTCTGGTATCCTTTAAAGCAATCTAAGTGTAATTCAATTTGATCATACAATTTAATTGTAGCAACTCTTATTTGGCTGAAATTAATATTTAAAGGGTATTACTCATTAGCATTGCAAAATAAGTAATTATGCTATTTTTAATAATTACAAACCTTAAATAATAAGCTGATAAAATACGAAAATATTTGAACTTATAAACAACAAAAAAAAAATGTTAATGTTGCATGTAAGTGGGCGTTAATGGGTCAAAATTCTTCTTAGATGATATTTTCTACAAAAAAATAGATAATAAACTTTTTATCAATATATTTTTTTTCTTTTCACCAAAACGAATAGAATGCAACGAACAAGAGACAACAAATTGTGTACTATTGTTAAGAAGAGGGATCTTGTAAGAAAATTGAAGATGTCAGGACCGGGAATGATTTGTCACTAGGGCGGTCCTTTCCTCAAATAAGGAAATTGAACAGGAGCTATTGCCCTTATTCAATTGCTTTTCCTCTCTCCCTCTACTGGCCTATTCAAAACTTTTTGGGATCTTCTCTGCTTTTTAATTATTGTTAAACCTAAGAAAATTAACAAGCTGTCTATCCTTTATAACCGTTACTAGAGTCTAGGAGTAAATTAAATAATAATAATATAATTAACTATTCTTAGCAATGAATTGGAATAATCAACTAAGAGATAAAATGGATGAAACAAAACAACTGCATTTCTATTACTGTTAATCCATTTAAAAATTCAGATCAATTCTCCTTTAATTAGAAAAGGCATGGTAGATAAAAAGATAAAACATTAATAAAATGCAAATGGATTTGTTTTATTAAATTTTCCAGAAATCCTTGTTAATTTTCTTTAACTTCTCTATTCAATCGATACCGCTTTTTTTCAATACCTTCTCACTATTATCCCAGATGTTACTATTTGGATATTATAAAATAGATATTGCCATTCTGTTCCATTCACTTCCATGTTATACCTTCAACCTATGAGAAAAAAACGTATACAATATATACAATATTTAATGTAGGTTATTTTTTGTAACCTTGTTTTTTTATTTTTGTAAAGTTGTTCAGTATTAAAATTATTATGTTTTCAAAGATTGCATAAAACTTCTAAAAAATATCTTTTATCCTTCTGAGAGGCTTTTATTTTTCAAAGTTGTAAAGTAAAAAATTGGTACCCTTCTTCCCAAAATATTAAAAATCTTTTGAAAAAAAAAATTCTGAATTCACTATATTTTTTTCTAGTAACTAAGCTACATTTTTCGTACCATTGATATCATATTTTTAAATCTTAATTTACTATATATCATATCCTCAATATTGGCTTAAGTGAATTCGAATGGATTAAGGGGTTCTATATTTCGCCCCTGCTTAAAAAGTTACTTATCTTTTATGGAACCTAACTACACTTCAAAGATTGCCCGGTAGTGAATTAAGAAAACGAATAACAAATAGTTGATTGCGTAGAAATAAATGTAAAACAAGCATTCGTCAGCCTCAATTAAATTTTCATATTTTTTTTATTTCTATAGTTTTTTATTTTTAGCACAAAAACAACACTAGCATACGATGGTTCTATTTCTAAATTCTGATCATTAATTCCTGTGTGTCTTGGTGCTCTGACCCAGTAAATGACCTAAGCTTAGTTCCATCACGTCAGAATTATTATCAATTCGCAATGAACCAGATGTAATACAAGACGAAGGATATCACAAATACCAGAATTAGTGACATGTTTAAATGGTTTTATGTCTTATGATAGAACTTATATATAAAAAAACTGGAAAAACATGACACAACCTAAAAAATTCAGGGCGGAGCAACTCTTGAAATTAAATGTAAGAATGTTTTTTTCAGGAACTAATATTTATACAGTTAAATTTAATTTTTGTTTGAGCTCTATTTCTTTAAAAACTTTTATCTATTTGTTATTTTTTTTTATTACATTTTTTTATAAATCATACTCTTCTACTTACCAAAAATAAAACAGGTAATAATTTATTGAAGATTGTTGTTTATTTTAAACTAATTATCCTGATGTAATTACTTTCCTTACCAATGCTATATACAACTTTGAACACTTAATTCATCACTATAATAAATTTCATTCTTATTATAGAAGTTCCTCATTCCTCACGGGTGAAGTTATCACGATGTAAACTGTTGTAATTAGTTTTTGTTGGAGTTTCGCGATTTAAGTTCGTGATCCCAAACGGATCTTGCTCCGCGATAACACCTCCCTCATTATGATTCTCAGTCATTTATTATGTATCAAGAATAACTTTAGCTTAGAGATATTTATTGCTCTGATTTCGTTGAGCAATTTACTAACAATAACTACCAAGCGTTTAGCTGTTACTTTAATATTTCATTAAAAAAAAAAAAAAAAAAAAAAAAAAAAAAAATAGGATTTCAATAATAACAGATATTTTTAGATTTATTGATCAATACTGACAACAACGGAGTTGCATCACATAGCTTCCATACAGGAGAAGGAGACCTAAGTGAATAAAATAATCGATAAAATTAAGCATTTAGAGTTCAGTGACCTTAAAACGAGAGGGCCAGAGTAGGAATGGGCATGCTTTATCGTTGCATGAGCGGTTGCGCGTGTTTGCCCTATTTTCCAAAATCTAGTCCATGTTGACATAGAAAAATAGATAATATATGAATAAAAAAATATGATTTAATGTAAAATTTAACATCTGAATTAAATTCTTTCACTGATTGCTAATTATATTATACAGTTGGAGACTCGTAAAAACGGTTTAGAAAAAATATGTCCACGAGTATTTTCGTACTAAACATTACATTTTAAAAATCAATATAACATAGTATAACAATATGCTATGATGCACTGCCAGGAAAAAAAAAATCAACCTATGTTTTTTTATCTTCTCTGCTAAAAGTTCTTTACGTGTTTGAGTCATTATATTCTTGAGCCTGAGCTTTTAAAACTTACTATCGTTAAAAACATTAATTAAATAATAGCAAGCAAAATTTAAAAAAAAATTAAAATTAATATGATTTATCACAGTTTTGCTTTACATGGGGCATATCAGTCATGCATTTATTTAAAAGTATACTAGACCTATACTCCCATCGAATGCAAAACGTAACGAACGCAAGGGTTAAAGAATTTAAAGGGTTAACGGTTAAAGAAGGGGTTTAAGAATTTAAAATTGCTATGTATTTTTTTTTAATATATAAGTTTCATATGACCTGGTTAAAGTATATGCGGATGTAAACCTTAAAAAATAAATAAATAAATAAATGTTTCGCCGATAAAATTAAAAAAAAAATCAATATTGTGGATATTTTGCCTTTCAGTGTATATTAAAAACCACGATTGTTGATAAAATATAAATTAAATTAAATAAATTATCTAATAATAATAGGATAATAGATATTTATTAAATAATTAACTGAACTTTTAATTTATATTATAGAAATATTCGCAGTATTTGTGTTTCCCTAATATCAAAATGAATAGGTTGAGGCTTGTGGCTCCGTAACGTTGGGCTTGAACTCGAATAGTTGCAAACGTCTGTTAGAAATTTTAATTGCAAATAACTTTGTTAACAGTATTCTTTAAATAATAAATACATCATTCATTACTTCCTGTTTCTGCCCATCTTTTCTAACACACTTTTGTTTACGTGTTTATATATAGCACTTGAAAGTAAAATCCTGAAAGATTTATAATTTTTAAAAGATAAACTGTATTTATTTGTATGTAATTAATACAATAAATTGAGTTTGTACTGGGCTCTCACCGTTATTATTCAACTGTGCACTTGAGAAAGTAGTCAGAGAATGGACTAAAAATATAAAGAGTGGCATAAGACTGGGAAGTAAAAAGAAGAACCTCAAAATTAATTGTATTGCTTTTGCAGATGATATGGCCTTGTTTGCTGAAACAATGGAGGAAGCCAGGGAACAAATTCTCGAACTGGAGAAACAAGCAAATAAGATAGGACTTCACATATCCTTTCAAAAAACTAAAATCATGACAAACATCAAACACCCACGTAAATACCTCAAAGTCCAAGAACAAAACAAAGAAATAGTAAAAGAATTCAAATATCTCGGAGAATGGATTAGTTGGAATGCTAAGAAAAACAAAGCATTGGAATCCAGAAAAAATGAACTTGAACTTGCTTTCCAACTATCAAAAGATACATACAACAAAAAATCTCTTTCCTGGGGGTCCAAAATAAAACATTGATTAAACCAGAAGCCTTGTATGCAGCTGAAACTCTAAACATTAATATCAAGTAACATTAATATGGAGAAACTTGAACTAAAAGAAAGGAAAATTTTAAGAAAAATCATAGGACCAAAATTTCAGGATAATAAGACTATATACATAAAGAATGAAACACTCTACAAGAAAATTGAAAAACTCTCTGATACTATGTGAAAAAGAAGAATCAATTTTTAGGGTCATCTTCTTAGAATGAACAGAATAATAGATTATCCAAGCAAATCTTTGACTTCTTATGCCATCTCAAAACAAAACCCAATTGGTTTAAAGAAACTGAAAAGGACCTAGCAGAATTAAAAATTACAGAAAATTCACTACTTGATCAGACTTCAAAATTAATAACTATAGATAAATATGTTAGGTTCCAAGATAAATCCACTCTAAAAACCAAACCCTTTATCTCAGATGAAGATCTCTACAGTAAGATGCAAGAGACCGGAGAAGGCTAAAAGAAAGAAAAAGAAGATCAGAGAGAATGAAGAAGTACTGGGCACTTAAGAAAGGACAAACACACAGTGAAGTGATGGATTCAACGTACCCCAAAGAGGGTGAAACGCATAAATAAGGGCCGAATAAATATGTCCCTCGAAATTAACAAAAAAAAAAATTGAGTTAAATACGTAATATTTAAAAATTACTAATACGTCTTTGAGTTTTTGTTCTTTCTTCATTTATAAAAAGTCTCTTCTTTTCTGGTTCTCTTTTCAATTCTCCACAGGCATCTTTTATAGTTTTGAGAAACTGCCCAACCAGAGCTATATCATCAGCATAATCCAAGCAACTGTCACTAATAAAAATAGTGGCTGGTGGAGCTCCGACCATTCCACTATAATTTGGAGGACGATGTTGAATATAAGTAGTGAAAAAGGGATCACCTTGTGATACTCCTGATTTTACAGTAAAAGGCTGGTCCAACATTCCTTATACTATAAGTATTATAACGTTTAATTTAAATACCATAGGTTAAAACTGTAGTGAGCTTGTTTAAATGAGTTTAAATTTATCTATTTGTAGTGGTACTGAGATCTGATTCCTTTTTTCTTAAAAACTTTAAAGAATAGATTGAATCAAAATTTAAAATATATAATATGTGGCCGAAACGTTTTTTGGTGTTGTTTTTTTTTTAGATAACTGAAATACAGCAGAATAACTTTTGAATGATTCATGCCACGTTTGACCTCAGCGTTCTTCGATAGTATTTTACTTTTAGGAAAATAGCCGCCATTGTATAAATTTCAATACAAACACACTTCTTATTCATCTATTCACCATTATGAAACTTTATAGTTTAGTGATCATAGGGAAATGACCCTATTGACGCTCACTGCTGGTCGCGTGACAAAACCACACCATCTCATGAAGCACAAAAATGAATTAATCACCATATAAAGCACCGACCACAGAGTCCATTATACTTCACCAAATTATGGTCGTTATCTTCAAACACGGTACTGGTCACCATTACCTAAAACTGTGGCACAGCAATTTTTAGAATTTTTAAAGCATAATAATTCATGTAAAATCTATAATTTAAAATTAGGCATTTCATTCTAAAACCATCCGAGACAAATAAATGATTCGAGTTTTATATTGTCATAAATAAGTAAATTAAATGCTTTGAAAACCCTAGAGTTCCAGCAAACCTCTGACCGCACTCCACCCTCCAACCCATCCCATTACCACCGAAATTCAAGATCAGCCCTGACGCAATTCTCCCATCTACGTCCCATGGTACGCTTATCCAACAGCTTGGTATTACAGTATGCGTTTATCTTGCTCTCTCTATGTAGCCGAAAGTTCTAAACCGTAGTAATAATATAACTATAAAATAATAGTTTTAGCAACTGAGTTTAACGTCAGCTGCATCACCACGAATCTTTGTCTATTGCACAATTAGTTTTAAGGTCATTTTTTTTTTTTTTTTTTTCCTTCTTTTCCTTATATGGTATCCCCATATAAGGACCGTTTTTTTTTGTATATTAACATGTTCCATGCCTTACAGGCATACTACATGTTTTACAATGTTATTAAAAGTTAACATGATTAGTTTAGCATAACGTACATAACGTAGTAATATAACAAAAATATTTAAACAAAATCACAAAAAAAAAAAGAAAAGAAATAACAAAAACAAAACAAAACAAAAGCCAACAAGAAACTACCTTCGCTGCCCATCATTTGTCAGTTTGTCAAAGTCGATCTTTCGTATAAACGTGAGTAAGTCAGTCTTAAATTTAGAGAACAAATTTTGTTCTGTCTCTGGCCATGTTCCATGTTTGAGAATAATATTTTTTACTAGATTAAACCTGTGTCTTTCAAATGCTTTACATTCATAAAGTACATGTTTGAAATTTTGAGTCTGTCCGTCTTCATTACATATGTCAGATCGTATTATGTTAAATCGTTTGAGATATTGTTTAGAGTTTCCGTGTTCTGTCATTAGTTGTGTTAGTTTGTAGTTGTTACTTTGTATGTGTTGTAATTGTTGTGTGTAATGTGAGGTATAAATCTGTGTAAGCTTGGTGACTTTGATGAGGTCACCCAAAATTGGTTCCACTTTTTAACCATATCAGAACTTATGTCCCGCTTTATATATGATAATGGAACTTTGTTATACGAAGGTAACAAATTACTTTTAGCCGCCTCTTTGGCTAGGTAATCGGCCCTTTCGTTACCCTCAATTCCAAAGTGTGATTTAACCCATTTTATAGAGACCATTTTCCCTTTGTTCTTAATGGTTATTAAATTTCGTCTGATTAGGTCAGTCAAATAGTCATGTATGGCTGTATTATTAATCGACTCTATTAAAATTTTACTGTCCGTATGTATTGTAATATGTGTGTTAGTCTTTTGAGGTTCGTTAATTATGTATTCCGTAACTTTTTTTAGCAACTGAGTTTAACGTCAGCTGCATCACCACGAATCTTTGTTTAATAAAAACCGGATAGCCGAACTATTGCACAATTAGTTTTAAGGTCATGTGAATATAAACGTAAATGAGTAAATTTTTTTTTCATGCCGTTCCGTTGAATTAACTTTGGACATACCTACGTTGTAATTATTTTGAGATTGGTGAGGTCCGAATCGATGATTTGTGTTCGCTAGCCTTTTTATTATCACGGTTATGTTTCGTTACATCACGTAAAAATGTTTCATTATTTTTTTGTAAAATTAAAATGTGCTACATTTATATAAGATCCGGATGAAACACACTTATCTTTATTATTTTAATTTACTTTATTTTTTTCAGTTTATTGAAACTCACATTATTCAAAAAATTGCTTATACAGCAACTACCCACTGGTAGTATTTCAATAAAAGTGCTATATTACAAGGTACCGAAACCATCTTATTTTCAGGCAGAGGATTGTCAGGAATATAATGGGAAGCAACTAAAGTGACTAGTGGAGTGGTTATGGATTTTTCTATAAAAGGATAGGTCTCTAGATCGGGCTAAATCAACACCAAATGGAACATTAAAGATAAGAGGTCTTTACGGATAAGTTTATTTGTGACAAATTCAGGAACATTGAAGATTTTTTTGATGTTTTTTGTAAACAAGGATTCGATAAGAGATGACTTGATATGTCATTGTGGAGCCCTAGATATGGCCAAATAGTTATAATTACTATCATGTAAATGAGTCCTCTGTAATTTATGGGCATCTTAAAGCGTTTGTTTAATAAATCTTGAAGATGTAAACGCCGAACAGTTTCATCTCATTTTAGCCTTGTTTTTGGATTCCAGGTTAAACGCTTGTCTCGTTGGAGTTCTAGGTAAAGGTTCAGTTAAACAGGGATTAGTGGAATATTATTAAAGGATACTGTAGTACAGGAAGTCGTTGTTTATGTATTGCTAATACTAATAATGAGTACAATATTTTCTTTTAAAAAAATATGTTTGAATTTGGATAAGCAATAAGTAATCATATATTAACGCCCTATAATAGTACTTCAAATATTCTCTGAAATAAGACATGTGTTTATAATAATGATTGACTAAACTTTTAAGTTGAAAAAAAATATTTTATTTTTTCCCAAATTAATTTTGGGAGATATCATTGCTTATTTTCCGTATTTAGTTTTAAAATAACTTTTGTTGTATAAAAACTACATAATTGTGATTTTATTAATAAATTACCTATATAATAGATATGTAATGGCATTCGATAAAAAACAAGAAGAGGCACTCCAGCAAGACATTTTTTCTGTATCAACTCAATTTTTTTTTTTTCAATCGAACCCGTCAAGACCAATTTTCCTTCATTAATTATGCTTCTAAAACTTCATTAATTTCCTGAGCGTTTTTTCTGGCTCATGATAATAAGAGATATTTCATGATTTCATCGATTTTAAAAATATAACAGACCTATCGTTAACTTGATAAATTTACAATTTTTGTTTTTAGTATAAAAAACTCAATATTTAAAACATAACATGTACAAATGTAATATAAATACATAAATAACATATAATTTTAAAAAATATATAAACATTATGGCCAGTAATTCAAGGATAAGTATTTTATAAGAAAGTTATAGCAACAATTTGATAGAGAAATACATGAAGGAGACTTATAAATGCCAAAGGAATAATTAATTAATTAATTAACGAGTAATAATTTTTATTATTACTAGAATAATTTTAATTATATTAATTATTTGAAGAGAAATGTTTTCACATACGGAATTATTTCAAATGTTTTCATTTGTAAATAATCTCGAAATATTACCAAAAAAAAAAAAGTTTTCGATTCTGCTTCCCAAATTTAATTTATTAATACAAATATTTTATAATATATATATTATACCTTAATTTAAAAAACTTAGTAATTGAACGTATATTTTTTTTTAAAGATAATACGTTGGACACGAAAGCGATTAGTCTAGGCGGGTAGGGTCGATACCTTCTCCCGCCTAACCTTTTTACTAACAACTTTGAACAAGAAATTTAGAACTTCTAACCAACTCTTTTTCTTCTATCTAACTTTAACCGTCCCTTCCTTTATCAGTTTCTCCTTTGAGTTCAAAGTCTTAATTTGAATTAGCAAATGAAGGGTGAATTTTTAAAATTCTTCTTATAAGTTCCACCCTATAAGTAAATAATTAATATATTATTTACAGCAATATAAACATTTATTTTAATTTATATTTTGTTTGTTAGAGTTCTTGGTTAGTGAAAATATGCATAAATATTTAGATTTAATAAGGCAATATAATAATTAATAATAAGCAATATTAATTATTAATTCCAATTGTGTAAACAAAACTAAGCCACAATCCTAAGTTCTACACATCGTTTTAAAGCCTATTTATCTCGCTTACTTTCCTATATAATCTTTTTTTTTTCATTTAATTCAGTCCATTCAGTGCCTCCAGACAAAATGACGTCTAGGAGCGATTTTCGGCAAATTTACTTGTATGAGTTCAATCTCGGTCGAAGTGCTGCGCAAACAGCTCGAAATATTAATGAAGTTTGGGGACCAGGTACCATTAATGAATCTACAGTGCAGCGATGGTTTCAAAAATTCCGTAGTGGAAATTTTGACCTTTCAAACAAAGAAGGTGGTGGCCGTCCCTCTGCTAGTAACAACGACCAGTTAAAGGCAATAGTTGAAGCTGACCCCACCAAAACTACTCGAGAAATGGCGGAAGAACTCGATGTGGATTAGTCAACAATCGTACGCCATCTCAAGGCAATTGGAAAAACAAAGAAGCTTTTACTGAATACCTGCATTATTTCTGCATCAACCTATTACTGTTTTTTTTTTTTTTTTTTTTTTTTTTTTTTTTTTTTTTTTTTTTTTTGGGAGTTGGGTTTGTATATCATATTTAAACTGCCTTCTGGATATATCGCTGTTAGAATATCAGGATTGATAAGAGAATCATGTATATATATGATGTAGAGCAGTATAGCATGATCCTGGTGGAAAAAAATAAAGTCTCTATTAACACCTCTAAGTAATGGATGTGTTGAGGTAATGAATATCAAAACTGTTATCTATTACACTGTTCTGCATCAAAATACTCCCTTCAACAAAAACATTGTTTTATTAGGTTTGGAAGTGTGCTGAACACAAATCTGAAGTCAAAAAATCTCGATCAGGCACCATCTTTTGTCAAATTTGTGTTTTAGGTCGAAAAATAAGGTGTTTTTCGATATTTCGATCATTTTTTTGTCATTGGAAGATTTAACAAAAAATTAAAAAACTTATTTGATTTTGAAACCTTTATAATGTATAACAAAATAAAAAAACTTGGAGAGCATAAGTATTAGGATTTGTTATGTATATGACATTGTTGAAGAATTGCTTTTATCACATGAGACCATCCATGGGTTGCAGCATGTCCTCAAAAATTCATTTTTTCGTATTCCCATTTGAATTTCTTCCCTCCCAACGTGGGAGCAGTGTAAAATGGACCCGGAAAACGATTTTGTCAAAAGAAAGCTCGAAAGGAAAAAAACGTATAGCTGTAAATGCAATGAGAAGATGCTTGCCGACTATTGTTGGACAATAAAACGGGAGACGCATGATGTAGAATACAAAGCGAAAAAATATACAAATTGATTTTGTTCAGTATTAAATATTATTATTTTATATGTTACTGTTTTTCCCCTAAAAAAGTGTTAAAAAAATATTTGAAAACAGTGCTATTCCAGTTTTTTATTTATTTTTTTTTTAACAATCTCCAATTTCTAAATAGTAGTGCTTGATAGATTTTTGTTTTGATATTGATTCAAATTCAGTACACGTTTTAACAAAATAAATGAAATTTTAAAAAATACACTATTTTACTGTTTCTAAAAATAATGTCTATGTTCTGAAAAATGATGATAGAATTTATTTGCCTTCAGATTTGAATTCAGCACACATGAAAATATACAAAGTAGGAATAAATTCTCAATCTTATATATAATTTTTTTTTTTCTGTAAGGGGTTGATTAGAAAATATTTCACAAACACCGTTATATATATATATATATATATATATATATATATATATATATATAATTACCAAAACGTTTAAAAGAAGTAAAATTTATAAGAAAAAAAATTAATAAGGAAAATAAAAGGTAACAGTTATGAAACTGCTGTGTTCCGCTGTTCCATTTGTTGAGCGCCAGGTTTGTTTCTTTTTTTTTGCCAAAATTAAGGTCTTTATTTATTATTATTATTATTTACAAATAACCATCTCTATCCTCCATTTTTGGCTTTCAATAAATCCTATAGCTCTTAATATCTATCTGTCCTATACCGTAACAGGTGTAGTTTCGTGTCTCAAAAAAAAATATGTTGCATGTAACTAGCCAGTGACATATAGGACTCTCTACCAGGATAGATAGTAGCAAGCCCATACTGCAGTGATTGGATGGTAACGAGTTTGACCTAATTTAGAATTTGATGGCACGGAAAAGCGTTGCAGAACATCAACCTGATCGGAAAAGAATTATTCAAGGTCACTACCAAACTACAGGTTGAGTTACTCTACTGAAATAAATGGGCTTGAAATTCGTTTTAATTTTTCAAATAAAATCCTGTTCTAAAAATTTATTATAGTAATAATTTTTATCTTGGATTACGCTTAGACTTTTCTTATATCTTGAATAAGGGCTGGAGGATTTAGCTCTTACTAAGACATAATATATTATTTTTATTCATTTTATTCGAAACAATATATTTTTTTTCAGTTCTATTATAACTTTTATTATCTATTATTTTGTTATCTTTTTGATTTCTTGAACGTACTCTTAAACAATTTAGTGTGTACTTTCTAAGGCTTATTGCCCTTAATTGGGACGAATTTTAATATTTGTTTTTGCAAAGCTTTCATTCAATTTAAAAATTAAACGGTCTACGCGTACCACACACACACACACACACACACACACACACACACACACACACACACGATATATTTAGTTCTTTACGTCATTTTTAAATAATATATATATATATATATATATATATATATATATATATATAAATATATATATATATAATGAATATATATATATATATATAATATATATATATATATATTATATATTATATATATATATTATATATATATATATTATATATATATATATATTAATATATTAATATATATATATATAATGAATGAAATGAAAAAATAAACTTTATTCTGGGACTTACTGTCCCCTAAGAATAACAACAATGCACAGTTAGAAGTACAATTGTCTGGCATGTAATTTAAAAATTAAAAGCATCAGTAATTGCAGCATAGCTTTTTTATAGGAAAAAAAAATTAAATAAAAAAAAATATAAACATAATAACATAAAAACTATGAATATATACATGAGAAAAAAAAAAAAAAAATCATAATACTAATATGCTAATATAATAATTACAATGGATTCAGAAAAATGAAAAAAAAAAAAGAATAAATAAATAAATTCATGAAATAAAACAAATATGGTGAATAGAAAGGAAAACCTATAGAGAGAGAAAAAAAAAAGAAAGAAAGTTAACTATTTGAATATTAATAAGACAAAATATTTACAAATACCTGAAAATATATATTTACACATCTACTTACTGTCCTCTTATATTATATAGCTATATGAGACAAAATAAAAGCAATTTTTAGACAGACAAATGATCTAAAATTGATAAAATTTACCAATAATTGATCATTTGCCAATTATCCAATAATTCATTGATATTGGATTTACTTGAGATTGACTGATTGGATTTTTAATTATTACATATATATATATATATATATATATATATACTAATATAATCTGCTACAGTGTTATTATTAGGTAAATAACATATAAGGCATTAGAAAAAAACCTAAAAAGAAATATGTAGCGTGATCAACAATGAGCGTGTTAACATTATTATTTAAATCAGGAGATATTAATCATTTTTAGGACATAATAACGGAAAATTACTTCTAAAATTAATGATAATTATTTCTAAATTTATTTTGTTCTAAAAAGTGTTTGAAGGTAATCAATCACACATTTTAATACTATAAATAGATTGCTAATAATATTTCTAAATGTTCGTTTGTTAAAAAAATTATGTTTATATATATACATATATATATTTGACCATATATTAAGTATGGTCACAAAAATCCATGTTTTTATTTACATTACATTTTTATTTATTATTTATTTATTTTTAATATTATTATTATTTTATTTGATAACTGGAGAAAAAAAAATGATGAAAAGAATGATTTCTGTTGCACGCTGATTATTAGAAGAAAAATGGTTCATCAAGCATTAGAATTTTAGATCTTTAAAGTTAATATAAAAAATAGTAACTAATTAAAAGTATCTAAAAGATTGCAATAAAAATTAGAAAATTTTATGAAATAAAAGCTGATTTTTTATTAAAATATAATCAGAGGAAAATCTATGTCTATCTAAACTAAATACTCAATGAGCGTACATTTGTCTCCTTATTTTTTTTTTAACTGTGTCTTCTAATAGATCTATAAAAAAAAAAAATTGTAAATTTAGATTTGTATTGTTATTTTTATTTTAATGATTACAGTTTCTTAGTTATTTACTTGACCATTGGACTTTAAATTGACTTCTATTTTTAAAAAATGTCGGATTTTATCTTTTACCGTTATTTATAATGCGATTCCCAACTAACATTTAAATAGTTCATTTTAGAGTTTTGATTAACGTTGACCAACCATTAAAAAACTAAGAAATTTTACTTACTTTTCATTATTACCACCACAATTTTGTAAGCAAATTATATTTATTGTAGCACTTATAAATAAAACCTGTTTTTATAGTCGAGCTCGACAGAGCTCAATACACCTTAATATCACACCATGGGTTATTACTTTATAATAATTATTAAACTTATTAAACATAGAACAATTTTAATAATATAATGCATTACGTTATGTCCTAAAATCACTGTATTCTATTAAGCTCAATTTATGTCACAGCGGTATGAAATGAAGTTATCTTCTCTAGAACGTTATCTTCAGGTTTCATATAGAAAATAAAATAAATTATTGTTATTAAAAAAATAAACATTTTTCTTTTTAAATTAACTTTTTATGATCTGTCTCTAATATGACAGAAAATTAATTCGCGTTGTTTGTGCTAGTTGGACATGAATCTAAAAGAATATCATACAGAAATTTTTGTAGTTGTATGAGGATTCTTAACAGATCTTCAAAGGGAAATCTGTAAATATTAATTTTTAATGGATATTTCTTACAATATTCATAACTGATTTTATATTTCTTTCAATATATTTAAATTCAAATATATATAATTCTATCTTTCCCAATTTTAATTATATTTATATACCAATAGATATATAATATTATATTTCTTATAATGTATTTAACCCCTTAAGTGCTGTCACTGTTGGTCGAGCCACTATTCTGCAATGAAGTTAGGCTTTGCGGTATAGATGGTTTTGGCGCCGCGCATTCTGCGTACCTACCATAGCTTTTGCTCAAAAGCATTTGCTTACACTTAATGTTTTGCCACATACCTATACAGAGCACATAATAAAATATATAAATTTGGGAATAATCTAAGTCCCATATAAAGCTAAATATATTTTAAAATATGCTCCAGATTAAAACGTTTGTATGAAATAAACATACAAACTATTAATGCTATATCATTGATTGTATACTGTCTCTATTATTTCTATTTTCTATTATATTATATTTTTATTTCTTTTTATACTGTCGAATCCACCTATTTCAGAGAAATAAATGACACTAGCAAATAGGATGTAGAACTAACTAAAAAAGTGACATGTTATGAATTAGGTGAAATACCCAGAAAAACTTTTTCCTTAGTTTTATTTAACATATTTATGCAAAAATTTCTATTCCAGGTCCTTTTCAGTCTCCTGGTACACAAACGTTTGGCCATATCATCAGTAAATTTGTTTTAGTGTCTATTTAATTTAATATAAACAATTAGTAGTGCGTACTTTAATTAATTGTTGGTATGCCTCAAGAAGTGAATATATTTGGGTTATCGACAGACTGCTAAACTAGAAATTTTGTGATTGTTTTACAGGTGTCTATTAAGCAGTACCGTAATTTTGGAGATCCTTGTGTACATAAATGCTTGACTGGATTTCTGTTTAAACTATTATTTTGCATAAATGTTATGAAATTTTTAATTATTCGTAAATACATTTTTTCATGATTAATTGATGAAGCTATAATATTAAAATTAAATATAGTAAGCCGATATTTCATTGTGTTTCAAATGCTAGTTCCTTACTTACAGTTCAAAATTTAAATTATAATTTAATAAGTTAGATAAATTTTCTCATTACTGAAGAAAATAAAATGAAAAAAAACTTTTGAAGAATTTACTATAATTATACATTACATCTCTGTGTTTGTTCCACTGAAAATATGCCCATATGTAAATTTGTTTGAAAGCACTTTTTAGTTAAAATGTATAACATATAAACAAGATCTGCTTTAATATAATGCATAATACTCCATTAGTATAGAATATAGCAAATGTATATTAGGTATTTGTAATATTCCATTCAATTAGAATCTTAATAGCAACATACTGTTAACAATAGCTTAGGAATCTATTTTCGAAATCTGTATTATTGAAAATTAGATAAAAAGATTATTAAAAAAATAAATAAAAAAATATTTCTCATATCGTACACTTATATCATTATACAAATTGTCTTTAACAACTCAAATGAACATAATTAGAAACGCTTTAATTTGCTCAATGTTATTTATTTTATTTTATTAATAGAAATTTACAACTTAAAAAAAAAATACATTTAGTAAATAAGCAGTTTACAATGAAAAATAACATGCTTAAAACTTGTAGAGGAACTACTCATTAGTAGTACTCTAAGGAAATATCTACAAAAGAAGATCCCGGGGCCATCTTCTTTTGAGACGCCGCGGAGGATTGCCAGGAATGGAATGGGAAGCAAGTGGTGCAACAAGTGGATTTAGATGAGGAGTAGATTTACTATGAAAAGAAAGGTATCTAGTTCGTGCTAAACAGCGACATATGAAATATTAAGGTCATTGTGGATCAGTTCATTGGTGACAAAGTAAGGAGCATTGCTCAGTGTTAACGAATAAATGCAAGAAGACAACCTCAATTTACATCTGCAAGTATACTAACCTACAAGACTTTATGACAATGGTCCCGTGATATTTTTAAATCATCTATGTGAAATTTAATTATTCGGACATATTTTGTTGTTACTTTATTATTCAACTTATAACTTATAAATTTACAAATATTATTAAAGTAGAAACTATTATTATTGAGTTAATAATAATAAATTTTAGTTAATTTTTAAATAATGTTCTGGCATAAACGTGTTATATATCGATCAACTATGGTTGCTAATGGCGCCTTCAAGTCTGAAGCCCGAAGTTGGACTTGACAAAAACAAGTATTGTCTTCCGCTGGCCGAAGGCATTAAGCATCTTGAAGTTTTAACTTCGAAGACTTATTTTTTCGAGCTGTCCCATTTATATAGTATTTTCGGTCCAACAAACATATTTCAACCGCTATAGAAGCAAAAACTAACTTAGGTTTTTTGCAACATTCGATTCCCTGATTTATTCCTTAAAAGTAAGTATGAGCACTCTACAGTAATTGGAAATGAGCTTCTGTTTTTCGGAATATACCTATTTTAACAAATACTTATGACTAAATAGCTCGTAAGCATCTAACTATCTTTATATTAATTTGTTGAAAACATGGAAAAAGAAATTAAAAATATTTTTATGCAATCCAAATTGATGGATTGTTACTCAACTTCGGACAATACATTTCATAACTTTTTTTTTTAATCTAGGGACACGTACATGTTTTTATAGTCACAAAGTTAATTCGTAACAAAAGAAAATTATAATTATGAGAGTTTTCAAATTTTTAAGAATTCAGTAAGTTAAGAAAAACAGTCGTCTACAAACAACCTACTGGAACTAAAATAGGATTTCAAAAATTTCCTCCATTGCTGCAGTCTTTAAAAGCCTTGTTTAGTTTCAACAAGAAACATTTAACAGGGGACTTCACTTTGTTAGCATGACAGAAGGAGAACTACGTCAAGTATGATGTAGAGAATTCCTCAGCCGGTGCTTCGCCCAAGAAGTTTATGCCTCAACTGTTTTTTCGAATATTTGAAATGACCTTTTCCAGAAACACTAGTTACACAAGTCTTTAATAATGGCCTTTTAGTTCCTGAAAACACTTAAAGAGAGCTGAACCGAATCTCCGACATAATAACTATTTAAAATCTGATCAAGGAAAATTTTCTTTTTTGGCTAAGGGCCTCTTAATGTCTTACATTATTTTTTTTCTATTATCAATTAAGCTAATCAACGGTCGTAGGCTAAGCAGTAAGATATTGTACTATTCGTAACAGTTTCTCCTTATTAGTTCCTTTTTCACACCCCAAAAGGCCTAAAAAGTAGGCTTAACGTCGGTATACTCTTTAATTATCAAGTTTTAGTTTAATTTTATCGATCTCTTGCCATTACTTTTGTTTATCAGATTAATAATTTCTAGGGCTGTGAATTATACGGAATAAAAATTAAAAAATATGCAAATATATTGCGTAAAATATAATTTGTACATATAAATATATAATTGTCTACATTACTGATAAAAAAAAAAAAATAATCGCAATACATACTTATACCAAAATACAAACTCAAGTTTAAGTAATTTACTATTTGTGTTAAAAATAGAAACAATAGGCATAAAACTACAAAAAAAAAAAAAAAAAAAAAAAAAAAAAAAAAAAAAAAAAAAAAAGGATGATATAAAAAAAAAAAAAAAAAAAAAAAAAACAACTTTAATTATCAAGTTTAGTTTAATTTTATCAATCTCTTGCCATTACTTTTGTGTTATCAGATTAATAATTTCTAGGGCTGTGATTATATGGAATAAAAAATTAAAAAATATGCAAATATATTGCGTAAAATATAATTTGTACATATAAATATATAATGTCTACATTACTGATTAAAAAAAAATAATCGCAATACATACTTATACCAAATATACCAAACTCCAAGTTTAAGTAACTATTTGTGTTAAAAATAGAAACAATAGGCATAAGAACTACAAAAAAAAAAAAAAAAAAAAAAAAAAAAAAAAAAAAAAAAAAAAAAAACAACTTAAAACAAAAAAAAAAAAAAAAGAATGTTATGCGAACTTAATCGGTATCGAAATCAGACTTTTCAGAATCAGTAGCAATTTCTTCAACAAAATTATGTTAACATTTTGAATTCTTACCTTTGTTTTATTTTTGCTTGGATGTGTTACTAAATACCGTGCATTACTTGAAACCACTTACTTTACACAAGTTGTTTTTATTCAAAAAAAGACAATACAAAACTTACACATCACCCTTAAAAGACTCAATTAAAAACCCAAGTACATACTTTTTAATAAGATATTTCGTCTTTTCAGCAGTAATTTTTGCCTTTTAGATGTACAAAAATGAATATTGTACTTATAATTGGAATTTAAAAATTCCAAGAGAAGCAAATTCTATATTCTATTCTATTCTAGCTATTTTCGGTTTTTAATTTTTTTTCTATACTCATAAACATCAAAGATATTAAGGACCCATTTTCAATAAGCCAGATATGTAGAAAAATATTCAATTACAGTTCACTCATAAGTATTTATGCCAAAATATCAAAATTAAAAATACTCAAATTGCTTTGATTCCAATCGCCCCAAAATATATTAATTTCAATGATATTAGATGTGTAAGTTGCCTAGGAAAACTATGCAAATGAATATATTTCACAGCTTAATCAAAATGACTATGTCCAAGACTCAGGCTAGTGTACTTGTCGGTAGCAGGATAAGCAGGAAAATTCATTTTGATTCTGGAGTAAGACAAGGTGATGCCCTCTCAGCAGTCCTGTTTAATCTAGCCCTGCCTAAAGCAATGAAGAATTTGGAGTCTGGTAGGACTTTGGCGGGTCAAACCTACCAAATTTTTGGGTATGCTGATGATATTGTGGTCCTGGTAAGAAATGAGGAAACTTTAAAGGTCATTTTGCATAAGATGGTTACATATTGCAGAACAGTAGGTCTTGAAATTAATGTTGCGAAGAGCAAGTATATGGTCTCGGGAATCAGAAGAAAGCCGTGTAACTTATTTCTTTTCAACCACTCTTTTGAAGCTGTTAACCACTTCGTGTATCTTGGCACGGAAATTAACTCCGAAAATATAGTGAGCGATGAGGTTAAAAAAATAATAATGAGTGGCAATAGAGCTTACTTTAGCCTTACAAATATGATGCGATCAAACCTGCTATCCAAAAGGACAAAACTAAGGCTGTACAGATCTCTTATCAGACACGTTGTGTGCTATGGCGCAGAGACATGGACACTAAAAGCAGCTGACCAGCAAGCATTAAGGATCTTCGAAAGGAAGTTATTGTGGCGCGTGTTCGGCCCTGTGTACGTACAAGGAGCATGACGAATTAGGAATAACCAGGAACTAGAAGATCTTATACAAGATGAAAATATAGTACGATTTATAAAATCTAGACGGATCAGCTGGTTAGGACACCTAGAAAGGATGCCAGACACAAGAATGGCAAAAAAAGTTTTCCAGGCGACCTTCCCTGGAAAGAGAAGAAGAGGACGCTCTCGTAAGAGCTGGATTGCTGACGTGGAAGGGGACTTGGAAAAGATGGGTGTGACAAATTGGAAAGGAAAAGCCTTGGATAGACATTGCTGGGGATTAATTGTCAGGGAGGCCAAGGTTCACCATGGACTGTAGCGCAGAAGAAGAATAAGATATTTCACAGCTCTACTAATCCTCTATACTACTAATTTATATACTAAAATTCCTGAACAATCTGTTTCAGTTTCTTATGCAATAAATGAGATATGCATTTAGAGTAAGAAATTAACTGGCATAGCCTTAAAGGACTTTCGCTTACTTTTTTTATCCTTAAACATTTGGTACGAAAGTTGTTGAAGTTGTTTTTTTTTTTAAATAATATAAATTTATGTCAACTGTAGAATGAATATAAATCTCTAAACGTCTCGTATATTAAAAAGCACACATTGACATGCAGAATTTTTTTTTTTTTTTTTTCAGGAAAAGGTTACATTAATAACTACTACATCCCCTCAATTTTTTATATACTTGAAACTAATTCTATTGTATGATAAAAATAAATAATATCTATTAACATCAATAAAAAATGATCAATAATTATTTTCATAAAAGTATAAATTTATATATTGGCCATCATCAAAAGAAAAATATTTTAACCTGCTTCTCGCCAACCTCAAAAGCCTCGGAGGCCAAGTGAATCAATCTATCACCTCAATAACACTCCAATACCTGATTTATAGAGCCATAGACCCAACTTCTGTCTTTGACAGCTTCCAATATTACAGCCGCAGCCGAGCAATTTAAAATTATTGAACAGCAATGATTTGCTCTGTGATTTTTCGAATAGACAGAACTCAATCGTTACATTTATTTATTATTTCAGCGTGTGTAACCACCCCCAAAATTCAATGAATATCAAGTAAATCTGACAATAATAAACAATATTGAAGAATACTAAAAATATAAGCAGAGACTATAAATTAAAGGCCAAAAAAATCAAGATATTAAAAAAAAAAAATTAAACGCTTTTATACTCCAACGATGATCTTTAAAAAAATATAGTAGTTACGAAAGTTTGTATTTCTTTACTTGTGAATGGTTCCTCTAACCAAATAGAATGGCACACGGGACTTCATAAATGGTTAAATAAATAAATAAAATCAATCATTATATCTAAGGTGTTAGTTATTTACAGTATAAATCGCCTGCTTGTAGGTAAAAGTCACTAAGTGCAATTTGTTCCGAATTCGACCAAAAGTCATTGTGTGTTAATATTTTAATTTTTCATAAGTATTATAAGTCACTAAGTGAATATAAGTGCACATTAGATATACACATTATAGAATGAAAAAATTCACTATATAACTATCTGAGAAATTTTTATTGAGAATATCCCCGTTTGAATATTGAAACGCAAAAAAAAAAAAAAAAAAAAAAAAAATTATTTTGTTACTTATTGACTTTTGCCTCAAAGCAGGCCAGGGTGTACAAGTTTTAGATTTATAAAATTTTTATTTTTTATTATTATTTAGACTCGAGTAATGAATATTCCATTTTGTTAATTAGTAATTGGTAGATATTCATAAAACAATACAGAATATGCTAAAATATACCACTTGTACTTTTAAGAACACTGATTTATGTCATTGACACTTTAACTTAAAAATCCTGAGTGGACTTATATGCTTAGTAAGTAACACGTCAGATATACCTAACTAAAATTCATTATAACATTTTTCTTGAAAAACTACTTCTCTCTTAATTTTGTATGTGGTTTTACGCATTATTAACTGATACTGAAATCCAATCATACGGTGGAGAATACTCTCTCCAAATTTATCTTTCTATACTTTATAAATGTTTTAGCTGTTTCGTGTTTCTTCTGTAATCTATATATCTTGGTGAAATTTTCAACATTTCTTATCACAGACTAAACTAGATTGTTTATAGAAAAAAAATGGATTTGATGATTATACATCTTAGTTCTTATATTGTATGTAACCGTTTAAGAACTGCTCCTCTAAACACAAAGTAAGAAAATATTGAGGCTATTGAATCACCATTGAGCATTCTTCTGGAGAAAAATATTCCAATAAATGGTTAAATCTGTAGAGTATCAACCAAAAAAGTTTATCCTGCCTCTTAAAAACGTAGCGATTGAAACAACTTATTCATATACTGCAGATTATATTATGACATATTATTGAAATTTATTTATCTTAAAAAGTGTTATATTCGAGAATTAGTTTTATTTAACGTCAATAAGTAGATTAGAATGTTTTGAATTATCAGGTTTTAAGTTATATTGCTTAAAATTCTACTCAGTATATATCATAGAAACACATAAATTTTAATTTATTATTATTTCCAACATAATATAATTGACGTAAAAAGTGTGCGAAATACTAGTATAATATTTCATAACAAAAAAAAATTGAATATATTTTTCTGCAATAGGAATGAACTCAGCAACCTAAATGAACAATACCATTAAGAACTTATTTTTTCCCAAATTAAATCTCCTAACTAACCACAACACATCACAAATTAATTAATACATGTATATTAGCTAGCTGTGTGTAAAACGTAAATAATAACATGTACAATGTAAGTCCTGGAGAGATAAGTAAAACTGTTAATATCAACAAACTACGTATATATCAGGTCAAAACAACAATAAAGTCAGTTCTTTTTCTAGAAGCGTGCTGTTTACTCTATTGCCCTTAACCCTTTTTTTTTAGTTCACATGTCTAAACTAATCGTAACTTATATATAAGTGCAGATCGTTTAAATAAAATTTATTTAAGGAAGAGTGATCTTCTACGTCCATGCTAAAAGGAATAATTATGCACAATTAATAGAAATCGCATGAATACAATCGCATACAACCGTGGTATGCTGTGGATGTACGATGGTTCAAGCCTTCTTGTAATATCCGATTATTACACTTCTTCAACTCGTGGAAAGTAACGAAATGTTCAATTAAAGATATTTACTGGAGAGAAGGGAGTTTTTTCTTTAAACTTTTATTACAAAGGATTATATCTAGAAAGTAATAGCAAATGACATTTGTTTTTTTAAAAAGAAATAAGAGAAGAGAGTGAGTGGAAAAGAAAAATAGAACATTATTAAGAGGCCCTTTCATTGAAACCCTAAGCGATTATTTGTTTTGAAAAAGAAAGGGACGCAATTCAATGAAGGCTATTTCTTATAGTTTCCGCTCCAACTACTTTATAATATTCATTTTGAATAGTTCAATGATTCTTTTATTAAAAATTCTTGATTGTTGACAGTTTCAAATAATCTCTTTTACAAAAATATTTTTTCATTATATTATTAATACCATCTATGGACACCGCGATTGCAAATGGACGGCATTTAGCAGAAGGGAACCAATCCAAAAAATATGCAAAAATGAGTTAGAGGTGGTTTTGGATAGAATTAGTGCCTACTATTTTCAACAGAAAAGAACCATCTCTTGGTTCAGGTATTTTAATGGAAGAATCGAAGTAGGAAAAACGTTTTTAAATAGAATACGTTTCTACTTCAAGAAAAATTACTAAACTATTTAAGATGTTAAATAAGGATTGGTTCCCTTCTATTAAATGCAGTCCAAATGATGGTACATCACTAGAGTCAAATAGTTATTTTTATTGGTTGAATATTGCAATCGGCCACAAGAAAGGGCAATAAGCAATAAAATTATAACATTATTATTAATTTGCCCATTTTGCCACTATTTTATACGTTTATTATATCTAAAAATCGTTAGTGAAATGGCATATTGTTTTTAAAAGTTTTGTCACAAAATGGTGGTAACTCTACTTTTTGAGAATTCAACAAATTTATAATACTTTACCGATAGAGACAGTTATTATGCTACTCATATTTTACTTCATATGATAACTAACGATCGAAGCTAAATCATTTTCACACGAAACAAAAATTCCTCTTTATTTATAAAGTATACACTCATGCATATTTAGCATATACACCTAACTAACTCGAACAATAACAATAGTTCAAAGATTATCTTATAAAATTCAAGATTAGCCCAGTTATATCTTATATCGCGGAAGCCATCGTAATAAGATTAATACTTTATTTCGAGTCACCTGTAGTGTAGTGGTTAGTATAGCAGCCTACTAAACCCAAGATTGCGGGTTCGCAGCCCGGCAGATGACCTTAGGATTATTTAAAGGGAGTAAAAAATCCTTAGCTATGCCGTCCTTCGGAAGGGACGTATAATGGAGCCTGTGCGATTCTTATCCTAATTATACCTGGAAAAGCAAAATTTAAGACCCCCACCGTAGCATCGTCCTATTAGCCATAGCAGCATAAAGAGATCTTAAACGAAATAACAAAACAAACAACTTTATTTCGAAATCTTTTTTATTAACTAAAATTGCTTTAAATTAAATATTTGGACCATATTTTCATCATCATAATTACCGAGTGTTCTAGATAATATTAGAATGTAGCCAGATTGAAAATACAGCTGGATCAGATTAGCCAAGACAAAATATCTATGAAGGAAGAGTCGCTTTAGTAGCGATTAGGATAGATGATGGAAGCTGTGAAGAACTGGAGTTCGTCTCGAGAGACTTTAGGAAAATAAGCATAAGAGTTTTTATAAAAGATTATGAAAAAACAAATTCTATACTAGAAGAATTGGATGGTCTAGCGAATCCCTAAAACTCCACTCTGTATGGCAAAATAGGTCAAGATACTATCATGCAAATGATTCTTTTGCAATTAAATGGAAGCTTGAAACGTTTATCAAGTAGTTTGTAGGGGTTTAACCTTATGTACTCCAACTTGGGATGGAAAGACCCGTTACCATATAGGTTTCCAACCTATTCTAGCCAGAGTGCAAATATCAAGATTATTCCGTGTATAAGTCACGAAATATATGCTATCTCATCTCGATACACTCGTCATCCTCCCTCCCCCCTACGTTTTTTGATCAATATTAAAGTAAAAGAAAACCTTTTAAACATTTCTAAATATCCTCTATTGGTTACATTACTTCTCCAAAAAAAGACTATCCGTCTGGTTAATTTGACAAACAAAAATCACCACAAACATACTAATTTTAGAAAATGGTAGAAATTCAAATGAAAATACAAAATATCTCTCACTTTAATACTATCAAATATAAAAGCAACTGTAATAGTGCCACGAATTCATTCCGACGCTGGTAATAAATTTTTATACATTAAATTATAGCGACCACTAGGCCTATAAAGGCTTTAAGAAAGGACGCTAAAGCCTCTTCATAAAATCAATTTTTTGCATTGACTAAATTATTTTTTTTTTTAAATTAAAACTGTTGTAGCTTGTTTAATTATGTAAAATTATAAAATTTGTTTGAATCAAAATTCTTGCTTTATAAATTTCTCATCAGTCATTTAATTGATTAGGTTACCTTTTCATCAAATCTTCTTCCTTTTGAATTATTATGATACTTTTAAATGTCTATTATCATAATATTAAAAGGGAATTGACCCCTGAATTAATGCTCATAAAAATAAATTCTTATTAAATTCAGATTTCTATCAAATTCCAATGTCAGCTCATATATAACATACTGTTTGGCAAAGAATTCCTCCCAATATTTTAATTTATTTTCTAGGGTGAAAGTTTAATTTTTCTATGTGTTTACGTCCCGATATTGTTAAACCTAATATTAAATATAATTTATGCATGTGTTTAATATTATTTCGTTTCTTTTTAGAGGAATTAGAAAAAAATATTAAGTATATCTGATTTTAAAATAAATATTAAATTACATATAATAAAATATTAAAACAAATGTTCTTTACCTTGAGCCTGTTCTTGGCAGACTTAGCTGAAGGCACCACATCCTCTTGAAGACTCTCGATGTTTTTTGTCCTGATTAACTTGGAGAAGAGGCTGAAGCAGTCTTTTCTTGTGTTGCCCGAGGTAAAAAGCCCGGGCTTTAACTTTGCTCTGCAAAAAAAGAAAACAACAATGATATTTTTGTAGACATACTAAAAACAAGATAAATTTAAATCCATCAAACTTTTTTAAGTTTAATTTGTTAATGTTTTTTTTTATCATATTTTTAATTTTTCTTATCAAAATAAATCCTACCACCATTCAAAAATATTAACATTATGATTTATTGCTAGGCATAGATTCATACCATAATAAACTCCCCGTCAAAAGTATCGCAATGCTTTGAAATATTTGAATTCTATAAAATTGTATTTTTTTTTCAAAATAAAGAAAGGTTCTGAAGTCTATAATAAACATTCCAAGACTATACATAAACAATTTTTATTAAAATAAATTACAATATTTCTTCCAATAAACAAAAAAAAAGTTTGAAAACTTACTTCTTAAAATTTTCATTTATTACAATTTTAAATTTATATTTAATAAGACATATTGCCCCCTCTGGCTTGAATGGCTGCTTCCACTGGTCTTGGCATACTTGTAAATAACGAAATGAATGTTAAACATGGAGTGGAGCAAATTTGAAAAAATAACCTGAAATTTCATCGTCTGTTATTAACCACAGAATACAGAATATGATAGAAGCGGTGGGTAGGTGGGGAGAGGTGGTTCCCGGCAAGGAGCGCTATCCCCACCACCTTAACCCCGGCTGTCCCTATCAGTACCACTGTTTTTCCCGTGTTTTTTGGAACAATTGCTAATTGTTAGGTCTCTGTTGTGTGTATGTGTTTTTTATTTCTCAATTGGATTAAATAATGTCGTGTTGTGCCGCGTTTTGATGTTCTAGGAAAGAGTCCAACAAGGATTTAAACCCTCCAATAACCCTGCACCGGTACATTTTAAACGTACACAGTTTAGTTTTTCAATAAATTGAGAAACAAATCTTTCTTCCCTTTCTCCACAGTAAAAATCTGTTTATTGTGGAGCTTTTTTAACTTTATTGTTAAACTCCCCAATATTAACAATAGTAGATATTGTAACCACACAATACAGAATATTCTGTATATTCAATCAGGATTGATAAATTAATTGTTAATTCTTTTGAAATTATTTTTATTTGAAAACTAGTTTCGAATGTTAAACATTAAACCTTAAGAAACGTTTCACATCAATAATATAGTTTTAGATTTGAATAAATCTTTAAAAGGTAAACAGTTCCAATTTTACCTTTTATTTTTTCCTCAGCTTCCCTTCAGTTGAGGAGGAACGAAATAAGTGGGTTCAAGCCCTGAGGCAAGAAAAATGGAAGCCAACAAATACAAGTGTTATTTGTTCAAAACATTTTAAAGAGGAAGATTTTGACAGATCTTCTTGATTTCGAGTAAATCTAAAGAATGGTGCAATTCAGTCGCTTCGAAATACAGCTTTTTTTTGATTTCCCAGATCATTTGAGACAGACGATTATAAAGGTATATATAACTTTCTACCCTTTCCCCCTGCTTTACCAACATACGTAGGAATTTAAACTTAAAAGTTTAATGTTGATTTTTTATTTTTTTTAGGGAAGGGGGCCAATGAAAAGGCTTGCGACCCCCAAATATTATATGATAAAGTTATAAATAAGCCTGAGATGGAGCAACCCGGGGTGGAGGTGGTGGGGGGAGAGCCGGCCGAACTGGAGCCACGGGACCCTTACGGCCCTCTGCACCATCTAATATATTCTGTATTCTGTGTTATTAACAGGGAAAAACATTCATGTATCTTGCTATTCAGGAATAAGGAAGGAATTATGTTTTTTTTTTGTTTTTTTTTTAAACCTTGTATTGATTGGAACAACACACCTGGAAAAAGGTAAAACAATGATACTCGAGGGACATAATTTACATCTTGGAGTATTCGAATACCTTGGAGATTAAAATGAAAATTTAAATATAGGTTAAATTTAAAGCTCACTGAATGATTTGAATCTTGATGGTTCGTCGCGAATTCCAATAAATTTTCATTAGACACCTTTAATTACTCGTGCTATTTATTAAGAAAAAAAATCAAGAAAAGTATTAATATATACTATTTATATTGTAATATAAATAGTACAATTACAAAGTTTGAATGAAATAATTATTTTGAATTTTGTACATAGCTAAATTTTGGAGCACTCAACTGTAGAGTGGGTTTAGTGATGGAACACCAAGGTCCTACATCACTAATTAGTAGCTGGCACTAAGGGGGGCTCTCGTTAGTAGTGGGAGGGTCTTAATTGACGCTCTTTATTCTTTCATGGCTGAGACGAGTCTAGTTGTAAATTAACAGGACATTTAATAACCCTAAAAGGGCCATTTGCAAACATCCTTCTCAGGAGGGCTTACCATTTTTTTCTTAAATTCTCATTCCATTAATGAGTATATATATATATATAAAAAAAATCGATTTCTCTATTTCAAAACGAAAATTTAAAAAAAATCTATCATCCGACATTTGATAATATTTTATTTATGACAGCGATATTATTTTATGTATATTTCAAATAAGTTAGATTCAATTTGATAAAAATCCTGATTTCCATAATATTTTTTTATCTTCTATAACATTTTACTACCTCGCATTTTCTTATAATAAAGAAAGTTCGCTTTTAAAGAGGAAATAAAACGGGCCAATTTAAAAATATAATCTTTTGACTAGCTCTCTTTTATCTAGATAATCAATTTTACTTTAAATCAGTTGTATTTCTTCCATTTATATTCTAAGGCAATAATATTTAACCAATAAAGGATTCTAAATTCCATTGAAACCTTTTTAAGATTTTAAATCCTCTTGTTTATACCCGATTTAAAAGACATGAAACTGCTCGTAGTTTCCGAATACTCTAACATTTACTAGCAAGCGTTGAAAGCTCTTAGTATATTACAAAACACTCATTTACGTAAAAGTATATAGACCCATTTGGAAATTCAGAATAGAGCTTTGGGACTCCACCAAACCGTCTTGTATCCAATCCTGACAATGCGAAAACCTTCAATGCTCCTTATTATGTCCCAAACAAACATCCATAAAGATCTAAATGTTCCACATGATGCTGATTTGTCCCAAAACTGTTACCCATCCTTTTATAGTAAACTCGCTAGCCAATCGAATCCAGGAGTCCATATTGTCACCCATTCAATTCCCGATAATCCTCCGAGGAGTCTGAAAAGAAGATGGCAAGGAGCCTTCTAAAGTGAAACGTTTATTAAAGTCGTAATAGAGAGTAGTTCTTTACATGTTATTGTAATAATGTTTCTTAAATTTACTTGTTATAATGTACACAGTTGTAAATATCAATAAATATTTTTAAAAATCATTTATTTTATTTTGGTACTATTGCTATAATTTAATTCGTAATATTTCGAACCCTAAAAAACTAAGGGGTAGAGTGGAATGGCCAAAACGTCTGATTAATGATATCATTAAAGCATACGTTTTTCAAAGTTAAAAGTGCATTATAATTATATTAAAAGTGATATTGTTTCTACAAAGTATCGAATCTTCTTTAGTATCTTTAGCGATTCGTTACATTGATTTGTCATAATCAAATACTTTGTATAATCGACATTTTGAAAGGGTTATTCCTTCCCTTTACATTGTGAATTCAGATTCGAGAATTCACTAAAACGTATATTAGTCCTAAAGTTATTGATTAAGTAATACGAAAAATGTGTTTTTTCACATCCGATACTTTGCAGTTGTAGGGACGATACATTAATATTTTAAAAAAGTAAAAAAAAATACAAACGTACCTTATATACACTAATAGACTAATATGTTTGTATAAAAATGTTTTAGCTAGTTATTCATGTACAGAAGCATTGGCCATAATGACAGTGTGTTATGTTTGATTTACAGCAAACTAACTTATTTTTAAAATCTTTCATAAAACTCTTAAAGTTGTCATAGATGTATAGAGCAAAAGCTTTAAAAAAATATATATTCAAAAAATACTATAATAATCAAACTTGCTTGAAAATCCGAATCATTAAAACTTAGAGATCAAAGTTTGATAAATAAGTTCCTGCATGTTTAATCTCCGGCTCATAAACAACAGACAGTTCGTTCCTAATATCCTTATCGGTACTCGGACACGCGAACATCTGTTTTGGAAGAGGCTCCAACTGTGGTTAAAATTTTTCAAATTAGATTTTCACAAAGACACATAATCTATATATTTTAGAGAAAAAAGAAGTGGTTGAGGCAGAAAATATTATTTGTTCTGTTTCCTTTCAATGAACCTTTGCTAGACTCTCTTGAGAAAGTGTTAACTGGAAAGAAGTTACATAGAGATTCTCTAGGTTTGTAGAAGTGTGTTACGATTGATGCCTACTTACATACGTACATACATACATTGACCAGCATGTACCCGTGGGACCAGTCATTGTATATTCCCTTAATATACACTAAAGGCAATATATAATTAATGGAAGTCCTTTAAGACCTAAGTTAAGTACGTCCGATGCTTTGAGTCCGAAGCTAAGCGACCTATACGTCTCAGCTCTGAGATAAGCATTATTAAGTTCACTTACCACTTTCTTCAATTCTATTAGCCTTGTGACTAATTTTTATCGGAAAGTAAAAATTAAATGTTACAAACCTAAAAAATACAACCCTACTAATTAAATTTTTTTTTTTTAAACTTTATTGTTTGATTCACACCTTTCTACAAACGAAGACAGGTGAATGTGTTAAAAAAAAATTATAATAAATAAGGGTAAAAGTATAATATACTGTTAAGTATGAATAAAGAAGATAATCAGGGATGCAGTCAAACATTACATGGTCCAGTACAAAGGTATGTGTTGGCCTGTATTCAGTGTTCTATTACTAACGTACCAAGGAGGATCGTGTAATTAGTCTTAATGTTTGTGATTGAAATGTTTTTAGTTTGTATATGTGAGTTATTTTGGCAGAACCCTAAATCTGTGATGCGTGAGTCCATAAGCTAAGAATAAAAAATAAAAATTAACAGACATACAGCGATTTTATTTTTTTTTTAATCATATGCGCCTTTATATTTATTTAATTTCTCATAAATTTATATTAATATTTAATAATCGTTCTTAATCATTTAATAGTTTATGTTAGATGAACAATTGACGTCAATAACATTGCATAGCTACTATAGCACTATAGGACTCATGTGATGAGCTACTCACAACACAATGGTTTGAAGTCCACAACAGAATATAATAGATTGTCTATAACATAATGCATACTCTCGTGTTACCTAATAAATAATAACAAATTAGCCTCCGGTGTAATCAACAATTAACATTTAATAGATTATTTATTTGTATGGATGTTTTTTATTTATTTATTTTATTTTGCACTACGGTCCTCGAAGGACCTTGGCCTCCTCCATCACTTTCCTCCATTCCTCTCTCTCTCCCGAGTAATCTGTCTCCATCTTCCGACACCTAGGCTCCTGAGGTTCTCCTCTGCGTCTCCTAACCATCTTTTTCTAGGTCTTCCCCTCTTCCTTGAACCTCCAGCTTACAAAACTTTCCTTGGGTACTGTGTTTCCTCCATCCTTATAATGTGTCCTAGCCATCTCAGCCTTCCTCTCTTTAACCAACCGTGTATGAAGAGAGATTTTTTTTCCATTATATTTTTATGTTTTCTAATTATCATATGATTTTGTGTTAGGTAATAGTCCTAAGTCGGTTGTGCATTGGCTAAATGAGCCAGAAATATTAAGTGTTGAGTGTCGATAACGTGGGCGTGTGTCGGTACCCACACTATCGCCGACATTGAACGGCTTCGATAATGTTTTGAAGAATTTTTAGAGGGAGACCAGCCTTGAAGACTAAGATCAGGACTTCTTCCCAGGATGACGATATTCTTATAGCTTCGATGATGGAAATCTTAACACTGTTTGAAAATTTGTAGATAAAAAGTTTGCTAATAGACGCTAATCCAGCTTAAAGAAATTGAAAGAGCTCTGGTACAGAACAGTCCCAGAAAAAAAAAATCATCGTTATTAAATGGTCAAGATGAGAGAGGTTTAAGATGAACAGAATAAAAGATTCTTTTATTACAGAAAAAAAATTTTTATTTTAAAACGATAAAACAGTTATAGATCTAACGTCGATAGAAGCAATGCTAATAGTAAGGATTCAAATTTCTATTCAACTTCATGTCCTACGGTATCCTATCTGACATGCCATTATGAGCATTATCCTAATATTCACTAACTTTATTTTATTTTATAGAGATGTAAATTTCAATTCATAGATAAAAACAATAATTGCAAAAAATTTATTCGGAAGAGCTAACACTTAATAAAAATGTTTCTTTATTATTTATTTTATAGTTTTATTTTAAAAACATAAACCTGCAATAATATCCAGACAACATACTGAATACACAACCATTTTTAATCTTGTACGATGTTACAAAAAGAGTGATACATTTTCTAATTATGACTACAAGAGTCCTTAAAGTTGTTTCTTGTTTAATTCTTGAATTTTTACTGATTTGAATAACAGAGGATATAGTAGTGAGTTTAGGAAAAGATACATTTCTTCAAGTAGAACTATCAAGAAGGCTACTAGTCCAGGCAACGAAGGAAGAATAGCGGAAATAATTCAAGTAGAAGCCCATTTTGGCACAATTGTAGGGGAAGGTGTTCTTAAAAACATACTAAAAGAACTAAGGGGTGGGGTGGATCTAAGGGTTGGGGGGGGGGGTTTCTTAATGTCCTTTTTCCAGGTTTATGTTAATAACTCGAAAACTACTCCCTCTCGAGGAACAAATGTCTATATCCTAATTTAATTTATATAAGATTTCCTACAAAAAAGGTTCTAAACATTTTTTTTCTGGGATCAATGCTTAGGGAAATAAGGAGAGGAGAAATATAATGCTTGCTATTAGTCGCACTTCTCTGTGTAAATACGTTTGTCGGTACTCTTTTGGCTATCAATTCAATACTTTTTACCCGATCTAAAATTTATCTGTTTCATCTAAAAACTGGTTAAATTTACTATTAGACATCGCATATGAAATTTTGATCAGACCCTGAACAACACCCTTGCTCGCACGCTGAGGACCCCGTACTGTTCTCATCTCCCCGTTTTTTCACCATATTTCTGGCTATAACCTCAAAAATATTTGTCCGATCCCAAATTTCTGTTTTTTATCTCAAAGCTGATTAAATTTACTATCAGCCTTTCTCAGAGTTCTAGATGCTTGAAGGAATGTATCTTCTCGTAAACTTACTACTGTATCCTCAATATCCTACAGTAAACAGTCCAGAGTTAGGCTAGAAATAACTTTTAGGACTCTTTAAGTCATAATTGGATTCTATATGAATTATTTCCGCTATTTGGTCTTTGTTTCCTGGACTAAAGAGTTGAAATATCGGGATTTGTGGATCTGTTACTAAACAAACACAACGCCTCATTGTCGCGTCCAATCACTCATTTGAAAAAAAAAAAAAAAATAATGAATGTCTTTTTAAACTATTAGATAATAGATTGGTTATTAAAGGAGGGTTATAACCACTATAACCCCTACCAGTCTATAAAATCGGGTGTCCATTTTATGGCACACGATAACAATGGCAAGCAGGTCTTCCCATCGAATGGGACCGTAAAATTCGAACAGTCTTCTTAACGTTTCATCCCTATTGCTGTAAAGTTCTTGGCAGTTATTACTCTTTATGAGACTTCCTTTTGGGAACGAATGTTCGACGGCAGAATAAATCATCAACTGCCTAAGAATCTTAAATTATATTTAAGAAAGTTTAAATTAATTTCATGTAAGAATCATCAACTGGATCTGAAACTTGTATCTAGACAGCATACAATAATAATTATATGTCAAGCACTCAAATGGAGATTGAAGATTGCCGTGATAGAATATCATATATTCGATGGCATTGTGCTAATACATACTGTTAGGATGCGTACTAAGTAGTTTTCATACCTTCATTGATCAAGAATTCCTAAAAAGATATACACACTTATAATTGTTTATTTCTATTTTTATTTTTTCTTAGAGGTTTCTTTGGTGCTTCTTGTAATTTTCAGACTTATAGACTTTAAATTAATAAATTTTCATTAAATATAATAATTTGGGAGGCGCGGTAGCTCAGTGGGTAAGGCGCTTGACTACCATGCTCCCGGGCCCGAGTTCGATTCCGACTGAAGGCAGAAAATTTATATTCTGTCATTTAAGCCGTAGATAGAATTCGAGGTTGGGAGACCCTCCTGGGGCACGCCTAGCCTCTTACAATGTGAGTACCCTTAATTGGGGAAAACCCTGGTGATTAGCGTGAATTCTGGCCAAATCAAGTTCTTTTACAACCGTTGGCTCTGAAACAGTACAGCCTTACCGAAGTATTTAACCCAAAACCCTTCATGGGTTGTAAGTGGTACGAGTTTTTTTTTTTAATATAATAATTTAGTTCTATATTATTCTCTTGTTTCTAGGTATGACAAATATACACTAACCGACAATACATTACATGTAATTAATTTTTCATATTATCTGCTAAAAGTTTCATTCTTATTAGGTTTATATGTCCCTATATTCTTTTTATAAAACCTATTAGAATTATAACGCATATTGATTTAATAAAATAAAGAAAAATTTATAGAAAAATTATTGTAATCAAATTTTAAATAAATATAATGTATCACTGTTTTGCATTAGATAAGGCTTATTTCTCAAAAATTTATTCTTGAGCATATCTATATCCCATCTAATGCAAGTCGTCATAAACGCAAGGGGCGGATATGTAACTTCTTGATGTAATTTCATAAATATAAAATTGATTGGTTACATTTTTAAATACTGCTGTATTATAGTATATTTACTTTTTATAATATTATACATCAGCATTATAATTTATCTATAAATGTCTTTACTTTTTAATTTTTTATAGCCTCAAAAACGTAGCAAACTAGGTAAGAGAGATTTTTTCATATTAGTTTGTTTATAAATAATATATCATAACAATTTAGACATTATTATTAGAATTTTCGACATTGAAGGATGCTAATGACATAGCCCTAAGTATTTGCCAGTCTGAAATCTTTATTATTTTTATTATTACAACAAAGCGTCGATTAACCGAACTAATGCTGTCAGGGATGGTTCGGATAATACAAAATTCGGATAATCGGTTTTCATTTTAAAACATTATTTTTTCAAACTTTTATGACTCAAACTACCCATATAATTGTAAAGATTTAGAATTATTTATGATTTCCGTTATTGTTGATTTACCAACCTTGAAAATTTCTTACCCGATTCACTTTTTTTTTTTTTTAGTCTCGTAAAGATTTTCAATTTGTCTTCAAAGAGCTCTCGTTTCCTTTTTTGTTAGCATGGAGGATGATTGTAATTTTTAAAACAAAAGGTGATCACAAAGATGTATACCTTAAAGATGTATAAACATTTAAAACTTAAGGTAGGATCTATTACCAACCAAATGAATTGGAAGATATTGATAGAAACAAATGAAATGGACTAATTAAGTGTACAGTTCTCAGTAAACAACAATGAAGGAATGTATAGAAGTTCTTTTATATAGAATTTTTTGCAGTTTCTGAGAAATAAATAGAGCTAGACATTCATAGAAAAAATCATTCTATTTTAAAGAATAGTATCAATGTTTTTAAATAAAAATAACTTTAACAATGCAAATAAGTAATTAGACGATCAATTTCATTCCAAAAAAAAAAAGGTTCCGTTAATTGACCGTTCCGATAATTGGCACTCCACTGTATTGTTATTTATGTCCATATTCTTTGGAATTTATTGAATAATATATAATGACCAAATGAATGAATGAATTACTGTTTTTTGTAAAAATAATTACAATCACAGGTCTGACTTCAGAATGAACAAATAAAATGAAAAAAAAAAAAAAAAAAAATATATATATATATATATATATATATATATATATATATATATATATATATATATATAAATTGAAACAAATATAAAATCCATATATCACGCATAATATAAAATTAAATAAATATACTACACATAATAAGTAAAACTTAAAAGAAAAAGGAAATTTTCGGCTGAATAAAAAGAAAAACAAAATTTTAGACCAACAAAATTTAAACAAAATACTTCGAGATAACTAATCACCATCTGAATTAAATACATTGGTTATAAATAAATAAATATCTTTTAAATGTTTTATGTTCTTGACTGATAAAAGATTTCCCATGGTATCCCATGGGGGTAGGTTTGGGCAGGAGATACTTGCCAAGATATTTTTGCCTTTGTCTCCTAAATGCTGAACAATCCAACAAAAAGTGTGGCATAACAATTGTAACAAAAAACTCAAACGATTGGTCTCTGTTAAATTGTCTATGCATGCCACCGTACGACAGTCGCGTTTTCCTTTTGCTGGCCATCCTCAATTGAGCGAGAATTCTCTGATTTTCTATATGTGTGTTGAAATGTAGGTACGCTTGAGGTGTGCCAAAGGTTGTGACAATTCTCACAAAAAGCTTGTACATTGACCATTGTTTTATTCATTGAACTAATGAATGAAACAATACTGAAAATGAGGAAAACTGAAAATTTAGGTATCATTTAGATTTCAACATTACAACTCTTTGTTGATGTTATCACCTAATATCTGAATGGTTTGACCTATTTTAAAAATCTTGAGCCCTTTTTTGTTTGACTTCCTGTATTGGTATATGGCTTCCTGTACCCCACGCAGTTGAGCCCCCGGAATAGTCAGCCAATGACTGAGCCTGGAGTGGATGACGTCACTATCGACCCGCCCATTCAGTCCTTCCATTAATGCTGACGTAGCTATCCCTTATCCGCTCTACTGTTTTTTCTCTTCGTAAATCACATTAGTGGGAAAACATATTTTATCCATTTCAGTTTATTTTTTCCGGAATTTATTTTGTATTTTTTTAAGTGGGAAAATATAAAAAATAAATAAATAAATAAACAATACATTTTTCCATTTTTTTAAGATCAGGTTTTTTTTTTTTTTTTTTTTTTTTGCGATTACACTTGGTAAAAAGGTTTTATTCACATTCCGGCGCGAATGCTAGAATTTTTGTTGTAAACCTAAATTTTAGATATTTACAACTACAAGACTTTTTTTTAATCATATAAAGTTATAGTAATTGTTAAATTTCTGATACCTAACAAGCCAGCATAAGTTAATCGTTTGGATTTAAATTATTCAATCTTCAACGTTTTACCGATATGAATTCAATCTTTGACACATAACACATCAAGATTTCACTTAGGTACGCATAGTATATAAGGATCAATACCATTAAAATGAATTAATTGTCACTTCTATTGGAATTATTTTATTACAAAACAAATTTCGAATTTTAAACTCAACAGTTCTAAAGCATACAAAATTTTCAAAAAAAACAGAACTCTCTTGCATGGATTATATATTCTGAAGTCTTCAAATATGTAACACAAGAAATCAGATATATTGGTAATCATCTGAGGAGATCAAACGGATTTCTGAAATATATCCAGAATGGAAGTGGAAGTGTGTGGTATATATTTAAATAGGTCTATTGGGTATGTTTATCTGGTCGTTTAAACAAAAAAATTGTTTGATTTTGAACGATTTTATAATTTTTAATGATTCTATAATATATAATTTTAGGCTATTTTCTATTTGATGTATTATTTTTACTCCCGAGTCTTTATTGCATTTATGGTTATTTTCATTTAAATTGAAAGCGAAGTTGGAATTTTGGGTCTTATATGTTCTCATGTTCTTCTACTCTTTGATTTACCGATTGTCCAATTTTTCCCGTGTAATTAGCTTCACAGTCATTACATTTTACTTCATATAATTTATCTAGCTATAAACCATTCTCATCTTATATCCCATCACCTAAAGACAAAATAGACCATTTCCAAAAAAGCGGTGTATATGAACTAAAAGGTAATGACTGTGAACCTAAATACACGGGGAAAATTGGACGATCGGTAAATCAAAGAGTAAAGGAACTTATGAGAGCATGCAATATTAAAATCTAAAATTCCAACCTCGCAATTCATTTAAATGAAAATAACCTTAAATTCAATGAAGACTCTGGAGTGAAAATAATACATCAAATAGCTTAAAATTAAATATTAAAGAATCATTCGAAAAAAAATAAAATCTTTCAAAACCAATCCAGAGTATTTTTCAAATGACCCAATAAACATTTCTAATAGTCTCATTTTAAATTTATTTCCAACATGAACAGAAAAATTCAATTAGTCATAGGAAAAACGCAAGGAAAAACCAAACAAAATTTAACATACCTGGTTCTTCCCCTTCTGCAATATTACAGAAGTCCGTTTGATCTCCTCTGGTGAGTACCAATATATTTGATTTCTTGTCTTATATTTTTGAAAACGTTAGTATATATAATCCATGTAACCAATTGCTGATGTTTTGAAAGTTTTGTATGTTTTTGAACTGAAAATGAATGTGTAGTATTCAAAACTTTTTTTTAAATAAAATAATTCTGAAAGAAGTGGCAATTATTTCATCAATCGTAGTAGAACTTACTATGTCTTAAATAGATTTATTCAAAAACTTATCTAATAAATCCCAATTTGGAATAATACTTAAACTAGTTGTAAATCAATCACCGAAGTTCCTAATTACAAGGAAATTTTGAGTAAGTAGAACAATTTCTAGGCTACATATTTGTTATACTCATGACAAATAGTGAGTAGAAAATATTGGAATTTATAATGAGGAATGTTAGTGACAATTTAATTAAGATGACCATGGAGGAGCGATATCAAAGTAAGCAATATCATAATTGCCAGCTGCAGCAATAATTACGAAATCAAATAATTAAGTTAAAATACGTTATAAAAATATATTATTCATGGTTTATTTGTTTAAAAAGAGTTTTTGATCTTTCAGTATCCTTAAAAAGTTGCGTCTGTCATTTGTGAAAAATCTTGATGTGGTGAAATGAAATTTTCAACGGAATCGAACTTTCGATGAGAAACTGGAGATATAAAGGACCTCTAATCGCCACACAGTCACAATCGCTCTCTTCAACTAAATCATTGCCAAGTTCAAAAGCACACAAAGTTTCATAAGATTATTTAAGTTAATAACTGAGCAATGAAATTGCTTATAATAAAACTAAAGTTTTACTTTAGTACATTCATAAAAAACTAATGGATAAAAGTAATAAAAAATTTAATGTTAAAATTTTAAAACCACCATTTAAAACTCTACTTTTTTAGAGTTACCATGTTTATAATTAGGGTGACGGTAAATTGATATTAAAATTTCAAAAGTGCAATTAAGGCGATGAGAATAAATCTCTGCATCAATCTCATGATTGCAAAGAGCGAAATTATTTCTTCATGTTTCTATCAAAAGATGTTAGCTAGGCAGTACTGATGAAATTACCTTGAAAGCCACGGAATAATATTGGTGGCCTTTAATAGATAAAATAATAACAATTGAAATGCAGTGGCGGTTGAGCCAAGGTTTAGAAATTGCTAGAATTTAATTAAACAATAGTATAAATAATTATCAAGGCTAGGCTCTATCACAAATACGATAACAAAGAGGTATTTGTCCATGAGATAAACCAACATCATGTACCCACGCTTACATAAACATCACTTCGATCCTAAGCTTAGAACAAATATGAAATAGAGTTTGACAAATGGACTTGCTGAGAGGTTAAAAGTTATATAAAAGTAATTTTCTCCTAATTTATCAATATTTTAAAATCCTTATATGATTAATGATTTTATCGCAAAATATTAATACTTCAAAGTTAATAATTTTATGGAAGTTAATATTCGATATAAGAACTGCTTTCGAACCATCTGGTCTAGTTGTGATTATAAGTAGGAATTATTTGTTCAGATACGGGGATAGTGTCTCAGCTCTTTTAGCTAAAAATCTGAAAATTTATATTTTTCCAGCTCTATTCAAAAGCTGTACTTAAGAAACTGTTTGTCCCTAATTAAGATTCTTTGCTCTTTTATAAATCAGTAATTTATTCTAAAAGTATTATAAATATTCAAAATGTCTTTCCTTTCATACAACATTGAACTTTGAATGCCCCACCAAAGCATAGCACCTTCCCCACCTTCTCATCAAGATAAATTTAGACATAAGTCTTTGTTTTTTGCTAGTATTTAAAATATTTTAGGAATGGTTTTGATTTATTATATGTGTTTTATTATCTCGTTTCGGTATTATTGTTATTTATTTATACGATTCGATTAACCGCCAAAAACTGTTTCATAGTATCTTTAGAAATAGAACTGAGAATACCATAGAAATCGGTACGTTTTACTCCAAAAAGTTTAAGGTACGTTCTAGTTCAAAACAGGGAGATTCTCTCTCCCGTTATTTATTATTTAACTTAGCACTAGATACGTCATTAAGAAGGGTATGCTTATGAAAAAAGGACTCGAAACGCGTGATGGAATTCCAGTTCTTTGTTACGATGATGATGTGATTATTTTAGATTACGAGGAGGAAGCTAATAAATTTAACGCTACTACGCTCATGAAGTCTGCTAAAGAAATTGTTCTTGTAACACCGATGAAACAAAATATATGATTAGTAGTAGAAGTGGAGAAAAAAATGTCCGTTATGTAGATACATCCAGGATTAAATTTGACCACGTTGAGCAATTCAAATATATAGGGCTACCACATCTATAATAACGCTTATGTTAAGAGAGGAACAACGCCTTAGAGTTGTTGAAAATAAAGTACTGCGTAGAATATTTGGTCCAATATAATAAATAACGTTTCATATAAGCAAGTTCATACATGTTTCGTATACATGTATATATTTATTTTGCTTGTATAGTAAACAACAGAACTAGCGAATAAGCTGAAATTTAATTGAGTTAGTCACAACTGTGACTGAGAGTTAGATGTCATATCCAAATTCATTTGAGCCTTCGTCGAGTAAGGCCATGTATGTCGTTTTTAAACAAAATTATGAGTTCGTTCATATATATCAATTAAAATTGATTAAGCTAGTCAGGTTAAAACAGAACGGGTATAGAAGTTTTAAATGTATATTTAAATTATTAATAATAAAAGAGATTTTAGATAAAGATAAATTAATCAAATTTTATCCAAACCTCTTTCATTCATTTTTTAAAAATTAAAAGTAATTTTTAATATATTTTTTTTTTTTTTTTTGAAAATGAATTTAATGTAAATTGAAACAATGTTAAAAATTAATATTTTTAAGGTGGTTAAACTAAATAAATTATTTTAAAATTTATTTATTTCACTTAAGTACTATTTTAACTGTAATAGTAAAATGAATCAAGGAGAAAACTAGTTCGAATTAAATGATAGGCAAAGTCCTAACACGTTCAACTTACAGATCTCAATTTTAAAAAGCCTAGCACTCCCTGGAAATTAAATGCTGCTATTCAATTGGCTCACCTCAATTACCTTGATATAGCACTGCCCCAGATCTTCCTAAATCAAACCCTCACATCGGATGAACCTAATTAACACCTTTGGGCTGGCCCTAATTACCATCCCTTAGTGAGTTAACTGCCTCCTTTCGAAAGGTTCTTAAGGTTCGCCCTTCACTGCCTTTGAAGATTTATTATCCCTTCGGGTCAAACGCCTTATTACTCTACGATTTCTTTAAAGCGTGATGGCCTTTTTCGTTTTAAAAGCAAAGGCCGTTTCAAAATTTTTCGTTTACAAAAATTAAATATTAAATTTGTTTTTCATAAACCAATTTTTTTTTCTGAAGTTTAAATCATTCGTATTTTTAAGGTACGTGTTTGCTAAATTAGGCATATTATATTTTAAAAATAATATTTAACCACTTGGTAGTAAAAAAATACACACTGTTTTTGATGTTACAATATGATTGCAAATTATAATTAATAAAATATATCAACGAATAAAGTTTCTTAGAATATCAATATGTCGTTTATATTTTTAATATAATATTGCTTTGATAAAAAATAATAATTTTTACATTAACATAGTTTATTTATATATCCTGACAGACTACACATTTCATATAATTAATTTTCTCTGCTAAAGGAATTGTTTATTTTTGTGTGGTTTACATCCATACTAGGGCATATAGAACATGTTAGGATTATTTAAAAAATGTTTAAATAAAAGCAAGCAACATTAAAAAAAATTACCAAATAATTTTGAATTTAAATAAAACGAAATTTTATTTAATATAGTTTATACCCGTTCCTTGCGTGAATTAGGTAAATTGTATAGTATTGTTTTGAAACTCGGTTTGCTTTTACTTAATTAATTTTTTAATAAACCTAATGTTTCATATGCACTGCCTAAGTTTATGAGGATGAAAACCCTCAAAAAAAAAAAAAAAATCTTTTTAATGAACAAATGAATTGGAATGAATTTTTAGTCTCAATGTAAACTGATATACTAAATAAATATAAAATGTGTTACTTATTATTACAGCAATATGTTGTTTACAATTATATTGCAAACATAAAATATATTCTTATATTCTTAGAAGCACTAAAAATATAATTTATTAATTATAAAATTTGAGATCATAGTTTAATATAAGAAACAGTTCATTTTGTGATTTCTATATGAATGTAATGGTTAAATATTATATTTTTTAATTTAAAATACTTAATTTGTCATTTACGCGAATTTAAAAAATATAAATGTATCAATCGAAAATACTTAATACTAATAACTCACTTGGGTACATTTAAAACCTCACACTCCGCAAAAAGTTTTTTTTTTTTTTAAATTCTTTTTTAATATTTTGATCCTTACAAATTGAAGGTACTGTTGATGGGCTTTTACTCTCCCTCATTTATAACACCTGTATCGTTACATGCATTGTCAACAAATTCTCTTTTTTATTTATTAATAACAGGTGTGAATAAAGAAATTAAATTGAACAAAAATTTTTTATTTGAAGAAATAAAAAGAGTCAAATGAAAGAAACATTTTTAAAGGATAAGGCGTTAGGTGTTATCAATTTGGCACGACCCCGCGGTTGTGCGTTATTGCCTATTCATGAGAAGTATTACCAGGTGATATTTGTTTTGCATCATAAATTTCTTTCTTCACTAGAATGTTTATTGCTGTCGGATTTTCTATTTTATAAGTTCCCATTCTAATAGATAAAGTGAAGTTTTTTTTTTAAAAATTTATTACATTTTTCATGTATTACACGGGAAAGTCTCTTACCTACAACTACACTGGCTCCGTAGGACCGCAGGACCCTCTCGGAATGGGAACGTATGCAATGAGTTACATCACGGTAAGTGGAAATACGAGTATGTTCCAGAAATACATAGAGGTAACACAACAAATTTAAAAGCTAAAAATATACATCGAAATTTTCATTTTAGATATAAAAATATACTATTTTTTTTCTTCATTTTCCAGAAGGGAATAAATATCTTCAACATGATGAAGTTTACCTAGCAGTTGCATGGGATTGGTTTTCAATTCTATACAAAGGAGGCGTGATCATTAAGAGAAGAATTTATGTATAATGAAAACATAATTGGATATCACAAATCTATTTAAACGTCAGCAGTATCGATTGGTTCCTAGGAATCGACTTTGAATCATTGAAGAATCAATGGATTTTTCTTTATAAAAGAATCGATAGAACCGAAATCGTTAGTTAATTAATAAAATTGTTTTGAGACCACCGATCAAAAAAAGAATCATAAAAATCAATTTATAATTCACAGAATAATCGCTTAACAAAGATACAAGCATCCAAAATAATACAGTAGCATTGAGAACCTCCTCATTTTTGAAGTCGATTAAAAATAAAAATAAAATCTTTGAACTTATAAGAATAAAAAAATGATAAAAGCACCGTCAAGATGAATAGAGAAAAAGATAATCAGGGATGCAGTCAAAGAAATTTTTTTAAAACAAAGTTGGGGTCTAAACTGAGAATATTAGACACAGTAGCGGGAATTTCAGTAGAAAAAATATTGTGAACTTATCTATTTTCCCATTTAGGATAAATTAAATGACGAAGATAAATATTATAAAATTGATTAAATTTATAAATCAATTTGAGCTTTTTTGGGGACTTTTACAGAATGGGAAATATTGGTAATAAGCGTATTCAAACTGATCATAATATAATTATCAATATCTGAATTTAAGGTGTGGTTAAGGGATAAGAATTTTTTTTTTTTTTTTGAGATTGTGTATATTAAAGATGATTTCGCTTATTTTAAGGTTCAATATAGACTTTTAGGCCCCTTTGTTTAAAAAAAAACTCTTTGACTGCATCCCTGATAATCTTCATTTTTCATCCATCTTGACAGCCAATATTACTTATATAATTTTTTTTATTTTTATAAGTTCAAACATTTTTTTTTAATTTTTTAAAGTCCTATTCACTTAGTAGTATTTGCTGTTTCTTTTTTTTTTTTTTTTTTTTTTTTTTTTTTTTTTCACTTAAGCAAAATATAATTACATTCCACGTAGTCTAAAAAAAATTAATTCAACTGTATGGTTTAGCTTTTGTGTTTAATCATTTCAGTAGTAGACATCGCTATAAATAATTAATAAACAAATTAAACTACTCGTACATTTATTATCTCAACGTTATTATTATTAAATATATCCGAAAACATGTTTAGAAAAATTTTCTATTTGGTAAGTAAAAAGTGAAAAAAACAAAACAGCTTCCATTCCTTGGAACTGATTATTTTTTTCAATATAGTCAAAGTTCACTCCACCAGTGGTTTAAGAAATAAAAACTTAAATAAGTAAAAAATAAAAAAAGTCTTCTTTTTATATTTTAACTGAATTCGAAAGCTTGTCGACGGACATGAAAGCTAAACTGTAACAGTAGTTCAAAGAGCCTGAATCGGATCAATCGATTACAAAGTTCTGTGACTTAGGGGGCAGTTAAACAATCCTATTGTAACCAAGTTTCCAAAGAACAACACTCTTATCTAACAAATATTTTTGTTTCTCTTCCTTCGGAAGTAGAACAATTATTTGTTTTATGTTCAAAAGCTATTTAAAAGACTATATTTAACTATACAAAGGGGACGGATAAGGGACCTGTTGTACTGAATTAGGAAAATTAAGGCAGTTTCTTTTTAACTTATGATTAATTCACTAGTATAATAACAGTGATGTAGCTGAGTAGGCAGCGCTGAGATCTCTCTGGGCTCTGCCTTCCCCCTCTATAAGGTTTCCCAAGGTTAGTATTTGTAATCATTGTATATAAAGAATGATATTTTCTTAATTTTCGGTATTTTAATTTTATTTATAGTAGATGGTTTATTACTATTTGTTCTTATTATTGTTATATCTTCAATGATATAATTCATTTTTTTTATTTGTATGTATTGTATAAATTCGTAATCATCTCCGTTACATTAGAAAATTTTAATATTTTACCAATAATAAAATCAAATTTTATTTAAATTCTGGTTCAGCAAAGAATTTGTTTGGAAAGGCAAGAGAAACATGGACAAATACTATAATTCAGGTATGTCTTGGTAAGTCCTAGGCTTTAACTTTCGTGTTATAGACGTTCTTAGGTTATACTCCAGAGCTTCAAATGGGATGTGAAGTTCATGGTACCGCCTGGTAAGACAGTTGAAAACCTCTTCGAGTCGATCAACTCCCAGTTACCGATGGAGCTGAAAATTCCCAACAGACCAAGATGCGTTAACCACCATCCACATTGTTCTGTTCTGGAATGTCTGTTTCCATTTTTTGGTTGATTTTGACATGTTTTACGAGACAGGACAGGAGTAGGTCAGCAGGGGCTGCAAGATGGTTTTGTAAACTAATGGCAGTTCGGTGACGGAGTGATGATTTTCTACTAATAAGAGGATACAAAAGTTTAAGTCTTGAGTAAACCTGTTGTAGAATATTGTCAGTGTGTAGTTTCGAAATCAGTCTGGTGTCAAGATGAACTCCAAGGTAACACACTTCCTGGTCTTTAGGATTCCAGAAAATCGGGAGGTGATCGAGTCGAAGTTTAATAAGTCCTAGAAGGATGAAACGCCGTAAGGTGGAGATTTTTGCTTCCAATTTCGAAGTTTAGTTAAAGTTTCCACTTCCGGAAAAAGGTATAAAAATATTATCACTCATAGCTAGTGTACAGATGTTAATAAAAATTAAAAATAAAAATAAACTAAACTTCTTATTTTAATTGGGATACTCGCAATTTCATTTTGTATTTTATCATTAATACTTCAAATTAGAGAAAATAATACGAAATCATTTATTTTTATTATATATGGAAAGTTATAAGAAATTAACGGGTAATTTCGAAACTGCATCATTAGGGATATTTATTATCTTTAGAGACTAATATTATATTAATTAATTAATATATTAATATATTACAAAGAAAGAAAATCTTTGCTCTAGGTAGCGTTGTTCGAATTTTGGTATTCCATACCAGTTTCATTAATATAAGGAATAATATTGTGAAGTTCATTTCACACACAGAGCTGCTATAATTTTCAATTATGAAAGTTAATAATTTAGGTTTAATTTTTTTTAAATGAGCTTATAAAGAATGGGACGGAGTGAAAAATCTCCTAGTTTTTTAGCCATCAGAATTTAATATTTAATTAAAAAAATATAATACAATTTTTAAAGGTATTAAAAATAGATATCTCTAAATTCTTCAAAATGACTTGGCTTCTAATTAAAATTCCCCAAGGAAGTAGCATTGGATTAAACATCATTACGAATATTACCGGAACAAACAGCCCATGAAACACTTTCTAATTTACTGTAATTTAGTTAATAAACTGTAAAAACATAAGAAGCTTAAGAAAGATTATGAATTAGGTAATTAAATTTATCAGAGTTCTGATCAGCTGTACGTAGCGCATTCTTTCACTAGCATTTTTTAAATAATAGATATAGGAGCTATTTTAGTATGTTTAATTAAAATATTATTATATTTCGTTAATATTAAAAAATATGTCTTTCTGTCAGCTCGATATGATGCTCGATTTTGAAAATTATCTTTATGGCATATATATACACATAAACTTGATACCATAGAATGGCAGTAAAATGTTGAAATTATTCTTGTAAATATTATAATATGAGTAATAAACTTCGTATGTTATAAAAATATCAGGAATTATATTTAACACACAACACTAGTACCAGTACCATTAATAAATCCATTTCTTGATTTCTGCCAAAAAAATTTTATTTTCTTCTTAATCTTCCTATCATTTTAATAGAACTGTTGATTTCTTTTCAGCTTCCAACTTCTTGTGTCAAAAACCTCTGAACCGCCACTTTTGGGTTATTGGTTCTTCTTTGAAGTACTTTTCCATTTTTAATTTACTAATATTCTGTGAAAATTCTGATGAGATATTTATTTGTTGCAAATAAAAGATAAAAAATTGTAGTTATAAAAAATAAAATAAACTGATGTTAATTACTGCATTTTTATTATTATTTATAAAAATTAATTGAGTATATTATTTTTGGTTTATTTTACAAATTTCTTTAAAATTTAATTATTTTCGTTATATTATACAAAATACGGGTTTAAATAGAAAAGCTTCATTTTATTAATAAATCTGTCCGGAATTCATTTGTCAAGACGGATATGAAAGATTAGCTTTCAAACACTGCTGCTTTTTGAGAGCATGGAAATAGTATGATTACATCTAAATTTTGTTTATTTATTTTATATTATGAACATTTAGAGATAAGTGGGTAGCGACTAAATGGGTAAGGGACTTCCAGCTCCCTGAAGGTAAACATTTTCTTTTCTTCTATTTCTTCCATGGATCGACTTCAGTATCGAGAGGCTCTCCAGGGACAAAGCCATTTAATTACTGCCAGCTTCTGTTGTGTGGGTACCTTAAAGTGGAGGAAAAAACTGGGTGGTAGAGCGTGATTTTTTTTATATTATACAAATATATATTTTGAAATTATTTATTTACTTTTTTACATATATTTTATGAACGCTTTCATTACTATTTATATTACTCGTTCATCTTATTATTTGTTTTGTTAATTTTTTGTTTTTTTACTTTTTTTTTTAATTTAATTTAATTTAATTTATTTTTGTATATCCGAATTATTAATACAATAATAATAATATAACGGTACTTTTTTATTCTTTTTTTTACATCTAGTTTTTCTCACAGTTTAGCATAACATATTACTAAAGGGAATAGTGATACATCTTTAATTTGAATTCCTACTGTACCCTACAATGTTAATAATTTTATCCTTTTTGTCGATGTATGTATAGTATTATAGGCCCGTTAAAATTATCAAAGCGAGAATTTGAAGTCAATAAGGTCGAAGATCTCTAAATGCACAGGTTACATGGTTTCGTGTAATAATTCTCGTACACAAACTTATATTCGTATGTATTATTATAATCAAATCACAGTATTATACATAACTCCGTTCAATTTACTATTATTATTCTAAAACTAATAATTTTATTTTAACTTTATTCAGAATTGTAAATAATTCATAATAATATTTTCAATGAATTGTAAAATCTCCTTAAATATTTTATATAAAATATATTGCTTAAACTATAAACAAACTGCGATAGAAACTACATATCTATATCATCTCTAAACTGCCAGATAAAGCTGAGAGATGTGCAGTCGCAATTAGGGCCGGTGCACCACACGGATCGATGCTTAGGCCGTTGTTGCACATTATATACACACAGATGGCTTCGGCATAACACAACTCATGCAAATGACACCGCAGTGCTCACAAAGCAAGAACCAAAATCTGTACCAATCCCAATTATGATATTTATTTAATAATATTTTCTAGTAAAGGTATCTCAAATTTTCTAAAATAAAAATACTGCAACTTCGGGTCTAGGTGGGGAAAAATAAAGCTAATAAGAACTACAAATTAAATATTTATACATGCATTTTACAGTTAGAGACTCATTTTAAGTTCAAAAAATTTCTCAGAGCAAAGCCTATTCAATGGTTATAATCATAAAATTGTCACCGAAGAAAACATCCAGAATGTTCCCAATCATTCCTTCTATTGAATAACATGAGTTTCCATTGGTAATTGAGCATTGGATCGAAGAGGGTCAAAGTTCGGGAGAGAGAAAAAAAAAAAAATTTTTGTGTAATGGGTTGCAACACAGCGCGTTTATCAGTAAAATAAACAGACATATGGTAACATTCCAAATCAAATAAAAATATAATAACAAAATTTAATTTATGGAAAAGAGTCATACATGTATGCTAAATAAATAATGAATGGAAAAAAAACAAAACAATGATTGGATCCGTGAATTTGTTTTTCATAATTGAGAATTAAATTTGATACTTGAAAAAAATTTTTTTTTTATTTAATTGCAGTTTTTCATAAAACATTGCCCTTGAATAAATGAAAAAAAAAGCAAATATTATATATTAACCTTCCAGTGGAATTACATTTACATACTGCAAATATATGTGTGATCACGTTTCTTCCTTCACTTTTTTTTTTTTTCGGTTACACTTTTATAAATCCATATATAGAATAAATAAAATATTTTTCTTGTTGTTTGAATATTCTATTACACAATTTAAGGTTTTTATTGCAACGATTATAGAATAACAGATCGGAGAAGATTAACTTTAAATCTAGTAGTTATTGCTATTACTGTTTCATGGGAATGAATTACTAATTTAATATAAAATAATTTGATAACTATTAAAATAATAGTTTATTTTTTATTTTTTTGTAAATTATATTTTAATTAGCTATATTTAATAATTAAGTTTAATTATAAACTTAACTATTTATAATTAAACCTTAATTATAAAAATTTGTTTATAAACCTTTAACTAATTAAAGGTTCTATACAATACAATGAAAAACGTCCCTTTGTGATCAGTGGTTTGCTTATCATAACGATCCTTTTTTATCCAACAATGTTATAAAATATTAAATAAGTGTTAAACGTAAAATAATTTACATGGACAGTTTGTTGTTTCTATTTTTAGAATCGTTAATATTGAAATTACATTTTTTTTATATATATTTATTTTAAATGTATGTTCCGCTATCGATTCAATAGCCTAGGAACACAACTATGAGATTTAGGCGAGGAGGTTAGCCGAGAGAGCTGGTTCCCTCGAAATCGATGGGGCTTATTAGATGGAAGCTGATAACCATTGATAGGCCATCATTATCTAGTTTTCCCATCAGTCTGCGGCTACCCTGTTTGATTGCGACCTCATCATTAGGGCAGGTACTCCCCCCTTCATTATATCCTTTCATAGATTACTCCTAACTATTTCTAGTTTATATTAGCGTAATCTACATGCAATTATTGACTAATCATGAACGATAAGGAGAATTTCAACAATTATGAGATTGAGTTGATTGATGAATTTCAAACAAAATTTTCAACCTGAGGGTTGTAATTATTGCATAGTCATAAGTTTGAATTAATTAACAGTGTATTTGGTTCTCTCCTATGAAATTACTTTGTCGTATTTTACCTCGTAACAAGCGTAATTTATTTATAATACATTTAAAACAAAGTAACTCTCTTGGTTTTGGTTTGTGGTCGGGATGTTTCGATAGAACAATGTTTTGATTATTGATTCCTTTACTAATACCAAAGACATTGATTCTCGATTCTAGATATGAAAATTAAATATTATTACAATTAATAATCTATGTTAAGGCTAAAAAAACATATTTATTAAAAAAAAATTGTTCTTATATATAAAAAGAACTTTTATAGAGTAATTATTACAATTTTCCACAAATGTGGACAATAAGTAATACAAATGGTGTGTACATTCACACATTATGTACAATAAGGAAAAAAAATAGTTAGAAAAAAATATATATATATATATATATATATATATATATATATATATATATATATATATATATATATATACAAAATAAAATAAATAAAAAGAGAACAGAAAATAACTTGCTGTACATAAACAATATAAAGTATACAATATGCTTATAAATAAAATAAAATAGTAAAACTAAAAAAAAAAAAAATGTAAATTAAAATAAAATAAATAAATAAATAATTAGTAATAATAAAGAATAAAACAAAGTTTAATTCTTTCTTTTTTTAAACTATTTATTGATATTTACTACTGTACATTAATATACATCAAGTAAATTTGAGGAAATGATAATAATGACATGTAAATCACTTGTGAAGAACTACTCACTAGTAGCACTTCAAAAAATGTTCAAAACTAGATGGTCTCTTGATCTTCTTTTCAGACGCCTCGATGGGTTATCAGGAATCGAATCAGAAGCAAGTCGGGAGACTAATGGATTCGTGTGGTAGTGCAGTTAACTATGAAAGGATTGGTATCTGGTTTGGGCTAAATCAGCAACATATGGAAAATTGAGGTCTTTATGTATAAGTTTATTCGTGACAAAGTAAGGAGCATTAAGGATTTTTCGAAGGATTTCGGATTGTAACGATTGGATTCGAGAAGAATTGGATGGTTTAGTGGAGCCCCAAAGCTCAACTCCGTATGTCCATATAGGTCTAATAACTGTCATGTAAATGAGTCTCTTGTAATTTATAGGAAGCTTTGATCGTTTGTCTAGTAAATGTTGGAGTAGTCTATAACGACGAGCCGTTTCTTGTCGTTTCAGTCTTGTATGTGGATTCCAAGTGAGACGTTTGTCCAAATGGAGTCCCAGGCAGCGGATCTGTTCAACAGGGATTAGAGGAATATCATTAAAGGATACCGTAGGACAGGATGTTGTAGGTTTATTTTAATTCTCCATTTTTTACACCATCCTTAGATGATGTGAGGTTTATGATGTGGGATTGGAGTGCCTGGGATGCAATGATATTTACTGATAACAAACATGTGTCATCAGCGTAAGTGGTGAGGACAGTGCTAGGATGGGTCGGGATGTCAGCTGTATACACTGTGTAGAGGATGGGAGCTAGGATACTTCCTTGAGAAACTCCGGCAGACTGAGTAAAGAGGGATGACTGGGCGGAAAGTTTAATTAATTAATGGGCGGAATTACAAAAAAAAAAAAAAACACAATCGTACTTTATTTACAATACACACTTATCCTTGCGATCCCCCAACCAGACCTGTCCCTCTACTTGTACAGGAAAAAGCCAGGCAAATAATTCTTAAAGAAATAAATTCGGTACTTGACAGCCAATATAGTCCATCCAGTCAGTCAATGAGTGCTGAAATATGCGATAATTTTTGACCTTATAACTTCTTAGAAGGTAAACATACTAAAGGTTTCTGATCCTGGATTGTGAGCTTACGTTGTGGGGGAGGAGGAAGGTCTCATTTTTGAGTTTTTCGATTACATCTCGAAACCCGTAAACTGCAGAAAAATATTTTTTGAATCAAAATTAAAGCCAATTAAATTTCCTCTAAAATTTATATTATACATATTTGTCGATGTACTCTATGCCTCCGAATGCCTCTTGATGAACAGAAAGGGTCCACTCAGGAAACTAGAGCTCAAAGAACGGAAAATCTTAAGGAGAATACTAGGGCCAATACGAGAAGAGGATGACACCTACAGGATCAGACACAATGGAGAGCTGTACAATCTGCAAGAAGACATAGTCACCTCAATGAGGAAGAGACGACTATTTTTCTATGGACATTTAACCCGAATGAACACCAACAGACTCGCAAACAGGATCTTCACTACGACAGGTAGAGGGAAAGCCTCCAAGAATAAATGGATCAACACAGTGAAATCAGACCAGGACCAACTTAAAATTCCACTGGAGACCATTCAGGATCGGTCCAAATTTCGGCAGATGATTTTACAAGGAGTATCTCCAGTGCACCTTACCAGTAAAAAGAGCTCCGGAACCAACAGACCAAAGTGGACAGAGGAGAGAAAGCTTGCTCATAGCCAGAAAATGAAAGCTTTCTGGGATAAGAGGAAACAGCAGACATATAAGGGATCGAAACGAGCCCCGTGGTCCTAAGTAGGCCCAAACGAAAAGAAAAAAAACAACAACATATTCGTCGAACTTCTAACGATTTCCGAGATAAACGTTATTATAGATAATTTTATTGTACGTTATAAATAGATAATGTAAAAAAAAAAAATATATATATATTTTTGACCTCACTTTTTGTCAAACACTTGTTTCTAGTGCATTTCAAGATCGTTTCTCAGAAAAATATGTCAGAAAGTAGTAAAGCATTAAATTTACTTTACAATAAGGATTGATGAATTCATTGCCTTTTCTATTGGAATTATTTTATTAGAATGCTAGTTTCAAATGCTAAACATTCATTTACTTGAAGTTCATATGTATGTTTCAATGTTTGACAAAACGTGAGGAAAAAATTTTTTTTGTTTCGAAAATTATTGACTTTCATTAACGTATATCTCGGAAACCGTTGGAAGTTCAACAAATATTTAAAGAATCAATTTTACAGAATATTTGATAAGGTTTAATTTTAATATGTAGTTAGAGTCCACCCTTTTCGAGATATACTCGAAAAAGCATAAAATGGGAGCTTCGCTCAACCCCTTAGGGCAGGGGACTTTTAGTAGTTCGCTTTCCCTCATAATCTTAGCTTTACCCTTGCTGCATTCTATAGTCCCTGATACTTTTTCGTATTCCCTTTCTAATGAGTTATCCATGATAATTAAAATGAATTACATATATAGTTAGTGATCCAACATTGAGAATCTCACCCATTTCAGGGTTTTTTAAAGATGACTTTGGAAACAGTTTCTGTTACAGAAGAAAGAAGAAAAGTCATCTTTCATACAGCTGTTAAAAGTAATAAAGTTTCTCGTGATGTGATGTAAACTGGCCTTCACGATCACCAGATCTGACTGTACCTAATTTGTTCTTGAGGGGCTACCTATAAGAACGGTTTTAGTTGACAAACCTTACACTCTCCATCTGAAATACAATATAGAAGCAGAAACAAGAGTTATACTAAAAATATAGGTAATTTAAGAGATATAATTGTTCACACATAATGTTAATATTTTTGCAGATTCCTTAATTGTGGTATGGTAAATACATCTGTAGTAATGTAAAGTTAAAAATATAGACGTTATTAATCATTGAAACCTCTTAATGGCTTTTGACCTAATCCGATGTACTGCATCAAAACGTAATAATACTAAGAAAATAATATTTTGTATATTAGAGGATGATGTGACAAGCAATAGCTGATTACGCAACGAAGATAGAAGAGCTCAATAAAATAAAACGATGTAGATATTGCATGATAAATATTTATAAAACAAAATAAAATTAAACGACACCGGGTCTGGTCTCTTAGAGGTAATATTAAAAAGCTTTTGCATTTATATTAGAGGATTATGTCTAGAATCCATTAAAAAAATATAATCTTTTTCATTTTATGGCTATACGTTTTATTAATTCATTCGTATATTAAAACGTTAATTCAGATTTTCATGTACGTGATTCTTTTTTATAATAATTCTTTATGCTATTGTTATCAATCATTGTTTAGGAAGGTAATGCATACAGTAAAAGGTCACGAAACGGGTGGTAAAATACCGGATCTTGGTTACGCTGATGATTTAGTACTTCAGGTAACTATTAAATCAAATACATTAACGCTCATAAAAGCTGTTAAAGAAATAGGCAGTAATAAAACGAATTATATGGGTAGTAGTCCATAAAATAGTATATAATACCAAGTCCCTTAAGAATATCAAATAAGTCAAGAAAAAAATACGTTTGGTCGGAGTCTTTATAATATTTAAAAAAAAAATAATGAGAATATACCAAGATGCTATTAAAGATAGGGTAAACCAGATCGTTAATGGACACCCTAACTTAGAAATAAAAAAAATAAAATTCCCTTTAGATCCCACAACTCAACTGTGTTAAAGTACTTTCAATTATGTCCATATTTTAAAAGATATCCACAGGGTTTCAGTAAATGATTTAACTTTATTTTTTGTCACTATCTTGTAAAATACATTCCAGGAATAATGTTTAGGTAAACATTCTTGCTTAGCTTATAGTATAGTTATAAAGGAAAAAGGACTAAAAATTTCAACTTTATTGAACTATTCTTTCTACATAATTATAGTGCGAATATTTCCGAATATTTCCTTAAGGGTTTTAATAACTGTCTGGTTTACCCTTCTGTATAGAAAACATAAATGTTATATTAAGTGAAAGGAAAATTTATATAAAGTGGGATTTAAATTATGAAAATATTTATTGGTAGGATTGCAGAAATGCAAGAACATGAAATCATTTAATTTAGCAGGTAGTTTTTAAGAAAGTGTCACCTTGGGAATGCTGTACTGAAAATATAGGTATTCAAATGATTTCAGGGATTTTGTTTCTCTGATATGAGGAGGAATAGCATTCCAGAGAATGGTCGAACGTTGGAATGTAAAGTCCTATCCGATATAAAGATCAGAAATCCGATATAAAGATCTAATCATATGTGCATTGGATTGATTGCAGATCTTAACTGAACCATATTGCAAATATAGGAATGATGGAGGGAATTGATAGGTGAATAGATGAGTTGGATGGTTTAGTGGAGCCCCAAAGCTCAACTCCGTATGTCCAAATTGGTCTAATCATAGTCATGTATATGAGTCTTTTGTAATTAATTGGGAGCTTTGAACGTTTCTTTAATAAATGTTGAAGTAATCTGTAACGACGGGCAGTTTCTTGTCGTTTTAGTATTGCATATGGATTCCGAGTAAGACGTGGAGTTCTAGGAAGCGAATCTGTTCAATAGGGATTAGTGGAATACCATTAAAGGATGCTGTAGGTTTACGACGAAAGGTAAAGGTTATTTGGTGAAATTATTTTGGATTTATTTTGATTCTCTAAAACTGACACTATTCTTTAAGGTTTAGGATATGGGATTGGAGAGTTTGGGAGGCAATGGAGGGATCATTGTTTACTGATAACACACATGTGTCATCAGCGTAACTGGTGAACGAATGATCGAAGGATTTTGGATTTGAAAAGAATCAGAAGGTTTAGTTGAGCCCCATAGCTTAAATCCGAATGTCCAAATATGCATAATTACCGTCATGTAAATGAATCTTTTATAATTAATCGGGAGGTTTGAACATTTGTCTCGTAAACGTTGAAAAGGCCGAAAACGATGGGCAGTTTTAATCTATGTGTGTTCCTAGTAGAACTTGGAGTCTAAGGAATTCAATTTGTTCAACAGGAATAAATGAAATATCATTTTTTTTTTTTTTTTTTTTTTTTTTTATTATTTAGTAGCTGATAACTCTACTTAACATATTATTAAATGGTTCGAGTCATTTAAAACAAAAATTAATTCTAAATAAGTATTTTCTTTCAAGTTTTAGCTGAACCACTGGATAATTGTAACATCTGATATTTCCTAGAATAATCTACTATTTTGTGAAATAGACAGGATATCCATCGGGCACTTACGGCATGTGTTGAAGCAGCAACTACAAAAACTACAAAGAACAGTAACAAATCATAGTTCACAAAGGGGGGAGGTTCAAATAACACATTTATGTAAATAGGCGGAATTGCAGGGATCAAATACAAGGCTCTGAGTTCTTTCTGAGTAGATTACTTTTTAAATGAATAGTTCTTTTCAAATGTCCCCAACCACTTTGTCCATACAAATGCCTTTCAAAGGAAAAGCAATTTTGAGGGAACGGCTGTAGTGAGCTGCTGTTTGCCAAGACTCTACTAGTCTCAAATAGAAATAGTTAGTTTAGTTGAAAAAAAAACACTTGCCAAAAAAGATATTTTTCCTTAGCACAGAAGTAATAAAAGAATTTGCAATGGTTTGAAGATTTTTTTCTGTTTCTAGAAAAATTGCTATTATTAAATAAGTATTATAATCTACCTTATACAAAGGCAAAAAGCCATTTGCATGATTTCAGATATCCAATATGTATGACAAAAAAACGATAAACTATACTATATTCAAGAAAATATAAAGTAAATTTAGATACTGTAATAATGGTACAATAATAATATTAATAATAATAATAAAAGTTCTTTATTTATTCTGGACCTTAAGTCCCTTAAGATTAAAAAATGATGTACGATCAAGGGCCTTCAGAGCATTAAAATGAAATAATATTTTTGTAACAGATAATAATAAAATAAAAACAAAAAAGAAATTATAAAAAAGTGACAGAAAATTGTAAAAAGTTTTTTTTTTTACAAAAACAATAGTATTTCATGAATATAAATTGTTCATATTTCATATAACCAAAAAATGGCTATTGACAGTTTTTGGAGGACAGGATCTGGGTGGATAGTAGGTGATTAAAAAAGTGGAAAGTATAATTGAATGACGATAGTTGAGAGGGATAGTGTTTGTAAGATCAGTCGAAAGCTGCTGAGCTATGAGCTGGAATATACAAATCTGTTTGACGGGAACAGGTTTGGTGGCTAAGAATATAATGGTGACGGTAGGAAGGAATGGGCCACTTTAACTACACATAAAAATGCGAAACGTATATAAGAATATAAAAAGAAAAATTAAAAAGTTTATGATGGGAGTTGACCTAACAGGGGAATGGACCTTTGACAGAAGATTATGGAATGAGGTTATTTAAAACTTAGGTTAAGAACAGCCACTACCTTATGGAAAAAAAATAAAATATAATCATACTATATACTCTCAGTGTTTTCAATTACAAGTCTATACCCCCAACTTATGGAAGTAAATTAAATGCCACTTTATCATACACCAATGAAAAAAAAAAAAGTAAAAGTTAGCTATAATTTTAATACTATAAAAAATATAAAAATATATAAAAAAGTTTAGTTATACTTTATATTTACTCATTCTGGGAATCTTTAAATCAAAATTGATCGTCTACTTGAAGGGACAAGTCAGACCTAAAGAAATCTCAGCGCTACTACAGTCGCTAAGGGCTTGAGAGGAGAAGTGAAGTTGGCCATCAATCAACAAGTAATTTCCAAAATTAAACAATTAATTTATAATCGTTATGTAAAGGGTTTTTGTTTTAACAGACTGTTAAATCTAATTATACTACTATAAACTGATATTACTTTATATTTTTTAATAAGCAACCTAAGACAATATTAATATAAAATAAAATTCCAACTTTATAGAGGGGGTAACTGTCTTGTTATCGGGTACTATGAGAAATTAGTCATCCATTGAAAGATCAGCAGAAGCATGTACTTTGATTCTCTATTAAGGGTTTTAATTTATAAATATTAAAAATAACTAGGCAGAACATTCTCTGCAAAAAATACACTAGTATCCTCAACTCAAAATATCAAGAACAGTACGAAATAATGCTTGGTACGTAAATAACAAATCCATTCACAAATTTAGATCTATATTAAAAATCAAACAATAAACATGGATTCTTTATCACCAATTTTATCTTAAACAGACAATTAACAATTACGTATGGCTGCAGTTAAATGCAAATTTTTAAATTGAATGTTATTCATTCATCATTTTGTATAGGATCGGATAAATTGTGAATGAGGAAAATCCGTCATAAGAGAGCACCTTGGAAAATTGTATCTTACTGGAATATTTCATAAGTGTACAATTGAAACAAAATAAGATTTTAAATTTACGACAGTTCGTCAGTATATAAATTATAATAATCGTTAATAAATCCTTAATGTAAAAAAAAAAGTCCAGTAACTGTCTCTTTTGAATAACAGACTGGATTATGGATCTTCATAAAATATTTGAAGAGCGAAATTTATTCCAAATAATTTTTTATTTTAAAAAACGGCACTTTACTTAATAATGCATATCCGAATAACTTTTTTTCCTAAGTCCTGAATTGATGAAGTATTTCTCCTATTTTTAGATACCGATATATTTTATCAAAGGAAAACTTTTAAAAATTTTCGGGGACAATTTTGTTAACCTGGACCGTTAGAGAACAGGAATTACAAGTCGAGAAACGAGACCAAAGCAAGTAAAGAAAACATGAGAAGAGATAGATAATGAAGGGAATTTCGTTAGTCAACTTTCCTCTGAACCCTTACTTTCTTCAGGGACGCAAACTTCGTCAAATGTTTTACAGAAATCCATTTAAAAGGCAAAGGGATTCCTTTATTATATCTTCGCATAAATAATCATCTTCTGCAATCAAGAGACGTTCCCTTTAAACTTCTTAGTGCAAAACTCGTAAATTGATTAATTTAAAAAAATATATAATATACTTATAATTACATATGGAAATAAATATAAAAGTATAAAATATGGCATAAATATGGCAATATAATTCCCTCAATGTTTTCCTCGTATACTGTCACATTGCCAATAATAATGGACCCAACTAAAGACAGAAAAAATGGTTAAACTATATTTATTGCAAAGAAAACTAAACAGAAAGACATTTTAAAGTAATGTTCTTTCACTAAACAGATAACTGAAATAACCTATTTAACTTTATGAAGGTCAAAGAAACATTATTTGTAATTTATCTAATGAGCTCTGGAATATATAATGTATGATAAAAAAATCCCTTTCTTATTTGTTGAAAACTTTAAATACACTGACATGCGAAAAATTCTTCCCAATTCATTTTTTCTTTCATTTTCTTCGTTGAAAATATCATGCTTTGGGCGTTTACGTCCCCATATATAACGATAAGGATAATTTCCGTATGCTTTTACTATGGCTCCTGAAATTTATTAAATTTCATGAATAATAATTCATGAATAATAATAAAATAAAAGCTTCATTTTATAAAAATGATCATGTATTTTTAAATTTACGAAAGATTAAAATTAACATGATCTATACCCGTACTTTGAATTCATTATGTCTTAAATTCGATGGGGTAAAGATCTAATATGATAATCCAAAACTGAAAAAAAAACAAATTAATTTAATATGATAATTCTATTTTTTTTTTTTTTTTTAAATACTGCTTGAATAATTCAAATAATATTTTTAAAAATCCAAATACATTTAACATACTCTGGTGAAAGTATATGTGGCGTTAACACCTAAATCAGGATTAACTTATATGAAAATATCAAATAGCTTATCAGTATGTATTTTTAGCTTATCAGTATGTATTTTATTTATAATTTATCTGTAAAATGGTTTGAATTGTTCATTCTGGATACATTAAAAAAATATAAAATTAATTATGAGTCTGAGTGTAATTCAGTAATTTATTGGTGACGTTGATAGTAAAAATATTATGGAATTTCGGAACTATATTTAGTGATATGTTCAAAATTAATTATACATTAATGTATAATACATTAATAATACATGATTTCAAAAATCTAACTTCGACTTTTATTTTCAATGTAATTTTTTTTTCTTCCAATCAATTATCTTAACAAGGTATTTATTTGTATTTATAAATATGTCTTTAAAGAAGTAATCTGGCATCGCCATGCCCCTTAAAACTATTAATCAGATTATTTGTCTGATTGAAACTTAGTCTTACAGTATATATTAAGAAGGTTAAAACAGTGGGATTGAGGCTTCCCGAAAATATGAATGATAGAGTTCTGATAATAGACATCTCAGTGGAGAAGATCCGCAACTTCTGTTACTGTTTCCATCTCAACCAGGCCTTATTTTTTTTCAATACTAAAGGGTGTTGGATATTTATTAAACTAAGTTTAGGGAAAAGCACTGGAATCTTCTAGAATCCTACCTTGCCTTTTATAAGTAAGGGGGAAGGCGGTATTTGTTTTAGATTTCCCCAGCTAAAGGAAATATACATATTCTATCTAGTGTGGCTGAACTGATGATGCTATAAAAAATAAGGTATCTCGTACAATATTTGACCTAAAAAATAAATTAGCACACTGGAGAATACAGAAGTTTTCACAATCAGTGTTATCACATGACATAAAATATTATCCCCATTGGAGTGGGGTAAAGTTTCTCTTTTTGGACAACATTTCCCCTATTATAATTGACAAAATTATAATGGACAACATTTCCCATTATAATATTATCATCTGTATTACTAATCCTCATTTTCATATATTAGTTGTTTGGCTCCGAGGACACTGTTCATTGTTTTAACAATTAGAGAGATTGTGTGTCCACTAATGCTACTTTCGTCAAATAAAGGCTGAACGCTTTTGAATGTTCAAACCATCGATGTACATATTATACATATCGATCGAACAACGAACACTGGGGTAGTAGATAATATTTATTCTAAGAATAAAACGGGAGACTAACTCAATCAAAAATTGTAAATAACATACAATTTTTTTCAGAATAATTTTTAAAAATTCTCCATTTAAGATTCCTAATTCAACACTAAGACCCGAAATTCTCCAAAAGTGGGAAAAACCCAGACACCTGGCAGCGCTGTCCACAATGCGAAATTTCAGAACATTCTGGTAAATATATTTCAGATATTATCAGTTGGAATGTTAATGTAAAGTCGTTTGATTTAATAATAAGCGAATTACAAAAAAAAGGTTATCTGTGTTGAACAACCGGGTAAACGTTCGAGATGGAATGATTATATTAGGGCTGATCTAGGATCTAGGGGTGTGTGTCGTTAGATATTGGTAGCATCAGGATCGAACCTTTGGTTCGCTATGTTCTTTTATTCATTTAAATATAGAGAAGAGTTGTAAGCGATATTCAAATTCAAAAGAAATATCTTAAAATTGTGTTTCACCAAGCGGATTAATATTTGATACGACTAACTAATCAATTAATTCTTAATATACGTTTAGTGTATCTTCAAGAAAAATACAAACTTTAGTCTATTGCAATGTAAAAAGTTTTCTCTTTTCTTTCAATTCCGTGGAATTTCGTCCTCCTAAGCACCGCCTACTTCATTTGCCTTATCTTCCCAATCCTCTTTTTTCTTCCCCTAGCGAGGTTACGGGGGTTCCCTTCTATTATAAGAGTTCCTTCAATATTCAGCCCACGCCGCTGCAGGGCCGGATAAAACCATACAGGTTGCACTCCATTATCTTGCGTACTCTTAATTAAAGCTTATATTATTTTAAATAACATCATTTGGTTGTTAAATCATTTAGTTAAAGTTTATAAAGTTTCTAATTCCTTAGAATACTGTGAGGTCATGAAACACCTTTATCAATGTTTGATTCATATCTATTTTATATCATAGTTTTTCATAGTACAACATATTTAATTTTATTTTATGAAAATCTGAAAATATTTTTTTGAAAATTATAATAAAAAAAAAATTTAGATACTAATATGAAATACCTTTGATATCTCCATAACTTATACATATATTATTCTATATAAAATATTATTGAGGTTTTTATGTTGTTATAGTAACTCTGTCGCTTAGTTTTGAGTAATTCTGTATATCTTCTCATTCTTTATTTATGTTATTTCTTTTTTTTTTATTCCTTATATCTAACTTGCAATACAAAATAAAAATCAAAACAAACATCATAAAAAGTACAGGTATATTATATACGATATAGTATGGTATGAATGCCGGAAAAAAAAATTACAAAAAAACATATTTAGTTCATTATAGTTTAAAAATCGAACAGGTCTGTGCTCGTATATTGCTATATTTCTACAACAGTTTGTTTCTTGAACGTCAGCATTGCTTAAATGCCAAGAAACATGTGAAAGTGAAGCAATCAAAATTTTAAAATTAAATAATTAAAACATGTGAAATCATAAGAAATTGATAAATTATTTGCAACTTTTATCGCATTAAGCCTATTCGAATTAAAAAGTGTAGTAGTTAACATATTATATCATATTTCGGAAAGGTTAATTGAACTAACAACACGCATCTAAACGAGAATGATTTCTCAACACTGAACATTCGTCAGGGTAAAATTTTAACTCAAACCCATGATTTTAAATATGAGACGTTTTAATCTATATGTTATGATATTTAGAAAAAAAAAACGACTTTTTTATTCAAATTAGGAAAAAAAAAATCTAAAATAAACAATTCTGTTCCTCATGCTTTTTACGATTGTTCTTAAACAAAAACGGAAGGAAAACAAAGGATGAGACCAATCTTCTGGTTATAGTTTATTAATTACTGTCTAACCACAGATAATGTTACGATCTATGTTCATAAATAAAATAGTTATTATAGGCTTAACCAAACTGCAAATTTATAGACGGGTAGATTCTGATGTTTTGTATTATATTCATCTTTTTTTTATTTTATTTGATTTCCAGATCGGCCTGGTAAGTCTTACCCGGATGTTTTAACAATATTAATAATGATTTAACAATAGTAGACGGAAGGGTATAGTCTCCTGCAAGAGACACCCATAACAGAAGTTTTATAATAATTTTGGAATAATTTTAACTTTAGAGGAAGTATATAATAACAATAAATATTATATTCTTAAGAAACTAAAATGAAAAAAAAAATATATGGCCCTATATTATGACAGTGCTATTATTTAAACTAAATAATCCTTTAAAAACATTTAAATATATTTAGTAATATAATATTTATCAACAAAAAATACAGTTGAAACTAAATACCCAGAACTCGAATAACTTCAATTGTATTACTTCATGAATAATTTAACGAAGTCGTCATGTGTAGGTAATTTTTTTTCTTTTATACCTTTAAGATGACAGACAAGACAAAAGCTTTTCCACGGAACTCAACCAACCGCTAAAACTGTCTCCACTTACCTTTCTAAGAAACAATTTGCATTTCCCTCAATTTGCTGGTAGACAAATTTTGGTAAAATTCCGCTGATCCAAGTTGGTTTATAACGTTACAAGAAACTATTATTTCAAAAAATTGTTGTTGTTTTTTCGGAAACGCAGCTTTATCATTGTCAGAATCTTATATAGTTCTCCAGTGCTGAATCGTATTGAAGTACCTAATTTTTATATTCAGAGTAAGAAAACAATTTATTGAGTGGGATCTAAATCATGCATAGGAAAGGATTCCAGAAATGCAAAGGCATATCATTTAATTGTGCATGTGAATTGTTAGCTAGCCACACTTAGGATCAGAACTGAAAATAGAGGTATAAATGTTTTCAGGGATTTTGCTTGCTTTATATGATGAGAAATAGAATTCCAGGATGGTTGAGCGGAAGAAGAAAGAGCCTGGGAATGCAGGTGGGATGTATAAAAATATCGGAAAGACGGGATCTTGTGTGCATTGAATTGATTATAGATCTGACCTGAAGCATATAAGTATAGGATGGATAAACATTATTGATCATTTGGTTAAGGAATGTTCAAATAAAATATTGTTTACGTGAGAAAGAGTCAATTTAATTGAAATAGAGGCAGTATAGGATCACCTTGAGATATCATAGACATACCTGGCAAAGTAGTTCATCATTCGCTTCAATCAACCGTAGTCAAGGTACGGAAAAAAGAGATAGGAAACTAAAGGCTTAGGAGTTAACTGGGGAAGAAGGTGATGGGGTAATAATTTAAATAGACTAATAGAACGGTAAATTTCCAGGAAAGGGTTTAGACAAAAATAATCCTGAGATTTTTAATGTAGGAGTAGAAAGAGATGGGATGATTATTTAAGGGAGGAAAACGGCCTGAATTTTATTTTCAGTTAATTGTAATTTATTTAAAGTTTCCCAAGCACTGATTCTATTCAGGTCTTCCTTAATTTTGACGAATGCAGAAGGTAGTTCTGATTGGAGAAATGAGAGATGGTTTTGGAATCATCTGCGTAAAGGTGGTGGGGACAGTGGGTCATTGAATTAGGAATTGAAAAGAAGAGGAGAAATGATGAATTCCTGAGCAATATTGAAGATAACATTGCAGATTATACGATTAGATTTATAAAAACACAAAGCTTTATAAACTTATACTTGTGTAAATTATAAATGGCTTTATGTTTATTTATTTATATATGCATGCATGGGTACGTTATTGAAAACTTAGTATTAAACGAATACATTCTTATAATATAAGAGCAAATTTCATTTTCAATTTTTTAAATTGATTTTAGCCTAATCTTTGAAAGTTATAAGAACCTAGTTATAAATTTATGATGACATTGTAATATTAATATTAATCTCTCAGTAATGTTATAATTTAATTTCGAATATACAGGAATCTTAAGAATTATAAGTTGAACAAAAGTAACATTTTTTTGTGTTAAACTTTTTAGTAAAGAATAAATATTGTTGATATGACTAATATATTCAATTTATACTTATTAATATAATATCATTTTGATGCATGATGGGTCGGGGCCTGAGGGATTCAGTCATCAACTCGCATATAATTTGAAGAGAGTTCAAAAATGATCTTATCTTTTTACTATAGCTGGACCAAGGCATGTTTAAAATGTTATCAACCATACAATAGCCAAACCGAAAAACTTCAATTTCCAGAACTTCACTTTTTGTTTATCCTGATAATCAAAAAATGCCCGACTCACCATTTGGTGATTGAAATTTGGAAAATTGAGCGAAAATTTCCTGCCCTAAACATTGGCGGGGCTGGAAATAGCTATTAACAAGATTTGCACCTCGCCCTGGCTCCGCAATGGATGGCACTCAGACATGCAAATCCAAGGTCTTGGAGATCTGTTACGGCTAAACTTCTGTCAGATATTTTAGGGTTTTATTTAGAAAGACTTTTTTTCAATAATGCTTATGTAATATTGAATATTCAGTAATGAAATAAACTTTTATATTAGTAAAAAGTCAAGAAATGTTTAGTTGCAATAAAAATTTGAGAAGTTAATAATATAGTGCAAGTTTCAGCAAGAAAGGGCGATCTTGTGTTATCTCTGAATTGAACATAGAATATCTTCGTGGTCTCCAAGAAAAGTGTCGAATGCGTTGATCCAACAGCAGTCAAAAATATCCTTTCGGAATGTACTCAGACATCAATAAGACAGAATCTTAAAACGAATACAAGCTTTGTCTACTAGATATTGATCGATACGATTGAATTTCGTATAAATCATATTGAACCTAAGAACGATACTGCCTTGGCGGCCGCTCCAATTATCATTGGAATTACAGGAAGCCATACAATTAGTCACATAATAAACTTGATGACGGTACATTTTAATAAAATTAAATATTTCTTCGTCACTCCAATTTTTCGAGAAAAAAATGAATGAAAAATTATTAGATCATCAAGCAAACTACCTTTATCGATTTTTTAAACCCAAAAAATGTTGTCAGATCCAATACCCTCAAAACATTGAAAAATGTTAATTCAACAAAAACCAAAAATTCCATTTCTTCACCCTCTTCAAGGGGGATGAAATTTTTAAACCTATTATTATTAACTTTTCTCACCATTGCTTTGTTACACTCCACGCAAATAAAGCTTGATTGGTATCGCTAGAAAAAAGATAGCCTCAGTTTTCTTTTGATGTATATAAAAGCATCGACGATTCAAACGGAAAAATTGGAAGGATAACCTCTTTGAGTGTGAAACCAGATCGGAAGATCAAGCCAAAATTATTTCAAGCGTATTACCACCCTATATTTCGGGTAAAAACGTGAAATTGATACGTTAAATCGTCTAACCTTAATTCATGTTTTTGTCAATCTGTTTACCATTTGTTTAAGGAAATTTTTAAGGTTCTTTTTTCTGGTCAGGTGTAATAAAGGTATTTAAGAGTTCTTTTTAATGCTGAACAAGAATCTGAGGTTATTTTTGTGTAAAATAAAATCATTAAAGATAGTTTGTTTGGAAATCGACACAATTTTTGGTACAAGAATCATGTTGATATCATTTCTCAAACTCGAGATACAAAATAAATTAGTTTAATGCTATTTAATTTTTTTTTTCTTCTAGGACCTATTAGGTGGAACGGCAATATACGTGTCTTTGACCAGGAACCTCTAAAAAATTGCCAACAAGTTCCGTGAGAGACTTGAGTTTGTCCTCCCTTGTAAGTACCGTTTTAAGAGCTATGTTTATTTAAGGGGATGCTGTGATCTACCTGCGATTGAATCTTTAATCCAACAAATGTAGAAAATAATCTTACCAACAATAGATGACGTATATGTCATTTGTAATAACAACTACAGAAAAATATTAAAAACTTTGGCAAAATCGTTATGTTCGATTACATTATGGTCATTCCTAGTAACTAGTTTTGCCAAGAGTGCTAGAAATCCGAGACTATGAAGATGCAGAGGACTTGTTGATGAGAAGAAGTTGACCGAGCTGGAAGGCTGGATAAAAGCCAGCTAAGGGCTGTTTTCAATTACGACCGCCCCTCCCTCTCACCCCTCTCCCCGCCCCAACCCCCCTCCCCATTAGAAGACTAATTTCCTCGAGGTCGAGTGTCCTCTCAAGGACTTCTTCACCGCTGCCAGAAATTAAACCACTGAGATGAGCAAGTTGCGTTCCCTTCCAGTAACGTGATCCTCAGTTCTCACTTTGGGGATCGACGAGCAGTATTCTGTAACATGAGTAATGGGACCAAAAAGAATGAAACCTATTTAACAAGTTTTATTATCTTCTATTATTTATTACAGTTGGTCTAAAACAGAAGTTCAAATTGGCAAATAAAATTTAACTTGAAGTATGATGGCATAGAAGAATCAATACAATAAGAATTGATAACCTATTTGCCATATATTTTTTTTTTTTATATATAAATCAATTTATTGAAATTTACAACTATACAAATATGTACATCAAGCAAATGAGCTCATAACGATTACAATGACATGTAAAAACTTGAAAAGAACTACTCATCAGTAGCCCTTCAATAAAATTCTACACTAAAACATCTCTAGGCCATCTTCTTTTCAGACGCCTCGGAGGATTATCGGGAATGAAGTGGGAAGCAAGTTGAGAAACTAATGAATTTGAGTGGTTATGGAGCTTACTATGAAAGGATAGGTATCTGGTTTGGGCTAACTCAGCAACATATGGAACATTAAGATCTTTATGGCTAAGTTTATTGGTGACAAAGTAAGGAGCATTGAGGATTTTACGAAGGATTATGGATTGTAAGGATTGGATACGAGATGAATTGGATGGTTTAGTAGAGCCCCAAAGCTCAACTCCGTACGTCTAAATAGGTCTAATAACAGTGATGTAAATAAGTCTTTTGTAATGAATTGGGAGGTTAGATGTTTGTCTAGCAAACGTTGAAGTAGTCTGTAAATTTGCCAGATTAATTAAAATTATGTCACATTATTGTATGTATATATATATATATATATATATATATATATATATATATATATATATATATATATATATGTATGTATGTATAATATGTGTGTGTGTTCTTTTAAACCATTAACGTCCACTTTTCCGTATACGCAACATTAATTTAAGAAATATTTAAAATGGAAATGGTAACAGAAATAAGTCTGATGATGGGACCTTGTTTCCCGAAACATGTAACAAGTTTTTACTTTTAATTAAGAGGAGTTGAATGCTGTTTATAATACTATTATTGAGAAATATTTAAGTTGAAATATTTTTCTATTTCATTACTAAAGCTTATTATTAGGGCTGTGAAATATATGCATTTGCATATTTCTCCCAGCAAACTAAAACATCTAATATCATCAAAATTAATATGTTTTGAGGCATTTAGACTCAATTCGAGTTATTTTTATTTTGCATATTTGTGCATATTTTACCAAAAATGCATATTTTTACTTATCGCTCATGGGTAAGAAAAGTTACACAACTTAAAAAAATTCATTTTACGTTTTATTTTAGAATAATGGCCGTTTTTGGTTTGCCTTGCAACAGGAAAAGTAACAACAGGGTATCTCACGGGCAGCCGCAAAATTGCGTTATGTGTAATTTATCCAAAGTTACGAGGGTGAACGGTGGAAGCAGGAAAAGTGACACATTTCAGTTGTGTTTTGACCTTCACAAAGGTAACTTGTACAGGGTGTTAAGGACAGTGTCATATTTTGAGTTGGAACGGTTTTCTTGCCTATGAGCGATATTATTATAATAACTTTTAAAACTTCTTTTGACTCTTCTGAAAAATTTGATGTTTTTGAGTTGTGTCACTTTTCTTGCCCATAAGCGATATTTTGAACTGTAATTGCATATTTATCCACATACTCAACATCTTTATTTTGCATAGTTTTCCAGAAATACACAATTGAATATTAATCTACATACCCGGCATATCAGCATTTGACTTTTTTTTTTTTTTATGGTTTCTAAGCAGGTGAAAAATAAAATCCGAAAAATAGTATCGGAATTCCTATTATTTTTTCTCCGGCCTAATGAATAAGCTTGTGTTTGTACAAGTGCTGATCCTTCCCTTTATGTGAACTTTCGATCGCATTTGCTTCTCTTGGAATTGTTAAATTCGATTAATTTATTGTTTTCACTACCCTCGAAAACTTGGAATATTTATTTTTATCTTATTTCCCTTCTCCCTAACACCATTCGACTATCCAGCCGCTCACACAGTGTCTACCAAGACGCACCATTCCTGAATTGTTGATTTCAGCAACATATGGAGCATTAAGGTCTTTAGGGATACGTTTGTCTGTGAAAAAGTAAGAACCACTAAGAATTTTTTGAAGGATTTTGAATCGTAAGGATTGGATAAGAGAAGAATTGTATGGTTTAGTGGAGCTCCAAAGCTCAGCTACGTATGTCCGAATAGGTCTTGTAAATGACTGTCATGTAAACCTACTGTCATGTAAATGAGTAAGCTTTGAACGTTTGTCTAGAAAACGTTGGAGTTTTCTATAACGACAGGCCGTTTCTTGTGGTTTTAGTCTTGCATGTGAATTCTAAGTGAGACGTTTGTCCAAATGAAGTTCCAGGTAGTGGATCAGTTGAACAGGGATTAGAGGAATACCATTAAAGGATACTGTAGGACAGGACGTCGTAAACCTACGACGAAGGGTAAAGGTTATTTGATGGGATTTATTTGAATTCTCCAATTTTGACTTGGGCTCATTCCTCCAATCTCCAATTTGAAGGCTTATGATGTGGGGTTGGGATGCCTAGGAGGCAATGAAGGGATCATTATTTACTGATAACAAACATGTGTCATCAGCATAAGTGGTGAGGACGGAGCTAGGATGAGTCGGGATGTCAGCCGAATACACTGCAAAGCGGATGGGAGCTGGGATACTTCCTTGAGGAACACCGGCAGAATGAGTAAATAGGGATGAATGGGCGGAATCGTGACTGACTCTGAATGTTCTATCATTGAGATAGTATTCATAATAAGGAAGTATATAGGAGCTAGGAATTTACGGAGTTAGTAAAGCAGTCTCTGGTGCCAGACTCGATCAAAAGTTAGTTCTACTTAACAAAGCTGAATTACAATTGTACTTTAACTGGAATATTTATCAGGTTAAAATGTTTCAGGTAATATTTTTAATCCTAATATTCTAATCTATCAATATAACATCTTACAAATTATTCTGAAGTAGCGAAAATTCCAATCATAAAATAATGTTTAACAAACTACAATTATTATTAATTTTTACGTATTGTATTGTGTCATGAAATATAGTAAATTAAAAAGAGTTTATAATTTAGAACGTGGTTCAATAAAGAATTTATATTGATAGCTTATATTATATTTCATAGTATATACTTGTATTTTTCGTAATATATATATATATATATATATATATATATATATATATATATATATATATATATATATATATATGCTCATACTTGGCTTCAGACCACTCATGTTGGTTTTTCGGTAATGATACCCTGGACAGTGTAAATATACCGTTTTATTTTAGGTTCGAGAGGATATAGAAACAGATAATTGAATGAACAAATCACGTAGAGAACTAGGGCTCAGCGAGAAACTATAAGTCAAACAAGAGCCGATAGATGAGGGATCTAGTACATCTTGGAGTAAGTGTTTCTGAACAGCTTTTACAAAGTTAGAAGATGCTCTCTCTTGAGTATGGAGAAAACAAAATTTTATTTAAATATTTTTCGAAAATGTTTCCGGTAGCCTAAGAGAAAAAGTTCAATAATTAGTCGAATGGCGAACTCGTTACAAAAAAGACAGATTTAAAAAGAATGTTTAAAGAATAAAAAAAGATATTGAAATTCTACTTAATTAAATTCTGTTAAAAGCGATAAAACGTTTAATGTGTCAGTAATAAAAGAACCTGAGTCAAATAATAAATATTTGCTATAAAAACAATAAAGCTTTATTTATTTATTATTTTTTTTTCTTTTTTATTCAAGGTTTGTTTAATTAAATTCCTTCAAAATTTATTAAACTCCACAATAAAAGTTATATTAACAATCATTTAAAGCTGTGATCCAAAAGGAAGTAATTTACTTTATTACTAAAACGCTGGATGCCAAAACCAATAACAATCCCTGGCCATCAACCTTTTTTCATCCCATACTAAATCCCAAACCCATTGGTTCAATCCTGGTTACTGATTGGTTCATACCTGATTCCTTATCAATTTGCATACTCTTCTTTACCTATAATTTTATATTCCATTTTTTTAATCTTAACTATGCTATTATATATAAATTTTCAAGCTCAGATAGTACCATGTATCCTTCAGAATTCCCAAGAGAGATCTAACTTATTTGGTCAGATATTCAACATATTACCTTATTTTCGAAAAGTTAAAGCCCTTGTAATTTTCTTGATGTAAGGGACCACGTGACAGGGAATTAGAGAAAATTAAATAGAATAATATTCTTTTTAATCCTATTTTTAATATTTCTAGACAGTAGGTGCTTATTGAGTGGTTTTGCGACTTTATTTCCTCTTAAATTTAATTTAACTAGATATTGTAGATCCTGGGCAAATAAATTCTTCTGTCTTTCAATTTTTTTTTTAATAACAATTTATTGAAATTTACAACTGTACAAAATTTATACATCAATTAAATGTGCTGTTAGCTATTATAATAACGTGACAAAACTTGAAAAGAACTACTCATCAGTAGCACTTTAGTAAAAATTCTACATTAGAAGGTCTCTGGGCCAACTTCTTTTCAGACACCTCGGAGGATTATCAGGAATGGTGTGGGAAGCAAGTTGAGAAATTAGGGGATTTGAGTGGTTATGGAGCTTACTATGAAAGGATAGATATCTGGGTTGGGCTAAATCAGCAACATATGGAATATTAAGATCTTTATGGATAAGTTTATTGGTGACAAAGTAAGGTTCATTGAGGATTTTTCGAAGGATTTTGGATTGTAAGGATTGGATACGAGATGAATAGGATAATTTAGTAGAGCCCCAAAGCTCAACTCCGTACGTCCAAATAGGTCTAATAACAGTCTTGTAAATAAGTCTTTTGTAATGAATTGGGAGGTTAGATTGTTTGTCTAGCAAATGTTGAAGTAATCTGTAAATTTGCCAGATTAATTAAAATTATGTCACATTATTGTATGTATATATTTATATGTGTGTGTTCTTTTAAACCATTAACGTCCACTTTTCCGTATACGCAACATTAATTTAAGAAATATTTAAGTTGAAATATTTTACTATTTCATTACTAAAGCTTATTATTAGGGCTGTGAAATATATACATTTGCATATTTCTCCTAGCAAACTAAAACATCTAATATCATCAAAATTAATATGTTTTGAGACATTTAGACTCAATTCGAGTTATTTTTATTTTGCATATTTGTGCATAAGCCTTAATCTGTCTTTATTGCCCTAATAATACAACCATGAGCCGTATATTTAGTTTCATTGATACCAATTCAATTATCTTTGTCCTATAGGATTACTGCATTTTATAGGTTCACTGCATCTTCACCAGTAAATCATTAGATTTACCAATATAGTCGCTCTTTTTTCGAACTTTTATCGTACCTATTACCGTTCTAATGACCTGTTCTAGTGTTAAATTAATCAATACCGGATTAAGTAAAATCGCCCTGTTTAAAACGAAAATGTAACTCAAAATTTTCAGAATTAAAAGTTCCCATTCGGACTCAAATTTAATAAATAGGTCATGTACATCTTTAATAGATTTACCAATTTCTTTGGTGCTTGAGTTCCATCAAAATATCAAACAACTTATGGTCAATATAGTCGCAAGTGTTTTGGAAATAAATATAAAGATTATTAACTTTGTCTTGGTATTCTGATTTCTTCTTTTAAACTTGTCAAAAAGAAAATATTTCGTTGATTGTTGAACGAACCGTCTAAAACTAAATAAATAAATAAATATTATCAGGATTCGGTTTATAAGCCATTATAAACAATGGCTGGCAATCACTTGATGTATTTATTTCATGTAGATATTAATTTAATCAAATAAATAAAGAATACAATATGAAACAAGAAAATAAATATAACGTTTTGTTTGAACCAAAGCAATCACGAATTTGACATTTCAGAAGTGTTACTTTCCTCATGAAACCAATCTATTTTTCCTCAACGAACTACTCAAGGGAAGTTATAAGGAAAGTCGGCAAAGTTAGATTATTTACAAAACATTATTTAACTCGTGTAATTCTATGGTTTTAAAATACATTATTCTGAAAGAAAAAATTGTTAATTTTGTTTTACTAAATAATTTAGAATTTCCAACAAAATTGTGGCATGCGAATGGACTGCAATAACGTATTAAAATACAATAATCATTAGAGCCAAAAGAGATAGTAGTAATGTAAATGGTTGTTTTTGAAAAAAATTAAAGATACAAAATAAATGATGAAGATTAAAAAATATATATATATTATTTGTCAGTTGGTAAATGAAATTTTAGAATGATAATTACGAACAAATTGCATGCATAAATTGTTATGTATATGAATAACTATACATGTACAGTTAAATCAAACATTTATGAATAACTATACATGTACAGTTAAATCAAACATTTCATGATAAGTTACTGTTTTATATAAATAATGAATTTATTATTAATTTTAACAAAGGCCAAACGTATAATATATATGACCACCCCAGTAATTTTTTTTCTCCCTGCCTTCTTGATCACATATCCATTAATTACATGCTCCTCATATTGTCAAATTTATACTTAAGAAATTACATTATACATACTATAACATTTATGAAATAATTTGATTAATTTAAAATTTCAGCAATAGTTACTAATTGTAAACATTTTCTAATTTATGAATAATACTGTTTGTTATTTAACGGGTCGATTATTTTATTTTATTTTTTTTTAATATATTATCTTTTATACTTAATTTTCTCAAAACATTCAAAACTATTATTCAAAGCTTGTGATTACTTACTGAAACCTACCAGTATTTGGACTCACGCATTTCAGATATACGGAGATATACTGTTAACAAACTCCAAATTTGTCTCGCAGAAACATTCAGGACTATCACGAAAGGATCCTGGTTCATAAGCAACATAACTCCATTTACTGTAATCGTATGCCAACTGGAAATAAACAAATAAAAACTATCTACAAACGGTTTCACAAAAATTTCATGGACATCCCAACGTACTCATAAACGGCATGATCACTACTAACGTCTTCTGAGCTAAGTTTTAAAAAATATCAAGTTAATTAAAGATGACACAAGGTGCTACTCTCTGCATGCCTTTCACGCCAGGTAATCCAGTATTTTATAAAATTTACTGATTAAAATTCACTTTGATTGACAGGTGTAAGTAAAGATTTAAAGTTAAAAATAAAAAAAAATCTATTACTTCGACTGCTTTATTAAATTTGATAATTAAAAAATATTACTTGTAAAATATAGGTAGTACAAACTTTTTTTTGGTTAAGATTAAATTATATCTATTGAATTTTTAGCTTGGAAATCGGAGATAGACAAATGGTTATGTTAGATTTTAGTCAGATCATATTATCCTTAGAGTTATTTAATTTTTGTTTTAAATTAAAAACAATTAAATAAACCCAGTAAGGTAAGTTATTTTTTACTATTCAAGCAATTAAACTACTACTTTGTTAAGTAATAGCCTTTAGAATTGGTGAGTTAAGTTATTATGACAAAAAAAGAACGGCACACGTGAAATGTGATCAACTCAGAGCCAACGGGTCATTGTTCCTAAAAAGACATTACACGTAGGGACATTAAGTTTTACGGCGATCTTCCCTTCTCTTTCAGCTCCTTTCCCCTTTAAATCGCTACCCCATTCAGAATTCCAACCAGATGCCATTGCAGAAAGATTTAAAAATATATTAATGTGATTCTGTAAATGTTTATATAAAATTAAATAATCTAAGTTTATTATTTAGGAGATATAATTTTAATACAATAATAATAATACAAAGGTTTATTCAAATGAAATTTAACAGTTTACAATTGTAATAGGTTAGATACAAGTACATGTTTTGGTAATAATATAGTGAGCTTAGTGATAATGGGTATAAATTGGAATGCATTTTTTAACAGTAGGAAAAATAATAAAAAAATTGATAAAAACAAATAGATAACCTACATAATACAAAATTACTAAACTAAAATACATATTCGATTAACTTCTTGTTCATTAAAGTTAATTAACTTTCAAAATAATAATTGATTTATATATTATTTTTGTTTCAATAAGTTATATTTCAAACTGAAGCAATAGCAATATTTTCTTAAATAGCGCATTTCCATGGCTTGGATTTGGCTTTTGTGTTTGGAAGTGAGGGTCCAAGAATCGCTTGCATAAGTTAGAAAAGGGAAGAAAACATTCTTGAAGACCACCTTCTTAGTTGCCTTTAAGACTTCTTTTTTGTCCAGGAAGCCTGTCTTGAGGAAATAAAAGCATCTTCCAGCTGTCTTTATTTTTTCCTTAATTTCTCCACCTATCCTTCCATACTCGTTAAGATGGGCTCCCAGCTATTTAAAATCTATCACCTGCTCCAGATCTGCCAGCCTAACGATTAGGTCGCCATGGTCTCTACTTTTCTCGATCCTCATAAATTTTATTTTGGTGATATTTATATCCATATTTATTATCTCCAGTTCAGCCTGGAGGATCCTTAGGTTAAACTGGAAATTACGGCAGTTATTTCCCCGAGAAACCATATCATCGGCAAACGCAAGGTGGTATGGCCTCATTCTATTGTTCAACAGTTTGTTTGTTATAACTGCCTATTGTTTGAATTATGGGATTTCCTGATTTTTTTTTAGAGTTGAAAAAGTTCAGGGTCTGTGTATAAATAAAATGTTTAATTGTTTGAAAGCCTAATTCGAGTAGCATGTCGGTTATTTTTGTATATCTGAGATAATTTATTATTCTCATACATAGGTGTTGCACCCTTTCAATTTCAATTAGTTGGAGTTAGATTTTTAATACAATTATAACAATAGAAAAATAATTAACAGAGAAAAAGTGGGAAAAGAATTTTAATATACATTTGATGTTTATTGATTCAGAAAAGGTCTACGATATCGTTCCAATTAATATAATGTTTAAGGTAGGACATAGTATATCAGTTCCCTGAAAACATAGTATAATAATTATAACTCCTTTATTTGCATATAAGATATTTACAAAAAAAAAAATATATATATATATATATATATATATATATATATATATATATATATATATATATATAAATTTACATTTTTTTCAAGGAAAAGTGGCCCATCTTTAGGCATAAGCCTCTCCCAGTTTCTTCCAAATAACTTTATCATGTGCTGGCCGGTGCCATAGACACCCGAAAAGATCTTGGGTGCCGTCTTGCCATCTCGAACTATCTCTTCTGGTGGTTCTCTTGACCCATCTTCTAATGTTCATTCTTGTTATGTGGCCTGCCCATTTCCACTTAAATTCTAGGAAGGTTGTCACAGCATCTTTTGTCTTGGTTATTTTGCGGAACTTCCTGCTACGGATTTTATCGCTTAGCTTTAGCCCTTACATGCTCCTTTCCATCGCTCATTGGGTAATAGCTAGGCTATTAATTATATGTTTGCAAAAACAAAGTGTAGGAACTCAAAACTGAAAATAGATTGTAATGTGCATACCTATTTTTGTTTCTGTAAAATATTTTGTTTTTTGTAGACAAGTGTTATTGGAACATCGATTTCCTCTAAATGTGAAAAATATAAAGTAAAATCGCCTACATTTTTCTACTAATCTATACTCGATAATGAGCTGTAGAAGAGTGTCGATAAGAGAAGTAAACGACAGTATGATAGGTTTCCGATAGCGGCAGGGGCCTGCAGTGTAGGCAGCCCCCAGATCGCAGAACGATAGCAGGTGTTTCGGAGTCGCCTTGGTTCGTCCTTTGGGTCACTGATTATGGTGGACTTGGCAAATTATTGATGGAGTGGGCCACTTCCGGCTTATTGCCTTCAAACATTCATCACACTCGGCCTACCCGCAACCTCATTCATATGTAAAGAGGTCGAACATGGAGGATAGAGGTGCTGTGTCACACAACGTAGAGTAGTTGGTAACAGTGTCGAGTGCAGGTAGTGAGTGAGTAATAAATTACAATATATTCAAAATATAAAAAAATATTATAATCTTTGTATTTATTCCATTTATATTATATTCCATAAAAAGAAATAATGGGTATTTAAATTTTTAAGAACAGTAAAAAAAAATTATAACAGTTTATGAGAAAATAAATACAAATATTATAATTTAACCAACGCTTTTTTTACTATAATTGTTGTATGGAAAATTTCAAATGAGACATCAGTTTACCGCTGTAATAGTCAATACAAGAAACACAATATTCAGAGCTGTTTATTTATTCTAGGCTTTGTGTTTTAAATTCAAACAAACCTCTCGTTTATCTCTTGTCTCATTTAAATCACAGTTTGATTTTGATTGTTAGGTTAATTATGCGCATAATTTTGAATTGCCATGCTTTGCATATTGACCGAATATAAAACAAAATGATTGAAACATTTCTAGATGGACATCCAAGGTTTAACTGGTGTCTGTATTTATCTGAAATTTTAATAAAAAAGATTTTAACCTACGATTTTGTTGAAAAGGTATATTACCAGATGACATTAAGCAGAAGTTCGTCACTAATGTATTACAACCTTGAATGCTACTGAAGTTGTATTATTTGGTATATTCATTTATATGTCTTAAAATGTGAATATATATAATTATGTATGTAAACGAACATACAGGGTGACTAGAAAATAGATGCGGAGTCGGTAGGGGGAAAATCTGAGTTGATTTTACAATAAGAAAAACTGTCCGAAAATTATATTAATTTTTAAGATTATATAAAATTAACGTCCTTCATACATTAAATGTATGAGACTTAAAAATTGGATGTTTCGTCTGTAGTTTTTTTGTTGTTTTTTTTGGTTTTACAATTAATACTCAAATGTACATTATTGACGTTATCTCATGTTTTTAAAAATCTTTGTTAATCTCAATTTGAGATTCTCAAAAACTTTAATTTACTAGAAAAAAATCACCTACAAATTTTTCGTACAAAAGCATCTGCGTTTCATTACCTTTCAAATAAGATATAAAAAACGCAAATCTGTTAAGAATTGGCAAAAATATGACTAATAAAGAGGAGGAAGGAAAAAACAATAAAAATACTACAAATACAAAATCATACTTTAATATAGGATAATTTGTTTGAAACTACATTTTTTTATTTTTATAATACATTTTCAATGTGGCGCCTCTATTTCTATTGTGGGTACAGAATTTTGATCAGATACTAAAGTTTTCATGCGACCCTTCACTTAAAAAAAATTTAAGTTTTATGACTTGTTTAACGTATGAAGGACGTTAATTTCATAAAATCTTAAAAATTAGTATAACTCGAAAACGGCTAATTTTCGGACAATATAGTAAAATGGACTCAGACTAGCCTGTACCATCTCCCCCTACCGGCTTCACATCTATTTTCTAGCCACCCTGTATACATATCAACTACTAATAAACAAATTGACACAACTATTAACAGAAACACTAAACAAAGAAAGAAAACTTTATTCTAGGCTTAAGAAGAACACTACATAATAAAAAGTAAAATCATATCTGGGCCATCAGATTTTTAAAATAAAACAAGATAGGGACAAACAAAGGGTCAAACAAAAAGGGAAAACAGATTTAAATGCTTGCAAAATAATCTAGAAACAAAAAGAAAAACGAAAAATATAGAAAAATAGAAATAATGTATATAAAATAAATTCAAGAGAGGGAACAGAAAAAATGATAATAAACAAAAAAAAAATAAAAATAAAAAATCAAACATATCTATACAAAAACGAGTTTAATAATGTTTTATCTCTGATATACTAGAATTGCATTCATTATGAGACATCCATATAATTAGAGATTGTCAGTCTGGAGGGAGAAGAGGTCGTGGAAGAGGAGGATTTTGAATGCTACAAGGGAAGAAGCATTCCTAATGCAAGGAGGAAGATGATTCCAGAGATTAAGGGATCGGTCAAGAACGAACGATGGAATGCAGTAGCCTCGTAGGTGGGAGTATAGAAAAAAAGGATATACCAGATCTTGTATTTAGTGATTTGATTGAGCTCTTGAATTGTAGGATATGTTAAATACAGGAAGGGTGACTTATGCTGATAACTTGAAAGAGGTATGTACCAAGGAAGTATTCTCCACAGATAGAGAGGAAGAACGAACTTGGGCAAGATGGAAAACATGGAAACGACTTCAGGTTCCGAGGATAGGTCTTATAAAAAATCCATGATCCGTTTTAATCTGTCCTCAAGAATAATCGGAAGCCCACCATATATCACAAAACCGTAGTCAAAAAGTGGAAAAAATAAGAAAGTACTAGGAGTTTACTTTTGGGTATTGGTAGGAGGTGACTTGTGATTTTATCATTCCGGTTTAACTAAGGAAGATTTGTGCAATATGGGATAGGTTTAATCAATAGTGATGACTAAATATTTAACAGATGAGTGGATAGCTATTGGATGATCGTATGAAAATGGGTAATATCATAATGTAAATTATTTGAAAGACAATTATTTAATCTGACAAAAAATATAATTCTCAAACATGTAACATGGTCGTATACAGAACAAAATTTGTTTTTTCTTCAAATTTAAGACAGATTTACTCACATTTATAAAAAATATGGGCTCTAAAAAACTGTTTAATGGTGAGAAGGGTAGGTATTGTAGGCTTTGTTGGGTAAATTTATTTTGTTTGTTGTTTTTTTTTTTCTTTTTTTTCTTTTTAAATAACTAATTGCACTAAATTATGTACTCTTGTTCTCAATAATGTAGGATGCCTTAATGGCATAGGATATGTTAATATATAAATAAATGGTCCATATGCATAGAAAAACCCTTATAGGAGAAGAACTAAAAATTAATTAAGAATTAAAAAATAAAAAGGTCTAATATCTGATCGAATGAATTTTCTAATTCAATATTTTTCCTATTTATATACATAATATAAAAAATACATCTTCCATATTTTAGAGGGTTTTTTTCTAAGCTGACCTCAAGAGATAAAAATAAGAGCTGATAGAATTTTAAAACCTCAGGAGTAATAAAATAAAATCCAGTTTATAAACGTCATATAAGTGAAGGTAAAACAGAAATATTTTATTAGCCTTTTGAATAAAACACAGAATATATGCCGTCCGGTATTTAATAATGGATTCATAACTTTTTCCTTTATTATTTTTTTCTTATTTAGGAAGAGATGAAAGATACCACCACTGAAGAATCAGAATCTCTACAGTGAACAGATTTCTAAGAATGGGACAAAAGGAAAAATAATTAAAGAGGAAGAGAAAATATTTCGTGTCCCTGAAAGTAATCTTTATATAGTTCACCGAATTCATGTACATTTCAGTTGCTCTAAAACATGCATAAACATTATATACATGGGCAAATACTACATATTGCCGTTATGTGTTTCAAGGGCTCCATTCCTTTTCATGTTAGATATTTCTATTATTGGCATGTCGTATTATTGTTTTATTTAGCATCAGCAACATATAACTTTGCCAGTTACACAAGGCAAAATGAAAGAGATAGTTTAAAAAAAACGGTAACATATTAGTAATCATAAAAATGTTATAATAGGCTTGTAAATACATGTATTTCAGCATAGTACTTGAAAATGTTTTAGTGAATGCTCAAAAAACATCAACTACGCAGTTTAACTTAAAAATACTTCGTTTTTAGTTTTTTAATAGATAATTTTCTATAATTTTTATAGTTCTATTACACCATGAGATATTTATCAAATACATACTTACACTTAAATATTTAGCAATTTTTTTCCAAAAATTTTAAAGTTCGATCTTACTTATCTTCTGACCGCACACTTTTTTTATCCACGAATGTTTTGAAGTTGAATAAATGTGGTTAGGTTTAAATTACAGAAAAGTTTTTCATTTTTAAAGAGGGAGTAAACAGTTTTTATTAAGGTTCATTGTATTCGCGATTTATACATAAACTTAAACAAGTCCACAATCCCTTCGAATCTGCAAACTTAAATTTTTTTATGAAGCCCAAAATCATACCAAAAAAATAGAAAGATTTATTTGAAACTGAAGTTTTTAAAGGTGTAATTTTTACAATTATTTTTTTTTTTTATATTTACCACTGTACACAATATGTATATATATATATCAAATGAATGTGTAGAAAATCATTACAACGACATTTCATTACCATGTAAAGAACTACTCATCAGTAAGTCTTCTACAACAGTAATACATTAGAAGGTCTCAAGGCCATCTTCTTTTCAAACGCTTCGGAGGGTTATCAGGTATCAAGTGGATAGCTAGTTGAGATACTAGTAGATTTGCGTGGTTATGGAGTTTACATCGAAAAAATAGTAGTCTGGTTTGGTCTAAATATATAGAACATCAATATCTTTATAAATAAGTCTTCACAATTCAAATTGTATCAAAAAATACTAACAAAATGTTGATTATTTGGATAAATAATTCTATTTTATCAAAATAATGAAAAATATTAATGATTAATTATTTGTTCAATATTTTCTATTGCATGAAACCCAGAAACAATAATCATTTAGCCAAAATAAGTATCAAATGTGCGTTTTGTAATTACCTTGACTGTCACTATCTTAAAACTCTCGATATACATTGAATAGTCTAGTAAAATAAGGCTCCAAAAGGCCGTTTCAAGAAGATACTGCCGAACTTATATTTTCCACAGATTTTTATGTTTTATTGGGATGCTGAATCTGAACCTGACGTTACCAAGGCTTCATACCCAAATTCGCAAAATACCGATTATGTTTGGTTTTTTACCTACATTACGACAACGAAGCGTTTTTTGAAGAATGTTTTAGTGTGTTAATTGTAGCTGGTACCAGCACCTACAAATGAAAAAAAAACATATTCGAAATCGGACTATTTTTTGCGAATAATGGTCTTGGGAAAAATTGTAGAAATTGGCCAACTTGCGGTCAGTCCCACTTCGCGAAAACAATCGTCCTTTAATAGGTAAACTACATTGCTTTATTTGCAAATAAAATTAATTAATTGTATTATTAATACCTTTTCCATGGTAGCTTTATAAGCCTGAATAAACCTGTTAAACACCACTATAGGTCATTATATCTCAAGTTACAGACACCATGTGTAAAGGGAATTGGAGGAGATGCACACTCAGCAAGTGGAGCCTGCCAATTAGGCACGTACTTTATGACTTAGTGCTCGCACATCTCTTGCATAATGTAACGCTGGGGTCCGATTGCTTCAGGCATAACGAATAAATGTTTCGTCTCCTCTGCTACTTTCACCCTCGAAATTTTCATGAAATGTCGTTGATGTCAGTGTTGTGAAAGGCAAAACCGGTTCTTGAGCCTAGTTCGATAGGCGAAAAATAATTAACTTTAAGTATCTCCGAAATATGTCTCCCATTGTTGATCTTGGATTTGATGTGGGATGGTCTTCTTTCATTATGTTTCTTCTCTATTTTCCTACTATTAGCGAATTCCACCACTTGTTTTTGTATTCTTAAAATGTTTTGCTTCCGGTGAAGGACAAGTGTGTCCGTTCATCAGGATTTTTTTCAATCCAGTTTAGTAAAAAACTATTGGTTTACTACAGATTACAGTCATATAGTAAATGTTGAAATGTTTGTAGAATCTGTAAGTCACATTCACATATTTCTATACTTTTTACGTGAAATCTTTTGAGGTAGTGATTAGTCTGTTTATGTTTCGATAGCAGTTGTGTAAATTTGTGATGTGTACTTTTGTGTATGTATTATGGTGTTGTAGCGTGTATTTGGGATGTATTTGTGCAAGGGTCGTCCTTTTGTCGAATTGTTCCGAAGGTTGTTCCACTCAGTAAGTGAATCTGTTTTAATATATATCACACGTCATTACTCGATTTTTTTCAAAAATCTTCGATCGGAGAAAAATCAAAATGCAATTGTATAAAAAGTATTTTTGCTAACATATTTTTTTATCACTTTATCATAAGTAATCATATAATTAAAACGCACTATTAGCTCAGATAAAAGTGTTTAACTTTATGTACAACAGTGGTTTGTGAGTAGCGTATTGTTTCAGATTCATTTACTTGTATTGTAAGCTTTGCCCTGTATATCTTATTGCCCTCGGCCGGCCTGGGATTGAGTTAGTTCAAACAAGAGGAGAATATTACTCCAACAGCAAGAGCCGTTTCTCATTCGCACTGTATACTAAACTATCTTTGCAACTGTAAACCAGATTAAATCTAACTTAGATTCCACCCCTGCTAACTCTTACCACATGTTGTCCGCATTCCCTCCACGTGCTTAACCTAAATTTCTGCAATAGTTTCGCTTTGACCAAAGAGATCTAAAGGGTACGTTTTAAAAAAAAATCGTCTCAACAGCAGCCATTGAAATCAAGTAATATGTCGTTTATATATATTTAATTTATTTGTATTCATTTATTTATTTTTTAATAGCATACCCAAAAACTTTAATATGGTGTACTTTAAAATTTATATTGGTCAACTATCAGTAATAGTTGTGATAATAATCTACGATTTTCATCTATAATTCTTTAATTTACAAAGAAAATAAATTTTATTTAAAGGAGGAATAATTAATCTTGGTTATACAGAATATATTAAATTTTTTTTAATTTGCCAAAGAGAAATAACACTTATTTTCTGCCTTAGATTCTATATATAGGTTAAATATATTCTTCAATTAATTAACAAATAAATACTTTAACTTCACCTATTATTCAAGCATAACTTTACTGACAAGTAAAGAATTCCTCCAAATTGATTTTTCATCTCCTCTGCTAATAAGTTAATTCCTTTTTAGGTTTTTACGTCCCCATATATGTTAACCAAGCCATGTAAAAGTATTATCTTCTGCTGTTTCATTTTTTATTAGGTGTTTACGTCTCCATTTACTTTAATCAGAGCACATGAAACTCATGAGGATTATTAAAAATAAAAATGGAATGAAAACAAGTAGTATTTAAAAAATATTAATGTCACAAAATTTTAAATTATTAAATTACTGACGATGATATTGCTTAAAACATCAATCTAATTCCTAGGGAAGACTGGGTGAGACATGTAAGATGCTTGATTGAAGGTAAGTTGGAAGATTCGTGGACAACAAATACGTCTAAATTATTAAAAGTAAAGCCAAACTGCTCTGCAAAGTTGCCAACAAGTTTCAGGATATCCAGAAAGGAGGAAACTGTTTTGTGGCACCTGAGAATCAGCCACAGTGAATTCTCCCATGGCCACCTTCTCCGTGGCTTGGAGTCCACTACTTGTGTCAAGTGTCAAGAACCCAGGACAGTTGAACATATATTAGTAGACTGTCAACAGTTTTCATATGTAAGAGAAAGACTAAAAATGACATATACACTGAAAGAAGTTCAATAGGATGATGAAAAGTTACTGCGTTTATTGTTGGAGTTCCTGTAAGCCAACAGGTTTTATGGACGAGTATAAAAAGATAATAAATAAATTTTTAAAAAAAATGAAGAGAACTGCCATTGACCCTGAAGGATAGATGAAAAAAAAAATTAAAAATAAATAAATAAATAAGTAAAAAAACTAAAGGAAGCCTATGGAAGAGCTAATGACATCTACAATAAAAAGTGCTTATCCATTCAAGCAAAGACCAGACACTAAAACACTGTTATCAAACCAGCAGCCAAGTACGCAACTGGAACCCTGGTAATCAACAGAAAACATGCCCTAAAAAACATCAAAAAAGCAGAACGTAAAATAATTAGGAAAATTATGGCTATAGACTCCAACATTACAGAACCATAGAGAAGCTTTCAAACATCGAAGTGGACATCGGGAAACGCAGACTGAAATTCTACGGACACATACGCAGACTTCCCGAACACAGACTTACCCATCAAATCCTAAATGCAACAATAAACCTTAAAACTGTGGCATGAAGCAATTAAGTGAAGAAAGACCTAAAAAATGCAAAAACAAACCTGAAGAAACTCTAGACAGAAATGCATATGGAGGAAAGGTAGGTACGCGTAGGAAGTACAACTAGGGAACGGAATCGAAAAGACTGGAAGAAATTGGTCGGAAGATAGGAAGAAAGATCATCGAGAGATGAGGATCATTTGGTCGCGTCGTAAGGAGAGAAGAAGAACAAGAGCTTCACGCGATCCATCTTAGGTTAAAATCTTGCCTAGTAATAATAAGAAGAAATAAGAAAAATATATTGTTATTAAATATATCTTTGCATTAGAGGAGGCATATATCTAAAGAATTAGGTAATAAAAAATCACATCAAACATGGAACACGCAAAGGACAGATATTAACCTTAACAATTTAAAATGATTTGGTAATATTTTTAAAAAGTGCCGTATTTTATTTAAACAATATTTTAATAATCCTAATACGTTTTATATGCCCTGGCTAAAGTATATGAGGACGTACATTTAAAAAAAAAAATGAAACTTTTAGCCAAAAGCTGAGGAAATATGAAGTAGGTAAAAAAAAAAATTAAATAAATAATAATAAATTAAATTTAAAAAAAGTCTTATAAGATTCCCTATTCATACAAATACTTATCCAACTAGCATATATCTATTAAATATTTAAATATTTATTAGAGCTGTTGATTTACTTAAATTAACATATGAGATAAATTTTAATCGAATAAGAAAAAAACAATAGTTTAGCAAAACAGTATAACATTTACACTACTACATAATTGTAACACTATATTACAAGCGAGGACAGCTAGAAGAGTTATTTCCATAGAGTGTGTGATGGAACCATCATTAATATAGATAACTGTAACACGGCAACGGATTGTCCTGTCCGCTCATTTGCAACTCAGCAATACGATTAAACTTTGCCTGGGAACGACAGAGTGACGTTATTAATGATAACTAAATTAACAATTAAAATCGAAACATAAACCAGCAATTTCCATTAGTTTGTCGTTATGGGTCCCAACGACCGGCTATGCATTGATGGGTTAAATAATTTGATTTGCTTCAACAACTGATGATCAAAATGTTACTACCTTGATTATGGGGTAGTGTTTGAGAGAATAGCGAAAACTAGCAGCTAAAGGATTTATTTGATGCACTAGTTTTTATGATAATACGTAAAAATACATAAGGGTGGTGACGTCTACAACTTTTGTAGTTTCAGCTTTAAAGAAAAGATTTTTTGAGGAAAGTAATGGATTCGAAAATTTTAATCGAATAAGAAAAAAACAATAGTTTAGCAGAATAACAACTTAATTAGGCATGTGATATGAACAACTTAATAATGAACTGATACCTTCTAAAATAAAAAATATTTGTTATGATACTCAGTAGGCTAACTCCTCAGAGCCCTTAGCCAAAAATTCGGGAATCCAAAACCCTTGTCGGCAATAGACAGAAGTTTCAGTCCCTTACTTTATAATATTCTAGGTAAAAACGACGGCCAAATATAAATTAATAATGCTCTTCACCATACTAAGTTAACTTCCAACCTCAATCTACCAACAAATCAGTAGGCGAGTTGGTTAGATCTTCTAGGGTAGGGACAATAGTTATTCATTTTTATGAGACGCGAATTGACCACTTAGGATTACGCTACAATTTTAATCTTATTCTTTTCGATTGCCTTTAGTTTTCTCTGTCTCCAGAACTCTTCCATGCTTTCACTGGCCTGCTTCTTTTGATCTTCTGTTCACTTTCGTCGACTTTTCTTAGGTCTTCCTTTATCTTGAAATCCTTCTACTCTGCTCCTAAATATACCTCTTTCTAACATTTGGCACTCAGTAATGTTCAACTGTTCCAGGTCTTTCCTAACTTCTTTAATCCACTCTGTAGTGGTCTTCTTCTTCCAGAGGTAGTTGAATACCTGTTTTGTTAATCTGTCTTCGTTCATTCTGTACAGATGTCCGAGAAACGTCAACCGCCTCTCTCGTATATTCTCTAAAATTCTTTCCACATTCCGAAAAAGTTCTTCCTTGATTCTCAGTTATAAGTATTTTGGCTTTGTAGTTATTGTGGCTTGAGTCATTCTCCACGAATACTTGCAGATCCCTTGATGAAACCTCACCGATCCGAGACCATTCCACCGAAAACGCATTACCCACACCGTAGCTTCACTCATTCATTAATATAAGTCTAGATTAAGTTTGTTTTGTTACTAAGTAACATACTAGGTTCAGAAATGATCTCTACTTTAAAATTTAATTTTATATGCTAACTCTTCATCGAATATAAATTGCTTTTTATTTAACAAAAGTCATATTTTATTACCATTTGCATGTCACTTGTAAAATTAATTCATTTATAATGTTTTTTTTTAATTATTTACTTATTTTGATTATTTGGCCCCGCGAAACCTTAACAAGAAGAATTATTTTAATTATTAATAAAAATAGGACAGGTATAACACATGGTACTGATAAATGATGCTATTTGAGGATATATTAAATATAATTCATGAATATTTTCAACTTACAGTTTTAAGTTCAGTATAGATACTAACGCAAATTAGAATACCATCCAAAGTCAGTCAGTCAGGAAGATGATCTGGGATGCAGTCAAAGAGATACACTACGTATACCATGTCTCTGTTAGGTCGAAACGTTAGCACGTATTAAAGTAGCCTTTTATTATATAATGATTAATAATATTATTTATTAATTTTTTTTTTCACAACAAAAAATACTTTATCAATTTTAGCATATTAAAACTAATTTACCCGACCAGTTCTGATAATTATTTTAATATCAATCTTCATCAAACTACAAAGCCCGATGTTACCGCTGTTACAGTGTAACATGACCTAATATGTTCTACCCTGGCTCTGTGAACCGGATCACAATGAAGGTTGAACACAATAGCAACTGAACACCATTGATTTAGTATAGTGTGTCAGGGGTTCATTCAATGCCCACTTCGAGTCCTCGGGGTTCACAAGTATACAAATATTTCTGTACATTTCTGGTACAAAAGTTCAGAAACTATATCCCCTTGTCCTGGTACTAAAACAAAAGAAGACTACATCTGACCTACAAAAGTAGTGATTTAGAAATAGATAAGGCTTTAGTTCACTTAAGGACGATATCTATTGTTGATTATGGTGAAGTTAACAAAACAACAGTAAGAAGCGGTATTTTATGAATATTAAAAATAAAACTTCTAGAAGACAATTTCTGAAATTTATAAATAGTAAGATCTCTTAATATTTATATTTATTTTGTATATTTGTTAGTACTTGTACGTTATTGTTTTAGTTGCACGCTATAGTTTCCTTTTAGATAGATAGAAAATAATTTTATTTATAAAAGAAAATTCTTGTACAAATGTGAGTCTGATACATTTTCAGACAATCCTAAATCTATTTACACAATGGGAAAGAATATATGAAATAAAATACACTTATTATATGCAAATACATGAATTAAGATAAAAATAAACTGTACAGAAAATAAATATAGGGAGGATTTTTCTCGGTTATCTATTTAAGTCAACAAATGAACTGGTAATTTTCAACATTGGTAATGTCACAGGTGTCCGTGATATAGCCCTGCAAGTAGATTTTCCAGGGCTCATTGAATTTAGAGCAGTGCAGTAGCAGGTGGCTCATGCAGTCCTCCACAAAATGCTCGCAGAAAATACAAATGTTTTTTCCTTTAAGTTAAATGGTCGCGTTCTTCTAGTACAACTTGATGACTGTCGGGCTAGAAACTCTTAATTGATTGACAATTCTTACATTATGGAAGCCGACTTTAAATGATAAATAATTTTCCGGTCCACCAATGCTAAAACTGCTAATATACCTGTAGATTGGGTTCGCAGTTGAATTTAAAGTCCTGTTGATATCTATAGACAAAAGGTGGGACGTTATTTTTAATATCATCGCAACCTAGCGAGTTTCCTTCCTTTACTTAGCGAGTTTTCCTTACCTTAGCGAGTTTTAATATGCAAATAACAATTAAATTACGTGTTTTAATCCAATAGATTTTTAAAAATAGTCACGATACCTTAATGTTTGATTATGGTTACATCATTATTACAAAACTATAATTCAAAATATCATATTCTTAAATATCATGAAAATCTACAAAAACTACCACACAGCATCATTTAGAAAAAAAAAAAAAAAAAAAAAGTCTATATTTGTCTGTACCAGAGACAATTTTATCCGGGCTAGTAAAGTTACGCTTTGATGGCTTATCGAACGAAGCGTTATCAGAAAACTTCTGGATGGCCACTGCAATGGGACCTAGATAAAAGACTGTATCCCAGACACCTAAACCTAGAAAGTTAGAGATAACCCTAAATTCAAAACTTTTATCTAAAAATTTATTAAGGCTCAAACATTTTTAGGTATTTTTATTAATTATTACTTTAAATGTATACATGTTTTTATTTATATGTATTTACTTTTTTTATTGAAATGTTTATTCTAATTAGCTCTGGTAATTATATATTAAATGAATTATATACGCAGTGACATTAATCATATATATTTTTAATTATTTATACTTTTAATATGTTAGTATTATCCTTTCATATAATTATGTTGATATGGATTCCGTTAAGTAAATTATCTCTCTCCATAGATTAGTAAATGAATATTAATTATATTGTCAAATATATAATAATTTTTAATAAACCTTGCAAATATAGAACCCCACTCTTTAAATTTATTATGCAAGAGTCCTTGGGGTATAATTTTATTTGAAACATGTGATTACAAACAAGCCCTAATAGCATCCTAAATTTAATCTTTGCCGTAATAGCCGCTATTAATCACTTTAATATCTCTGTTAATTGAACAATATAAAATTTACAGCCTCGTTATTTGAGACTGTGTTAAACCCATAAAATATTTCCCATGGCATGTCTTCTTCACGCATTTTATAAATATATATTTATTAGTGAAAAAGATTAAAACTTCATTTCTTGTTTATTTACATCCTGGATATTTGCTGATTGGTAAATACTGCGTTTTGTGTAGTTAACATATTAGTTCAACACGTGGAACAGCTGTTACTTAAACAAGATTATTATTTTTAATTTTAATTTTGTATTGATATTTACAACTATATAACACATACACATTAAGTTAATATGTTTTAAGTAAAGATAATTACGTCATTTCAATAACTTGTAAAGAACTACCACTTAGTAATACTTCAGTAAATGTTTTACAATTGAAAGTCTCTAGGCCATCTTCTGTACAAGATTTTTTTTTTTATTTGTACTTTATTGGTATTTATAACTGAGGAGTTATTTTCCAAAACTGGACGTGTCCACATCAGAGAAGTTTTAAAAAAAAAAGAGCAAAAAACCTTTATAATTCTGCTGTTTAATCCAAAACAATTATATTATTCCAATCATTTATAGAGGTCTACAAACAAAAACAAAGTATAGTAGTGTGTGTAGCTCGCAAGACTTTATCAGAAAATAAAGAAGAAAAAAAGGTCTAACTATAGTGGACATGTTCAGTTTTGAATGATAACCTTTCAACTTTAAAACCTAATAATAAATAAATTTACGTTCAAATATTTACTTCAATAACTGTTCTACATTAAAAAAGTTCCTAGGCCATCTTCTTTATTGGTTATTGGGAATCGAATGAAAAGCAAGTTAGGAGACTAGTGGATTCGCGTGGGCACGTTGCCTGTCATAGAAGGAAAGGTATCTTGTTTGGGTCGAATCTGCATTCATATGGAATATCTAGATCGTTATGGATAAGTTTATTCGTAATATAATATGGATCATTGAGGATTTTGTGAAGTATTTTTGGCTGTAAGGACTGGATAAGAGAAGAAGTGGAAGGTTTAGCGAAGCCCCAAAGCTCGACTCCTTTAGTTCAAATTAGTCTTATCACTGTCAAGTAAATACCTAAGTTTTTTGTAATTAAGTGGGAGCATGTCTAGATAATGTTGGAATATCCCAAAATGAGGAGCTGTTCCATGACTTTTAAGTCTGTTATGTGGATTCCACGTAAGTCGTTTGTACCAGATGGAGTCCTTGGTTGCGGATCTGTACAACAATCAGTGGAATCATAGGTTAAAGACGAAGGATAATTTCGTTTATTTTGATTTATTGAGATTTGCAGAATAAAATATTAAATTCATAATCAGTGGATTATTTTGATACAATTGTCTGCAATCTGTTACTTAGCTTATTGGTATTGAAGGATGTGTGATATAGTCTTTTTATACAGATAATTTATTTAGTCATGTTTTTTTATGTTTTTTCTTCCAGTAATTCATATTTTTATTTTACTAGAATAAAATTAGGTTAGAAATACTCTTATTTTCATATTTTTACTCTAATATATTTTTTTTTTTTTGGCGTTGTTTGTAATATAGTGGGTTATTTGTTATTTTTATTATTTTGTTACTCAAGCTGATCTTGACGAACAAAATGTTGAGTGAATCATAAATTTGTTATTTTTGTTATTTTACCCTTTTCTGTAGAGAATAAATTAATAATTTATATGTTTATTTGAATTTTTTGTTTCATAAGTGATGTCTAGCATTAAAAGTTCTGTAAATGGCCCAAATCCACTGATGCGATTTATTGCCAAAACAGTCAGATAAAACGATCCATAACACATTCTTATAATATTAGAGACAATTTATAAAAGTTTCTCCTAAAAGAATTTAAAAGAGTTTCGCATATATAAATATATAAATATTTAATATATATAAATATTTTTTTCATGTGTTTGTCACAAGTTCAAATTTAGTATTTTTCATAAGTCGAAAATCTCTAATAATGTTTTTTCCATAAAACTTTCTTTTAAAACACTTTTCAAACTCAATAAAAACTTGAGACAATTTTTAAAAATATATTTTCATCGTTGAATAATTTCACCTAAACCAGGTTATGGCTAAGAATATTTTTTTCAAGCCATGGAAATTCTTTAAAATGAGAAAATACAGTATCACTTGACGATATTTAACATAATCAATCTAACAATTAATTTTCAATACAAATATCAAATAATATACATAAAATTAAATATTAAATATATAAAATATGATAACGAAACCATTTAAAATTAGAAGAAAGGCAATAAAAAAAGAGAAAAAAAAATAAATGTCGAAGAGTACTACCAACATATCAAAATAAAATAAAAAATTGCTTTTTAAGGACTACTAAAAAAAAAAAAAAAAATACGTTATAATATACGAAGCTAAACCATTCACTAATGAACCCCATACCCATCCAAACCCTCTAGTTTTTGAACTTGCTTCTTATTTGATTCCAAATAAGAGTCTGAGAAGATCAACATAAAAAAGATGTATTCGACCATTATAAAGAAAACATTCTTAAATTAAATTAAAAACATTATTCATAGCATGAATCCATCATCACGAAGCAAGGTACAACTGAGACACACGCTATATCGTTTAATTTACATTCCCTACCAAATAGTTTCAGACACGGCAGTACATTACCCTAGAACATTCCTTGGAGGCAATGTCCGCGGATTCAGTTTTCGCTTGACTTGTACATGTATACATAAAACTTCATTTCTTTTTAATGCTTAATTTTATTTTTGAGGAAAAAATGTTTATGAGCATATCTTTTCTAAACCTTGGAGGGAGACAATTAAATGGCGATGGGGCTAATAACCGGTAGCATAATAAAATGTTTTCTCGTAAAAATTGTATTTTCAGCTTTGAGCTTGAATCCTAAACGGATATCTGTAACAGAATAGTTAATTACTGATTGTGAAGAGCATATCAATGCCATTCAGACGGCATATGATAATTTAACAGAGAAATACACTGACTCACAAAATTGATCAAATCGCATATGACTGGAGATAGATTGTTCATTTCGTACTTTCCATATCCATTCTTTCCCCTCTGATACAAATCTATTAATTTTAGTTTCGTGAGAACATATGATATTTGACGAATCATTTTCAGTATAGTGGGCACATTTTTTGGCGAATGCTAACCTTACAAGTAGTTTTTTTAATGTCTATCTGTTAGCAATGGCTTTTTAACTTTTTTTCTTTTCTCACAAACTAGCTTGTCTAAAGACAAAGCGCACTCTTATTATCAAACCGTCTAAGCTTCCGTTGAATTTTAACGGCATTATCAACTTTGTCTGACCGAATTGAACGATTAATACCGCGCTTTACAGTATCTGAGAGTAAAGGCTTACGACCAGCTTAATTCTTTTCATTTCCTTTCAAAAGGGTTGCATTCATTTTTCGAATAATACTTATGGTTTCTACTGAGCATCCATTTTTGATACTTAAAGAACGGCGAGAATCTCCATTTCGAAGCTGATTTATAATTTATGTCTGATGTTGGTTTCACTGAAGGAAAAAAAAAAAAAAAAAAAAAAACCAATCAAACTGTAATTTAATATTTTGTATTGGATCTAGAATTGACAAAAAAAAAAAAGTGAAATTTCTTCGTACTTACTATTTTATAGCTGCAAGAATTTTTAGTTATTATTAATAAAATTTATTTAAAATTACAACATAAACTCACGAAATTGATCATGTGTTCTTGGGATCATTATAAAGACGACTGAGTGATTAATGTTCACAATGCAGATAGGAAAGAGGATTACAGTAGAAGAGTAAAAAATGTTTTATGTAAACAAAGTAATAAAATAAGTGTTGACAAACAACATATCTGAGTGGGACAAATTTTTGATATTACTACAAACATTTGATCAATTTCGTGAGTCACTGTATATATCATAAATTTCTCTGGTTGCATTTTAAATTACAATCAGTGCTTACGGTAACTCGATCATGGCTAAATGTTTGTAGTCAATATCTCCACTTCTACAGCTTGGCTAAACCAAAGTTCGGTACATAATAGTTAAACGTCACGCCAAATATTACAACATGCTTCCTACTCTGTCCAACCCTCTTTTTCTTCCTTGAATTCTGCTTCAAAGCCAACCAACTGAAATGGAAGGACTAATTCCCGGCTTAAAAGCCTCTTTTAATTTCTGGTTAATTAATAATAATAAATAAATAAATAGTTTTTTTCTGTTTTATTATTTATCCCACTTTATCCTTTTTTCCCTTTGTTACTCCCTTAATCTCAGAGTAATATCACAAATGATTATCGTTCTTTAATATTTAACACTATGTTTTACTAATGTGAATGGGAATTCACACTAAAACAACCAAAAGAATGATACTTTGTAACTATATTTCGATACATTATAATTTAATAATAATAATAATAATAATAAAGTTCTTTATTTATTCTGGGACCTTAAGTCCCTTAAGAATAAAAAATAATGTACAATCAAGGGCCTTCAGAGCCTTAAAATAAAATAATATTTACATAACAAAGTAACATATAATAATAATAATAATAAAAAGAGCAGAAAGAAGATATTAATAAAAAGTAACAGAAAATTTATATTATTTTTTTACAAAAAGAAAAGATTTCTTAAATAAAAACTGTTTATAATTATAGTTTATAGCAACTAGAAAGTGGCTATTGTCAGTTTTTGGAGGACAGGATCTGGGTGGATACTAGGTGGTTAAAGAAGTGGTATTTGAAAGTAGAAAGGTTAATTGAATGACGAATGTTGAGAGGGATGGAGTTCCAGAGAGAAGAGGATCGGATTACGAAAGATCTGTCGAAAGTGGCTAAGCAATAAGTAGGAGTATGCAAATCTGATTGACGGGATCGGGTTTGGCGGGTAAGAATTGAGGATTTGAGTTGAAGGAGTTCGGAAATGTAAGGTGGATGATGGGATTGAACGGTTTGAAAAAGTAAGGATGCAAGGAAATACTGGCGACGGTAGGAAGGAATAAGCCACTTTAACTCCGCATAAAACTGCGAAATGTGGGCGCTCCTCGGGATCCCGCGGATAAAGCAGTTAAATAGTCTTTTGATTCTGGCCTCGAGATCCCCAGAAACACCCCCATACACAGCACAGCAGTAGTCAAAGTAGGGGAAGATGAGAGAGGTAACTTGTAATCTACGGGTTTCGAAAGGAAGAAGGTGGCGAACGTAATTGAGACGTTTTAGGATAGGGATGGTGCGGCTAAATATATTAATTATTATTTTTTTTTTAAAGTAAAGATATTTTAAATTAAAAAAAAAATAAAAATGGTTGAAGTTTGAAGTTCAACGATCAGAAATTTAGTTTCACGGTATTGTTCAGTACGTCGTAAATTGTTTATAATATTGAAAAAGTAAAAACGTGTCAGGTCACCTTCCAATCTAAAATGTATCAATAATGTATGCTACAATCTGATAGCTTGCAGGAGGACAGAGTAACAAACCAGACAGCGTAGTGTTATATTCTATTAATAAAATTAAATATTTTATTTTTTTTTTTAAATAAATGAATAAATTAAAACGAGGAAAAACTACTAAAAATCTGAAATGATAAAATATTCCTTTGGCCGAATCTTGACGAAAGGTCACAACTAAATTTGAAAAGGTTAAACAAAACAAGGAAGCGTGTATCGAGAAAAACAATAAGTCCGACCAACCTTCAGAATTTATTGGAGGTAAGTGCTAAGTTATTAACATATACATGATTAAAATGATCATTACTTCAATGAAAATATATGTTTAGCGGGAAGTTTGAATTTCATACTTCACAATGAGCCTAATGGAACTTCGTTGTTCTTTAACCCTTTTGCAAGTATAATAGCTCAGAAAGTTATAAGAAAACCATCATAAATTATAAAATAATAGCAAAACCCACTACTTAATTATAATAAAAAGTTTCATTGTTGTTTTCATAGATAAAGTCGTTTGCAAGGAAGGGAAGAATATTGTGACTTGAGTTTTTGATGGTAAACCTGTGTTTCTCCTATAATTTTTAAGACTTTAATTTAAATTTGAACTACTTACTTTATAATAATAATAATAAATATATATATATATATATATATATATATAAATATATATATACACACACATGTATATATATATATATATATATATATATATATATATATATATATATATATATATATATATATATATATGAAATCTTTCTCATTTGAACTTTTTTGTATAAAATACGTTTTACGAGTCCTGCCGAACTCCAAAATGAAAAAGTCTTATCAATTATTCAGTAAAAATATCATATAATCACAAAGAGTAGTAATACATTATATGATACTGAAGTATCTATAACCGAGTGCTTCAAAACATACATAATATAACACGAATAATAAAACCGGATTTAATGTATTCTATTTGCATTGGATCGGTTGAATGTTCGTAACTTGTTACTGTGTGATTGCTACTAATTATATTATTACAACACAGTACGACATTCAAATTATGATTGTTAATTTCTTTTGATATGATTGATAAATATTCGTTCCTAGCAATTGTTCCTAATAATGTCATTAAAACGAAATACAACATTTAAATTATCATTGTTATTTCTTTTAATAGTGGTTCAAACATAACTTTTTTTTTTTGGGGGGGGGGATTATTTTATTTTTGTATGTTTGCATAGTTGCTGCTGTTTAACAAGAAAAATACAGGACGCCCTAAAAGAACAGCTACATCGTATTTTTATTTAGGAGAGCGGTTGGGAATACAAGAAGGGATTCCTTCAGGTTCGAATGAATAAGAGAGGCGAAAGTCAATACCACACTCGAATCCCGTTAGCTTAAGTGGTTTCGCAAAGGGTACAGTATGGATGATGAAAGAGAGCCCCAACAGGAAAGTTCTGTAAGATCGGCCCATTGGGAAAAGACCGCGAGGACGTCTCAGGATGTCCTATCAAGAAAATATCTAGAGGTATCTGAAGGGAAAAGAGGTAAAACATTCCAGCAGATGGATAGGCTATGCAGAGACCGGAAGGAATTGAATCAGCTTACTGAGGCATCTCCACGCTTGGAATGATACAAGAGGAAGACACGAGGTTTCAGTAAAAATTATGATTTTTAACAGTCAGCATTTTTCACGTAATCTGCTATAAAATATAAACTATTTGGTGAATGAGCAATGAGAATATCATTTTTCGAATTCAATAAACGATTACACGAAAAAAAAAGAAGAAAAAAAACCTAAACTACTACAATCCATTAAAAGTAAAGTCATCTCCCGATCTACGAAACTAGCTTTTTATACGACGCTTGTTAGACCCGCGTTTTGTTGGACAATAACGAAATCCGAGAAAGGTCATCTCCTTAGATTTGAACGACTTAGGAAAATGTTAGGTCCTTTACATAATAATGGTGTATGGAGGATACGAACCAACACAGAGTTTAGGGAATTGTACTTGATTGTACTTGTATTGGGAAAATCCTTGATGAAAAAAATTATGCCACCATTAGAAATGTGAATATTTAATTGATTTATCACGTGCATTTTATAAAACATAATAAAAATATAAAATGTAGTAACTACATGAAGAACTACTTATTCTATGCGCTCCTAGGAGCTTTCGAGGAGTGTGAAAAAGCAGCAAGAAATGTAGGACACACACTAAATAAATAAAAGACATATCCTGCAATCTCAAAATAAGGGTATATCGAACAATCCTTCAGCCGGTTGTTATGTACGGGAGTGAGACATGGACCCTGACATCACACGACGAAAAATTATTAAACATGTGGGAAAGAAAAATCCTTCGGAAAATATATGGACCAACCAAGTATGACCTGAATCTCTTACGAATGAGAACAAATGAGGAACTGAAAACTTTATATGCTGCTCCAGATATTGTAGCCAACATAAAAAGAGGCAGAATTAGATGGATAGGGTATTTGCAAAGAATGGAGGCAAGTAGGCCCCCAAAATGATGTTGGAGGGGCACCCAGGTGGAATGAGAAGGAGAGAAAGGACTCGACTTCGTTGGCTTGAAGATGTAGAGGATGATCTTCGGACTCTGGGTGTGAGAGGATGGAGAAGGGTTGCCGAAGAAAGGTTTGAATGGCAGAGCATTGCTGAGGAGGCCAGGGTTCTACAAGGACCATAAGCGCCATAAGATGTTGATTTTATAAAATGATAAATAAGAATGCTCAATTTTTCTAAAGCTGAGTAAAATAAAACATCTTTGAAAAATTAATAATGAATTTCAAGTGCAAAGGAAACTGTCATTTTGGAATTTTAAATCCTGATGAAAAACTGTTCATAATTTATTCTCCTTTAGAAATGATATATAAATTATTTCGGTATATAATTTTATCCTGCTTTCTACTCTTCTTGTTGTAGAAATAATAATTATAGTTATATAATAATAATTATTATCATTATACTTTCCGTAATCCTCTTTCGTTTACTATTTTTTTTATTTTTACATTGTTTTTTTATTATTCTGATAAAATAAACACATTAAAAAACATTAATACTAAAAATATATCTGATGACTAAAAATAGAACATATTTCTACGTATTCTCAACCCAAAACTTCAATTTAAAACTTAATTAAATCACAATCCTGATTCGCCAAGCTTTAAATAAAAACCAATAATGGTTTCAGATTTATTTTATTTAATAGAATTTTTTCTTTCAAACAAAGCCACATGCGTCAATTTTTCATATCATCACTTAATTGAATTACTTTGTTTATAACCGATTCTAAAAAAGAAGGAATATAAATGTGGTGATGTTTTTAGCTAATAAATAAAAGCCTTAGCGACTCCCAGGATTTCAATGTCAATACTACCAACCTCTGGCCACACACCTCCCTCCAACTCAACCTATCAAAACACAAATTTTTAAGACTTTCCAGGACACAATCCTCCTATCGACCTTAACCGACGGTTAAATATTTATTGCTCTTTCTGTGATACGGTTATTCTTAAATCCCACGACTTTACATTTTTATATTCCTTATCAGGCTGCTATTCCCTGAGCTATAACCACCGGATTAACGCCCCACAATTCCCTATTTTATGTACTCATTCCATATTTTATTGGAACATATAGTATATTCCATATATACTATATTAAAATATTCTAGGCGATACTTTATTTTATAAAACTTTGAGGCCTTATCCTTAATATAAGCGTTTAAGAACTAGATGAGATTATTGTGAAGTAAATCATAATTTTCCACCTGAAAAAGTTTCTGGGCATTAGAGGCGAACAAACAAGGAAAGGACACTCACGGATTTTCTTAGAAATTTGGAGGTTCCTTGTCAAAAGATATTAGACAAGCATTTTGCCTAATTACAGTAGTAGCCCTAGAAGCCGAGAAAAATAAATGAAATAGCATTAAACTAATATATATCATTTCTTGATTATTTACCTTTATGGATTTTTTCACACGAAAAATTATCAATTATAATTCATCACCATCAAAAACATTGATAAACGTTTATTAAATAAAAAAAAATTGTATATATATATATATAATTTGTAGAGATGCCGACTATCATTAGCCATAATAGGCTCATTAGCCGACTAGTCGGTTAAAGAAAGAAGGGCTAGTCCGGCAAGCCGATCATTGATTCCGTTGCCATTCGGGTACGGCTACCTCTACGAACTATAAGTATAGAAGGAGATATTTGATAGTTGCGGTAATTAAAAAACACATTGAGCTCACATACATTATCCATTATTGACGTTTCAGCTTATACTCCAAAATAAAAAAAAAATATATTCGGAAATAAGTGCCGTTAGGGATAAACTGTTTGAATGAAGTTGCAACATCTGGCTATAAACAGATGACTCCTGAGGTTTATTCGTCTAATGAAAATTGAAGAAAAGATATGGCATTAAAACAAATGGAAGCTTGAGTATCGGAGAAGAGAAGTTTAATAAAGTCATCATCATCATCATCCTATGGCGCTTATGGTCCTTGTAGAACCCTGGCCTCCTCAACAATTCTCTGCCATTCAAACCTTTCTTCGGCAATCCTTCTCCATCCTCTCACACCCAGTCTCCGAAGATCGTCCTCTACATCTTCAAGCCAACGAAGTCGAGTCCTTTCTCTCCTTCTCATTCCACCTGGGTGCCCCTCCAACATCATTTTGGGAGCCTACTTGCCTCCATTCTTTGCAAATTCCCTAGCCATCTAATTCTGCCTCTTTCTATGTTGGCTACAATATCTGGAGCAGCATATAGAGATCTCAGTTCCTCATTTGTTCTCATTCGCAAGAGAATCAGTCCATACTTGGTTGGACGAAGGATTTTTCTTTCCCACATGTTTAATAATATTTCGTTTTGTGATGTCAGGATCCATGTCTCACTCCCGTACATAACAACCGGCTGAAGGATCGTTCGATATTCCCTTATTTTGAGATTGCAGCATATGTTTCTACTTTGACAAATTTTCACTAAAGACCAATAGCACCTTTTTCCTGCTATTATTCTTGATTTTATTTCTTCTTTGATACTATTGACCTCAGTGACAATAGCACCCACATACTTAAACTTAGGCACTCTCTCAAAGAAATATCCAGCCCCCTCAATGTATCTATGTCCTCTTTCCTCTCTGGTTGTTACCATGTATTTGGTCTTTTCTTTATTTAGTGTGAGCTCCTAGGAGCGCATTAGTAGTTCTTCCTGTAATTACTACATCGTCCACAAATGCTAACTGTTGGGTTAGTCGCTGGTATATACGTCCTTCTGATCTACTGCGGATCTGTCTCATAACTACTTCTAACATTAAATTGAATAATATTGGGGAAAGAGGGTCTTCCTGTTTAACACCCTTATGAATTTTAAAATCTTTTGACAGCTGTCCTTGGATTTTCACCACTTCTTTACTGTCCTGCATGGTCATTTTAATTATGGGGTATCCCAAGAATTCTAAATTTGATACAAGACATTTCTCTCCATACTGTCATATGCTTGTTTATAATCAATATAAAGATGTGGTGTAGATCGACATTCCACTCATGGCATTTTTCAAGCATTATCCTCATAGCAAATATGTGATCTATTGTTGATCTTTCTGGGCGGAATCCACATTGATACTCTGCCAATACTTCTTCCGCTCTCATTAAAATCCGTTTCATCAATAATGTTGACAATATCTTGTATACTGAGCTTTGCCTCTATAATGTTGGCACTCTAACATGTACATAACTGCCATCTTCCATTCCTCAGCCATTTCTTCTTTTATCCAGTTTAATAAAGTAGTGGGTATAAATATACCAAGGACTTAATTGAATTACGTATCTAGGATCTACAATATTATGGAAAACTGAAATTCATAAGGAAATAAAGGCAGATTAGATTTTTTAAAGATGGCAGCTATCGAAAACAATTGTGTATTCAACGTTAAAGGGCATTAACAGGTGCGTACCTTTTAAAATGTAATTACCATGGACACTTTTATCTTAGGTAATTATCAGTCAATCATATTCATATCATCTTATCAAATAAGTTCAAATAACTTTGAATCATGAAATGTCATTACTATGACAGGAAACGGAAAATTATTATGAGTTGTTAAAGACAATTTCGTTTTCCATAGTTAATTACTGATTTGAGACTAAAAATCAGTTTTGATTTCGGCAAAACACGTTTTTGGCTCCTCAACCATCAAGGTGAATTTTAGGAAATACTCGTTCTGAAATTGTTAGCCCATAGTTTGAGAATCACCCGTGTACAATTCAAACTTCATGTACCCATCAAAGATAACATTAAGAAAAAAAAAGGTTAGTATGTATGTAACAGTAGAACAGAAATATTTACCGGCATGAAAATGTAGAATAGTGGTGACCTCTGTTATAGAGAGGAGAAGTAGGGACGGACTATTCATTAACAGTTCCACGGTTCGACGATCGCTGAAACTACAAAGAGCTATCTGGACCCCTCCCCCCCCCCCGGGACAGAATGGGATCGCGGGGACAAAGCTCCCACAGATGGCTGCGCTCCTTTCACAAATCCCTCCAGTCCCCAGGCTCTCATATAACTCACACTTTCTTCCCTTCCCAAATATTAGCCACTTATAGTAGATGGTTATAAATAAAATCCGCTGACTGAGTGGATTATGAATGTTTCATTCCGTTCAAAGTGACTTTTTTTCTTGGGCATGCTTTTTATTTACTTGACATTAATTTTATCAAGGGTGTAGCTATGTTAGCAGATTAATATTTAAATATTTTAAGCTATTAAAAAATATATTATTGTTATTATAACAATTATTTGTGATCTCGCGTTTTGCAGTTTCTAAGCTGAAGTGAGTGAAATTTTAGCATTCAAAGGAAGATTTGACCAGAGAAGATAACATCATCTCATTAGCACTTAAAGTGTACGTTCTTCTCGTTGCTGTTGATGGGTCAACTTTTTGCAAAAGAGTGTTTCTCGGAACATCGAATACATCTCTTAGTTGAGGGTAGGAAAAATAATGAGCTGGACCCTCTGGATGTAAAAAGATCACTCTATATATATGATGTTTTTCCCCTCATTATATCTCAGCTACCACGAATTTTCAAAAGCGACTGTCATAAGACCTAAGATATGTTCCCAATCAGTTGGTGTTGTTTGCTACACTGTTGCATGGATTCATTTTGGCTGAAATAATATGGTTTGACTGAAATTTTATTTTCGAGTATGGTAGAAACTTTTGTGTCTCTATAATTGCTTTTGAATGACTAAGCCGAGGGACTAACAATTTTTCAGCCTTTTCATAATCTTCTGCTGTACAGAACTTAAATTCAATGGTTCTTATATTCTCAGTTGTAAGATTATAAAGTTATCGTGGCGTTAAGATCTGTTGATCATATATCTATTGAATATATTGTGTGAAGACCGAAAACAGTCGTTTTTTTTTTTTTTTTTTTTTTTAAACCTTACAACTCAAAACAAAATGGCAGAAAAAATGTAATATTTTACATTTTTAATTTTGTTGTTAGGTACTATACCAAAATCATAGACATCGGAGAGGTCCAGATCCAAATCTAATGTAGAATTGGTTGATTTAACATGGAATGACCCGTGCGTTGAAGCTAAAAAATAAATTATTAAAAATTTAATTCTATGATCTATTTTTTTTTTTTTTTAATTTTTAAATATAATTTAATCTATAATTAATAAAAATGCGTAAAAATGATAAAATGAGCCTAATTTAGTAGATTATATTATCCACGAAAACCCATTAAATAATATCATCCCCTTTTTGTGGTTATAAATTTTCGGTTTTAACTTTACTAAAATCCAAAATGTTTCCCTATCTTGAAAAAAACCCGTTCTGAGCAATTAGAGTAACAAGGTGATAGACTGTGATAATACCTTCGCTGGGAATGTGTCAAACTTTATCCAGGCTCCACACCTGCTCAGGGCCTTGTTGATCCAGCAGCTGGAGCGAACCACTCCAGCAAATGACGAAAGAAGTAATATATTGCCGCCGGGTAAGTGGCGTCTTTTCTAAGTAGAACTTTTTCTTTTAAAGTAATTGTCTCTACTCGGAAACAATATTATGATAGGAGCGGCAGAAGGGAATTAACGAAAGTATTATTTAAGCTCTCAAAGATTCCACTTAGAGATAATGGAGCTATCTTCAAACACAATAATATCTTGCCTTACAGTGAGTATAATGCATTGCATTCATTTTGAGTTCTTAGAACTCAGATTGTTAATAGAACCCCCCCCCCCCACGATACATGATTACTATTAATGTCTCTAGCAAACAATTAAACATTGAGCTGACCAATAGTAATGAAATCCGTTAATGAAGCCAATCGAACAACAGACCAATCATACTATCATATTTTAGACTTGATTAATGTTAGCTATTCGTGGGTAGATATTTATAAAAAAAAATTAATGAAAAAGTTCGAAAAATGAAGTGTTTTTCGACGTTTCAAGCATTTTTTTTTTTTTATAATTGAAAGCTTTAACAAAACATTAAAAAACCTATTTGATTTTGAAACTTTTTTTTTTTTTTTTTTTTTTTTTTTTTTGTAAACGCCTAATTTATCAAAAATGATGATAGATAGAATTTTTTCATCCTTCAGATTCGACTTTATCACTCATAAAAATATAAAAATCAGGAACAATTTCTCAAGGGAGCGAAGTTTTTTTTTTTTCAGAACTTTGTTATTTCTATTGCGTTCCCACAAAAGGTACCTTGCTCCCAATATTTTACTTTTTGAAAATACTTTTTTTTTACCATTAGGTACATGTTATGTAATGTTATAATTGACTGGGACTCGTCCTTGAACAATACTACGTACTCAAAGACTATACTAAATAAATAATAAACATATTTCATACTAAATGAAATGAAAAACAATCTTCATTCCGGGACGTTTGTCTCCAAATACTAATGGGCAATGAATGTGAGCAAAAGGTAGATGAAGGAAGTAGGGTAATATCGTGAATGTAGTTTTTGTTCTTAGGGCTTAGATTACAAAAGCTGTCGGTAATCAGGGTAAAGCGAACAGAATTATGTATGCTGTGAGAAATGTTTGGGAACCCCGAAAATTAACGTTATATTTGCGGTATAAACATTATATATCAGCTGGTAAAACAAGTGAGTAAATCTTATAAAACTTATTATCGATTAGCTAGTTTTTAATTGTGATTTCGCAACCATTAACCAATGGTTGGATGTAGTTTATATTGCAAAATAACAGACACCCATCTTTCTGTCCTCTTTAAAGTGCGAAAATGTTTAACTTATTAATAAATTACTGACGCCGATTCTGATAACCTAAGAATAAAAATGGTGTTCATAAATCTGTGAATTTTCAACTATAATGTCGTTTAAATGTTAAGAAATATGAATCGGATGATTGTTAATTTGAATATTTTACTATAACCACACATATTTCAAACCATATTAAACCTGGGCTAGACTATATAAATAGGGACTTATCATATCGTTTTCACCTTAGAGTAAACTCTTCGATAACTTAAAGAAATTCCCGCCTATATTGAAATATCTTCCAGAACTAATTATCGTTTAAATGGTTTCTACTAATGTTTAAAGAAATAAAACATTCTTTTATTCTTCATTCAGGACGCTGTAGAACCTCAAGGGACAGTTTTAGGCTCACTGCTGTATTCCCTTTACAACTCTGATATCCCCGAGCTCTCCAGTAACTCTAGCCTCTTTCACGACACTTTCTTTATTTTAGTCGATAAAGATCTCAGTATTGCCTCAACTGCACTTATTTTATATTGAACAACGGTTTATAAAACGGAAAATCGAATCCATTCCAGTTATATGGATCTCTGATCTCACATTATCTAGAAAAAAACTGCTTACGATAGCTTATGAGCACGGTTAGCAAAGACTCACACACAGCCTACAAAATCAAAAAATAACTGTTAAGAAAATACCATAAATTTTCCCGCCTTCTAGACTATAGATCTCCATTTAACATTCAAAACAAGATAATTGTCAATAACGCTATACTGAGATCTTTCAGGGCATACAGAGTGGAACTTTAAATATAACATACAGATTTTTTTTTAAAATAACTTATTAATATTTATAACTTTATACAATATATACATCACGCAAATGTTTGAAAAATGATTACATTTGATTACATTAGATGTTCTCTAGGCCATCTTCTTTTCAGATCCCTCAGAGAGTTATCGGGAATGAAGTGGGGAGAACATTTTGACTTTCATATAATATTTCATATTTAATCCTCCGCAAAATTATCAACGCTACTTAAACATTCAAAATCAAACCTTAAAGGACACACGTTCTGTTAAAATATGCATTCACATAAAAAAAAAGTTATCTTCTATTCCTAGATACCTATACTTTGATTGTAAACTCCATACCCACTCGGATGCACTAGTCCCCCAACTTCACTCTCGATACCCGACAATCCTCGAACCTTCTAAAAAGAAGATGACAAGATGCCTTCTAATGTAAAATATATTTATTGACAGTCTCGCTGTAGCAGCCGTAGAGTAAAGAGTGCAGTATAAAGTTATATAGTAGCGTTTTTTTCTTTAAGTTTTATTTTATTTTAGACATTTATTTATCACAGTTAATTTTTCGTCGTTCGTATTAATTTTTCGAAGTTAACAACTCATTCCAGAGCCCTTGGAGGAGGGGCCGAAAATACAATGGATGAACCACCGGGAACATCTTCCTCATCATCAAATAGAAATGTTAAAAGAAAAAGAGAGAGATATCTTACAGTATAATATTGACGTGGCGAATTGCTACGATATACTTTCAGATATGGATGAAGACGAAATCTCAGAAATATCTGCATCTATAAAAACTAAAGGTAAAAATAATCAATATCCACCTATCATTATAAATAGCCCATTTAATAACATAAAAGGAACAATAAACGAAATTAAACCTCAAGTAAAAGAAATGAAAGTAAAATACAACGGGAATAAAACCATCATTTACACATTCAATAGTCAAGATTTCGCACTAATTAAAAATATTTTTAAAGAAAATAACGTAGACTTCCATTCCTACACTCCAAAAAGTGAAATTAAACCCAAATTAGTCCTTAAAAGATTTCCTCCGGAATTTCCTATGGAGGAAATATCAGAAAGTTTAAAAGATCAAGGCCTTCAGGTATATAAAATATACCAAATGGAAAAAAAAAATCCGAAACTGGAGTTATTAAACTTCCGTTAGCAATAGTCATTCTAGAAAATAAAGAAAAATCAAATAAAATAAGTAAAATTAACTATTGTTGTGATTTAGTTATAAAATGGGAGAAATACCGATCAAATAAAATAATTTCTCAATGTTATGTGTGCTAAGAATTTAACCATGTGGCCCGAAATTGTTTTAAAAAACCTAAGTGCCTTAAATGTTCAGGGAATCACTTATCAAAAGACTGCCACAACGCCCTAGTTGACGGGTTTAAACCGAAATGTATTAATTGCTCCGAAGAACATTTTTCGAATTCACCGAACTGTTTCAAATACTGTAGGAACTTGGAATTACAAAGCAAGAAAAATCCCACAATAAAAGCAGCACCGCGAAAAAATTTCAAAACAACCAAAGAAGCATTCCCTACTCTTCCGACCTCAAAATCTCAGTGGCCTCAAAATACCTTCTCATCGAAAGAACATCAGAATCAGGAGCCTTCGTTTTCGGATTGTTTTAAAGAAATAAAACATTTTTTATAGCTCATTTAACATTGGGAAAATCATCTCAAATTTTAAAAATACAATATTAAAACTAAAAAATGCTGAAGACGGCATGTCAAAAGTTTTTATTTTAATAGAAGGACTTTTATCATTTATTGATTAATGGTAAATTTCACAAATACTAATATATTTTATAATTATATGTTTAAATATGTTATAATCATAAATGTCTTAGAATTACTTACGAACTTCGGCTTCTCTAATTCTAACATTGCATCCCACACTCATAACAACAACAGTACATCAACTTTCTACAGTTACATACTCGCACATCTAAATAAACATTTTTACTTTACACAACTCACAGAACTTCACCTAACAGATACTAAAGAGATACTGAAGTATGTCTCGCCCAAAACAAACTACTTACAATATCTGCGTACTATAAACATAAATAATAAACACACTCTTAAGCATTTCTTCTTATTTCTGTTATTATTATCTATTTTTATTTATCTAATTATTTATTCTAGCAATATCAATTCTAAATTTAACACAAATGGCAACTAATTACGAAAAAATCAATTTTTTGATGTGGAATGCCCAAACTATAAAAGGTAATTCAATAGAATTTAATGAATTTCTATCCGAAAATAAACCGGACATCGTTTCTGTAAGTGAAACTCGACTAGCCCCAGGTGACAGATTTTCGATTCCGGGTTACAAAATATATCGGAAAGATAGAAACAGGCAAGGTGGGGGAGTTAGGATATTAACCCGCCAAGACATTAGTCACACATATCTGCCGGTAGATGGCCTTACTCACGTCGAAGCTGTCGCCATTCAGCTTAAAATAAATAATAAAATGACCACAATTATTGCTACTTATATACCTCCTAATAAACTACTTACGCCAGACTTAATTAAATTATTTAATATTAGTAACAATTTTATCATCTTCGGGGACTTAAATGCCAAGAATAAACAATGGAACTGTCATAATAACAACAAAAATGGGAAAACACTTTTAAATATAATATCAAGATACAACATATAATTGCATAGCCCCACAGAACCCTCATATATTCCATCTCAAAGCCGTTTTAAACCGAGTATTATAGATTTAGCTCTCTCTAAAAATATCCATAATATCTCTCGTCTTGTCTCGCTACCATGTCTCTCTTCGGATCACAACCCTGTGATTTTCCGGGTAAATTCTAAAGTTAATAAAAACAATTCAGTTCCTAAAACGAATTTTAAAAATGCCAACTGGCCAATTTTCAGAAAAATTCTTGATCAAGAACTAGAAATAAATCCCAAAATTACATCCCCTACCGACTTAGAACATAGTATAAATAAATTCAATTTAACAATCAAATCAGCTATATCAACCGCCGTTCCTAAAATATCTTACCAATTTAATGATAAATTTCCAACTCATTTAAAAACGCTCATAAAATTAAAAAAACAAAATAAGAAAGAAGTATCAAAGCTCCAATAATCCTATACATAAAATAATTATTAATAGACTAAATTCATTCGTAAAAAATAAATTAAATGATTGGAAAAATCACAAATGGACACAAACCCTTAAAGACATAAAACCTGGAGACAAATCTCTGTGGAAATTTCACCGCATTTTTACAAATCGCTCACAATGCATACCACCCCTTAAAATACCGGATGGATTTGCCTACTCTGATAAAAGCAAAGCAACTTTACTGGCGGAATATTTTACTTCCACCTCTCAAATCACCTGAGAGACCTGGGCTCACCACACCACAATCGCTCAGTAAACAAAACAGTAAATAAATATCTTCAACAAAAGGTACCATCTAACTTCCCTTCCGTATCACCTAAAGAAATAATTCATATTATAAAAAAGCTGAAAACTAAAAAAGCTCCGGGTGAAGACAATATTCCTACAATAGTAATTAAAAATCTTAGTAAAAAATCAATAATGTTCCTGACAAAAATTTTCAATTCTATCTTCCGCCTCCAACATATCCCTACTTCCTGGAAAACAGCAAAAACTATACCGATACCTAAACCAAATAAAGACCCTTCAGAAGCATGTAACTATAGACCAATTAGCCTCCTTTACATTCTTTCAAAAATATTTAAAAAAAGGATTCCTGAAGAGATTAAACAAATTTATATCTGACAAAAATATCTTGAATAATGAACAATTCGGTTTTAGAAACCACCATTCCACAGTGGCACAACTAGTTAGATTGACAGATTTTATCACAGCAGGTTTTAATGATAAAAAACATACAGGGATGATCTTGCTAGACATCGAAAAAGCTTTTGACACAATATGGCATAACGGACTAATATACAAGCTCATCATTTACCATTCACATTATCCATTCATTCCTTTCTAATAGATCCTTTCAAATCACAATCAACAACACCACAACACCTAAACATTCCCTAACAGCTGGTATTCCCGAAGGATCCTGTCTTTCCCCTACTCTCTTTAACCTATACATATCCGACCTACCTTCACTTCCTTCAGTTGAAAGATCATTTTACGCAGATGACACCGCCATTTACACAAGTTCCTACAGGATAGATACAATAGAAAACAGATTAAAATCATTATACTTCAAATTCAACAAATATTACAACAAATGAAAAAAAACAAATAAATGAGCACAAAACTGCAGCAATAATATTTACAAAAAGAAGGCCTTTAATAGCGGATCATATCATTCTTAATAAAATTCGAATCCCCTGGGCTCAAACTGTTACCTACCTCGGACTCGAATTAGATAAACGTTTGACATTCACACCCCATATTAATAATAAATGCTGCAAAGCCAAAAAACTTATCAGTGCGATGTCACCATATTTCCGAAGAAAATCTCCACTATCAACCCGCAACAAAATTATTTTAATGTATATAAATCAGTGACCATTATTAACATACGCCTCTCCTGTATGGAGCTACACATGTGACTCCAACTACAAAATAATAGAAAGGATTCAAAATCTATGTTTGAGGATTATTAACGACTACCCAAGGTATACAAAAATAACTAAAATGCTGCACGACCTAAATTTTGAAAACAATTAAACGATTTATTTACATCCAGACCCAGACCTTTTTTAACTCAACAATAAATTCATACAATCCCATAATACAAGCAATAGGCAATTATAACAAACTAACCTTAAGAAGATATGTACACAAACGTACCTGACACATACTACTAGAATAAAATTTACTTAATAAGACATTATTAGAAATTATTAGTTTTAGTAAAAATTTATTTAACAAATCAAAGTTTTGTATAAGTTCATTTATTCTTTTATTATAATTATTTTAACGCTAAAACTTTTGCTTTTTTTATAGATTTTTTATTTATGTTATGTTATGTTAATTTATTTATTTATTTATTTAATTTTATTTATTTTTTTTTAGTAGGTTTTTTCTTGTCAGTTTTTCCTACAGTTTTAAAAAATGTATTCTAAGTTTAACTTTATTACTAAACAGAAATTATAGTGTGAATTGTTTTAATTACCAAAACATGTATTATACGAAGTATGTTACAAAATTGTAAATTGTAAAATTCCGTGAAATAAAGTGAAATAAAGCTCTTTTATATATATATATATATATATATATATATATATATATATATATATATATATATATATATATATATTGAAGTGCTAGTAGCGTGTAGTTCTTTACATGTTATTGTCATGTCATTGTAATGGCGTTTATTTTCCTCTGATTCACTTGTTTAATATATTTTGTATACAGTTGTAGATATCAATAAATAGTTAGAAACTAAAAAAAAAATTCTATTCTTAATCAAGGTAGTGCACTCGTCCAATACCTTTTAGAATCTGTGTTAACTACAAAATTAAAAATTCAATAGTCAAAAGGTCTTCTGAATTCAAAAACTATTTTGTTTTGTTTTTTATTATATTTTTACACAAAAATATTTTTTGGAAAATTAAAAAAAAAAAATGCAGACGTCAATTTCGTAGTTTGCGTGATTCCCAGCTACAAAGATAATATAATAGATAAATAAATAAATAAACAGAGGATGTCCCTGTTCTTATAGCTAGAGTAAAAATTAATAATGTTGACATAAATTAGACCATAAATTAATTTTGTCTTCCCTGCTCAAACAATATATTATTCAAGAAATCTTACAGTAGTAACCTTATTTATTTTTAAAATCAATCTAAGTATTAGTGGTATGGGTCTGTTTCGGAAAACGCAAGCAGATTATGTTATAGTTGTCTGTTATTTCAGTACCATTTGGAAAAACTAGATTAGTTAATTGTTGTCTACAATAAGATAAATACTTTGAGCAACCCACATTGGAGTCCTACATATTTTGTAAAAGTAGGCAACTTGTAAAATCAATGGTATAAAAGGATACGACTGCCATTACAACTTACCTACTTTTCCAAAATGTGTAGGACTTCAATATGGGTTGCTCAAAATATTTATCTTATTGTGGACAAAAACCAACTTATCTATCTAGTTTTTTCCCAATTGGTACAGATTTATGCTATTAAATAAAATACTCATATAAAGCATGTGCTTATTTTTAAATAACCTCAAAACATAATAATTAAAATCAAATTTGTGGATAAAAAACAGCAATGCATTCTAAAATCATAGTAAACCAACATTCTTCTAGTACCTTCTCCTTCATATGAATTCGCATAAATATGAATACAAAATAACTGTACCACTTGGACTTTCTTTTTTCATTTAATCTGGGTTCGGATGGCCTTTTTCACATAATTTGGTGGTAGGTATAATTTTCTTCATCTGTAAGAACTGGAAGGCATCTTCTTCACTCCTTACGTGTTCGCTTAATTGAAAAATGTTCATTATAATTTATTGTAAAGCACGAATAATATGTTAATTAGGATTTATAATTAGATTACATGTTAAATTTCTCAAACATAGGGAGTTATTTTATATAAGTTATAACAATTACGGAATAAGTAATTTGTATGTGTTTTCCGAAACAGACCCAAATATACTAACATTACTAACATCGACCTCCCAAGGTAGATATATAATTCTAAATAACGCTGAAGGAATCTCTTGGATAATTAATGGGTCGTTACATAGCCTGAGGGAGAAGGGGGAAGAGAGGATGAGCACAGCAGATAAAGGACCCCTTCGGATAGGTCCCGGCTTGATGGGAAGTTATGGGGCAGCAAAGGACCCAGCTAGCCACGTGTGCTCTCTTGGGATAAGAACAAAATATATCAATCTTATGAACTTTAAGATAATTGAAGTTTATAAATAAAAAAATTATACATAAATCAGAGTTATATTTAATTAATTAATAAAAAGTTCTCGGACTCATATTAATTAGGGATTCCGTAGTTCATAATCACGACTGTAACCCGTCAACTCGAGATTATGTTAAGCAAATGAAGGTACATACCAGCTTTAGATTGACTTGTTGACATATCTGTATTCACTTCTTTAGTCGGCTTTAATGTGATATATTTTTCAACTCCAAAGGTCTTAACATTTACAAAAGTATGAATTTTTTAAAGCAAAAATCTCATGTTCGGAATCTTTGAAATAGCATGTGTATAATAAACATCCTACTATGAATATTTTAAAGATTAATGACACATATTGTAGTTATAAAAGTCTAAATTTTAAAAATGTTATTTAAGTTCAGTTATTGAGTTGATCGAAAATCAACGCAGATTTATGGTTTTAAAATATAAAAAATAAAATAAGTGATCTAAAACAAATGTTATTAACTAAAATAGCCTCCATTAATTTTGCCTCCATACATCTCTGCCAACGAGTTTTAGTGAATTCTAAAAACACATTTTTCTACCGAAATTTTATTATATTTTTTTATCTCTTATTAAGTCGTCTAATTGTCTAGTATCATAACCAAGCTTAAACACGAATCTCAGAAAAAACACTTACGCGAAACATTTTCGGTCAGTTAATGCATCAGGTACTCAAGTTTGGAGCTTCTAATTTTCCCGATTACTTTGAGATGGTCAAAGACGGTCTATTTGCTAACTGAGAGATTTTATGCGTTTTAAAAAATTGTTTTCGATTCATCTTTGACAATAGCTCTTTGAACATTTTGATCAAGAGATGGAGTCTTTCCACAACGTTCCTAAAATATTTTAAACCACCTTTGAACGGTGCTTTTACTCACTCTCCTATCACCCCAGACTTTTTTAATATTTGTGGCCGCATGGTTCCCGTTTAGACCAAATTTTAATTCATAAAATAATATTTTAGAAATATAGCAAGCTTTGACATCAGTACAAACTAGATTATATCCGAACAGTGAAATTCTACCAAGATAAACAAACACTTTTGTTAGAAAGTGATAATTAAAATTAATTAATGAAGATAAAGAAATAATTCTTCAAACATAATAATAATAATAAACTTCAATATTAGTTTAATGACAAAATGAAATTCTGTACTTATTATAGAAATTATTATATAAGCATTATTATATAAATAACCCCAATAAGTCATCATTATTCTAAACCACTATAATATTAATAAGAATTCAGCATTATGATTATCAAGGAAAAAGCCTCTTAATAAATTTACAGCTCTTCTGAACCATTCAAATTTATTTTTTAAAAAACAACAGAAGAATTAATTGAAAAAAAAAAGTTACTGAGGGAGCTTGGGCAAGAGTCTCAGCGCGTTTGTAAGCAGAAGATCGTGGGTTCGAATCCCACTTGGGCGAGTCGAAATTTATTTCATGACGAACCCACAAAATGAATCATGGCCTTCTAACCAAGACTAGAATAGGTTGGTCACATATGGGATAACCCGTCCTTCCTGCTCTAGTTGGAGTATATGAGGACGTTAAACCCCAAGAAACAAACAAAAAAAATCTATAATTTTACCTCCTCTGGACTACAAGCACCAGAAGTAAGTAATCCATTAGGGTTAACCAGACACACTTAACTGGCACACTTAAGGAAATATTCGGAAATATTGATACTGTAATTTTATAAAGATATAGTTGAAATTTCATTTTTCCTCAATTACTTTATACTATAAGCTAAACAAGAAAGTTCATACCAAACGTTATTTCTGGAATGTATATTAAGTGATAGTTATAATTACTAATATGAAATCAGTTAGTGACATCCTATTGATATCTTTTGAATTAGTTTAAAAGTAATTTTATGGTATGTTTATCTATGGCTATATAATTTTTTTTTCCTAATTTTTAAGTTACTGTGTCAATAATTGTTTGGTTTATCCTTTTCTCAGTGAGCATTGTAAGGGTCAATGGCTTTACAGAAATCTGTCACATTCAAAAGAAGGGAATAGTTAACACATCAGGTTATTTTCAAAAGATGCGTGGAATAGCAAAACCTGCCAAGTATAATTTCAGATTTTTTTTTATTTAATAGTTTTTATCAGTTGGGCAAAATTTAATCCTATCTGTTTGGTTATAATTTCCTAGAATCAATCATCTAATTTAATCGTGGTTAAATCTTTTACTATTTTTTTTAGTGAACTTATGATTACTAGACTGGGACATTTGTCCATTATTAAATTAGGCGATTGATTCCTGTAAATTAGTTTTCAAAGAGCTATGATTAAATTTTGCCAAACTCTGTACTAGACTATCTTTAGGTAAAAAGGTTTCTCAAAAAAGTACTTAAACCACATTAAAAACGGCCGTAATCCCTTCCTATTCATATTCCCTTCCTAATCCAGTTTCACCTTTACCTTTATCGACCAGATGTTAAAATTTAAAAAAATGTTTCAAATTCTACGCCTTGAACGACATATCATCATTATACCATAATTTTAAAATTATCCCTTCTTGTTTTGTTTTTTACGGGTTACAGCTGACGCAAAACAAATTCCTTTTTTTTTTTTTTTTTTTTCATATTATTGAGTCAAAATACTTTAATTCTTGTAGGAGGACCAGTCTTATTTTTTTAAAACAAATTACACCTCGATAATTGGTGTTATATAATTATGGATTAAATATGAAATGCGTGATAGCTAAACAATGTATCAGATGAAAGAATGTTTCTTGAATATGGTAAAATATTGGTGCAAACTCTCTCTCTCTTGTGAATATACAGCATATGCTGAATATATCCACTTTAGCTACTCGGCACACTAAATTTTCTCTTGACAGGTTATAGGAACCGCGGATTGATAGGCGTTCCTTCAGACCATTCAAGCCTGAAATTAGTAGCTGACACTGAGGGGAATAAATCATGCAGCAGGTGAATGGAGCATGATAATGACTTTAGTAGTAGCTCATAATAAGGTTCGCCAAGTAATATTCGATAATATTATGTGGTCTCGGTTGTTTTAATTTTTTTTCTAATACAAAATAACTAATCATGGTGTTTACTAAAAATTTTTGTTTGAATTCAAAACCAGGCTAAATGTTTAACTGCTATAGGGTCGGTCCAAGAATTTCTGACTGTTCGACTAATCCTTTAAATCCTAATCAACTTGAATAAAAGCAATCATAAAGGGTTACATATAAATGGCTCACTTTATTTTTAGCTTCATTCCATGCAGCTTATATAACATTTTTTGTAATAAAATTTGGAATGTACATTAGAGCGGATCATTATCGCCATTTAATGTACCATTTCAATGAAGGGATAACGCCGTTCAAAATCCTTGTAGGATTTGTCGAGTTTATATCCCTGATACCATTAAAAAAATAAAATAAAAAAATAAATATATAAAAAAGGTTTTCGCTCTTCGGTAACGGTAATTTAAAGTAAAAGACACCGAGCGATCCGTCCGCTCTTCCACCATAGATACTGTAAAAATGACATTTTAAAGGACGCAAACCCTACTTTTTTGGTACAGTATACTTATTAGTATCTCGGTGTATCTCATGGAAGTGTTCTTTCTCACCTAAGAGGCGCTGACTCAGGTCTTTACGTATTTGTGAACAATTGTTGGAGTGCTCCTTTTTCACCTTTTTTTCCAGTCTCTTCGCAATTCTTTAGGAGGGAAAAAACTTCGGAAACAGGATTCCAACAATAAACACGTAGGTGTTTGGTGAGTAGCCAAAGACATACTGAGGGAAAGGTATTTTCGGTGTGTAAGGTATCATCTCCCTACCAGTTGACAAAAAGTTACCAAATAAAAAGTTGAATGCATAATTTATATTTATAAAATTGAACTATCTAAATAAAGAATGACTGGATTTTCATTTAGGTCCAAAAACTATATGTATGTATATTATATTTTTTTTATGTTTAATAAAATAAATAGAAATGTCTTCGTTTTCATTGTAATAATATTTTTCATTTTTAGCGGTATAAAGCCGTGTCTGGATTTTTTTCTGTGAACTGTCTAATCACGTTTATTTTAAGTTCATAACCGAAATATGATTTCTTAAAACGATTTTATTTATATGTATCGTCATTTTTTTCCTCATTTTGGTCTACAAAATAAAATTTAGAAAAATCAAATTCACATTAAAATTCATAAATTAAAAATACATCATGAAAAGTAAAGTTTTTGAAATTATTTTTAAAATGTGTCATAAAACTAGATTTACTTATTTATACATTAGTGAATTACAATGAACAACTTTTTAAAAATATTTTTAAAATTATACTCTTATACTATATATAAGAGGATATGTAAGATATAAGATTGCATAAGATAATTATCTATTGTTTAAATGGTTAAACTAAATTAAATTACATTGAATAACAATTCTAATGTTTGTAATTACATTGCCTATAAGAAAAATATCCTGTAGTAAAAAAAAAATCATTTTTTCAATTTAAATACAAGGTAAAATAAGAATAGCTTCATTAGCATTAATTAACCGGATTCAATCTTAAAAACATTAACTGAACGAAAGATAATAGAGTTAATTGTTTAATAAGGATCCCGCCTTTGACCCAGATTCTCTAAACGTTTTTTAGGCTTACATTTTAATGGAAAATTATAAAACAAGAGATTATGCTTTCCATTTTTTATCATATCATTCATGTATATATATATATATATATATATATATATATATATATATATATATATATATATATATATATATATGATAAGGTTCTAGACGTGTTTATCAACATAAATACAGAGGCACGTCTAAAACTAAACAGCTCTCACAACACATCACAGGCAAACAAAACATTCTTTTAAATTTGATTTCCCCAAAATTATTCACCTCGAACAAAATAATTTTATATGAAATATCAAAGAAATTTTAACTGTAGAAAAGTTTTAAAATCGCGCAATAAAAATAAATCAGACATACTAAATCTCAAAACATGTTATTCCAATTTAATTCAGATTAAAAATATACAACATAAACCAAATACCATTTATTACTCAAAAATACTGAAATTCCGTCTACCTGTACCTGAGAAAACCCCTAAAAATCCCCATCCCTAACCTTTTTTTCAAAAATTCCCTAGTTCAGTTGTATACTAGTATTGTTATATTTAATAGTAGATGCCAATAGCATATCCACCAGTAACATTGTAAGTAGTTTCAAACTCATCCATATTTTGTGATTATATGTAGTATTTATTCTGACGCATGTTTTTATATATTTGTACTGTAGCTAACTTTATGTTTTGATATAACCTTTGTAACTTATATAATTTTATTGTAACCTGTTTTTTCAATGTGGGGGATGATTATGAGAACAATATAGTCGCCAAAATAGTTGTTTTTAGTTATTGACTGAACCTCAAGAGCTTCCTTATTAAACATATAATAATAACAGTCAAGAAGTATATCCTTATATATAAATAAATTAATCATAATTATTGAAATAATTAATCATATCAAGCCAATATCACAACTGAAATGAAGCAACTAAATTGTTATATATATTAATATAAATTAGTTTTCATTAGGGGATATGGCCTAGCCATAGAATGATCACATAGTTCTAAAACAAACTATCGGGTAACAAGTTGCAAGTTTGATGAGTTCACCTCAGGAAGGGGTGGAATATTATTTCCAGAACAGTGACCAGCAGGATCCCTCTCACAGAGAACCGCTTGCTTACAAATAAGATTTAAATCAGGAAGGTGAAATTTTACATAACTGAGTTGGAACTTGCAAATGGTGGCCTCTGAGTGGATCCCGAAACCGCCACCGCCTCTCTCCCTAATGACCCGTCTCAATAATTACAGAAAGCTTTCCAGTTTAGAATAAAACAGCTCTCCCACCCGCCTGTGTTTACAACAGTTAGGTCAAGGCTTATTACAATTTTTGTATATGTAATAAGTTGGGATAAGAAAACATATAACAAATTTTATTTATATTATTAAACATCAAAACAATTATGAAAATAAAAACGTTTAATAATAAAAGATACAATAATATAGATTCGGTCAAAAAGACCGTGCTGATTTTCTACCTTAATGAAAATCCAATAGTGGAGGGAGGGGAGAGTGTCCCATTTTTGGGTTTTTCGATTATATCTCGAAAACAGTAGCCTATAGAAAATTATGTTTCTAATAAAAATTAAAGCTAATTAAATTTCCTATAAAATTTATTGTATACATATTTATTGAACTTCCAACGGTTTTCGAGATATACGTTATTGAAAATCAATACTTTTCCAAAAAAAAAGTAATTTTGACCTCATTTTTGTCATTTCTTCAAGTATATTCCACGATCGTTTATTAGAGAAAAGGTCTGAAACAAAGTTGTAGAAAATAAAATTTACTTTAATTTCATATATACATTAGACTTGAAGCAAATATTTGACAAAAAGTGAGGTAAAAATTATTTATTTTTCGAACATTCGAACGTATATCTCGGAAACGTTAGTAGTTCGACAAATATGTATCGAGTTAATTTTAAAAAAACATTAATAAGCTTTAATTTTGACTTGTAGCATACTTTTCCTCTACCCCCCACTGTAAGCTCACCCTCAGGGGCGTGGACTTACGGTATGTTCAACTTCTAAATACTCTGAACAATGTTGTGAAGTCAAAAATTATCGCATGCACTCTACAGTATGTTTATTTACTGGACTATTTGGTAGGCGCCTTTTAATTTTAAATGAATAATTCCCCAACTCCCATATGCCTCCAACAAATCCAAAAAACAAACATGTTTGTGTGTGTGTATATATATATATATATATATATATATATATATATATATAGAGAGAGAGAGAGAGAGAGAGAGAGAGAGAGAGAGTAAGTATCTACTTATATAACATATTTAATTCAATTAATGATATTCCGATGCTTCATAATCATAATTTTCCTCCTCTACTTTTTTATTATTTATTTATCTCTCAGTGATTACCCCCACCATATCTTATTTCCACCACATTGGGAAAAGTCCCTTTTTCCCCAATACTCTGGCTTGTATAAATACATAATTGTCATCAAATTTCTTCTATTTTCATTAGAGAGACAAACCATTAGAGGCTTCTGGTTTTAATATAATAAAACCTTTCTCTCATTAAGAAAATATCTTTAAGTTTTTAATAAAACTAGTCTAATGATGAAAATAGGAGGGCAATGGTTTATATGCTTAAAACCGTAATTTACTTAATTCCTCTCCAAACTTATTCCAAAGTTATTGTGAGCTATAATATATACGGTTTTGATTTCTTAAGTACAAAATACAATAAAAGTGACATATAATTCATTAATTCTGCTTCAATCCTAAATGAAAGTTTATGTCCGAAATTAATATTATTATTTGAATAACTGTAATGAAAGAAGCAGACCATAGAGTCTTCAATCTTATCGACCCTCTGCGGTTCAATAATTAATACCTACGTAACTGGTAATCTAGAAGGTTACGTGGCTCGGGAAGTGAATTAGTTGAGTGAACGAGATCGATCAAGTACACCAGTTTTATTTGCATAGCGCCGATGAAACCAAACCGATCTAACAAACAGGCAACAAGGCGCTCCTTCCTTCCCAGTCATGTGAAATACAATAATAATAACTCTGGAACACTGGTAATTCTATTCTGTGTGAAAGTTACTGGATAGCTTCGTGTTTAAGAAATAAATACCTAAACCAGATACCTATCCTTTCATAGTCAACTCCATAACAACACAAATCCACTAATATTTCAACTTGCCTCCCATTCTATTCCCGGTAACCCTCTAAAGCGTCTGAAAAGAAAACGGCTACGGGGCCTTTTATACAGAACTTTAATTGAAGTCCTACCAATGTAAGGTTAATTTATTTGTTTCCGTAATCATTTTCCCACACATTTAATACTTGTATATGAGGCGTTGAATTCCAAAACCAGCTGGCTAAAATTTCCAGAATATTTTGTTTAATAGTTTTTCTACGAGAATATAGGTGAAAGGTTGTCATCTAAAAGTAGATAAATCACATTGAAGACGAACATACAAAAAAAAAATTTCCCTTCCTAATCCAGTCTGACCTTACAAGTTTATGGAATTCTCGAAACCTGTTAATCAATCGTTATTCAATACAATCCTCATATAAAGTAACTTTTTTCTAGTACCTCAGGCAAGTTGCAATATATTGAATTTTATAATTGAAACTGAGGCTAATTGCTTACAATAATACGAATGCCTGTGCAATTCGTAATTCTATTTCCCTCACATAGTGTTTTTTTCAAAGAAAGTAAGTTTGATCCTATTTTTCTTTGTATTGAAGTATATGTTTCCCATGTAGTCCAGAGTTCCATTTGCTTTTTTTTTGTTTTGAAATGCGTGTGTTTTTTTTTAATCTTAAATCAAACTCAAGATTCTATTTCCTTCACACCCAAAATGAGAGAAATAGATTACAATCGGAAAAAATGTAAGTGTAAGAAAATAGAAAAATACTTTATATATAGGTATATATATTCACTATTTATATTAATTTAATATAATATTTGTTATATTAATCTAATGTTCGATTTCTTCTACAATTGTTAAATCATCACTAATATTATTAAAACGCCCATGTAAGGCTTACCAAGCCGATCTGGAAATAAATGAATAAATAAAATTTAAAAAAAATAAATGTTCGATTTTTTTTAATGTTTAAATGTATATTATAATGTCTTACCATATTAACTAATTACCTGATATCTTTTAATCGAATAGTTGACTTATTAAAAATTCCTTCGCACTATAAACATTTTATTATTTGAATTTTGAGTGTTTACTATTTCCCTTATTTCGCTAGTACCATTAGTAGACTTTTATAAAGATGTTTATGAAGAAAAAACTTTTTTTACATAACTCTAATGGAAATTCCGAAAAGAGGATAGAATGACCCATATATACATATTTTGAGTATATACATAGACCTTTTAGAAATAGCAAATAGTACATAGTGTATAGAAATATTTAGTATATAGACCATTTGTCTCTCTTCTCTCTAATATCTTCTCTCTAATCTCTTCTCATTAGTTGTTTTCTTTTCCTCTAATATTCTTCCATCATTCCTTCTTTTTCTTTCTTTCGACTACTAATTTCTGCTCTCTTATTTGTTGTAAATTGGAATACCAAGTTAACAACTTTCTGAATGAATCTCCCTGTGCTTCATCTTTTGTTTTTATGTTGTATTAAATATTTTTAAATTTGTCAAGCTCCACTAGGTTTTTTACACCCGTGACGCAGCTAAGATAGAAGAGCTGGGACCTCTCTATGCCTGGTGTGTCCCTCCATAATTGGAGGGAGGGGTTTGGCTGGGGGTCCCTAGGATGAATGTGTTTTATAAATAAAGTACGATTGTGTTTTTAACTTATAATATAATTTTGTTTTATATTTTATTATTACTATTTATTTATTCAATGTTTTATTTTTTTATTTTAAAATTTTCATTTTATTTATATGTATATTGTTTATGTATAGAAAGTTCTTTTCTGTTATCTTTTTATTTATTTTATTTTATATGTATATTTTTTTTTCCTCTTTGTACATAATGTGTGAATGTAATCATATGCCATCTATATCACTTATTGCACACATTTGTGGCAGATTGTAATGATTACCCAATAAAAGTTAAAAATCTATCAAGTACAGCTAGATAATTTCTTTTCCCAGAGATACTTGAAGATTTGTTTTGACAGCCTTTTATCATTTATTCTGTATAACTGTCAAAAAAACATCAGTATTATTTTTCTTATTACTTCTATGTTCGTTTTTATGTATATGTTGTAATATATTTCATCATTACTTCTTCATTTCTAGGCTTCTTATATTTCTAGTTTCTCTAACTTAAAAAACAAACGCCAGAGTGCATTTTACGTAGAGGTATTGTGATTTCACTACTGTGGAGTAATGAATTATTATTAGTTTTTTCTTCATTGAGATTATAAATTTCCTTCCTTTTTTGTTAGTACATTGTATGAATTGATTCATCACCCTCTCCATTGCCTATTGCCTTTCAGAGAGGCGGTTATAAAATAATAAAAATAAAATAAAGACCATTAGAATTCAATTTAGACAAAGGTATAGACGTTGATTTGAGGAAGGTCGACAAGAGACAATGCCTCTTTTTATGATCTTTTCAAACTGGCAAGGGATGTTAGAATAATTTGAGTTGAATTCTGATGATTGAAAAGTCCTTGTTGATATATTTTATGCTTTAGTAATATATTGTAAAATTATCTTATAATATTGTATTGTGATAGAAACTGTGATATAAAATCAAGGAGATCAGAACGGGGCACTTGAGATGAAGGTAATTGAAGCCCTTAGGCTGACCCCAATTAACATCTCTTAGTAAGTTAACTACCTCCCTTCTAAAGGTTCCTCAGCCCCAACTAACTAGAGATTTATTACCTCTCTCAGTCTAACGGCAGCCTCTCAGTCTTTGCCTAGGCATTTTAACAGTTCAGAAGCTTAAAAATAGAGGTGCAAACTTCTGCACCTCAATTCTCCTGGATCGATTCAAAATTATGGTAAATTAGAATGTTTATAGAAATTTTTTTTCATGTTTCAGAAAACGAATTTTTAAATTTGAATAATTATTTTCTTGAGACGTCAACCGACATAAAAAAAAATTATAAAATTCTTGTCCTATTATATGTATTTATAGACTTATACGAACCTTATAATTCATTCTTAATTGTATAAGGCTATTATTCAGAATATTTTATTATTCATAAACAACATAAAATATATATAATGGCTATATATATAATACAAATATTTGAATAGAATTTAAAAGTAAAATCATATCTAGCCTAGAGATTTTTAAAACATGACAAGATTAATAGAACTAATAATAATGATGTATATTCTAAGATAACTAAAAGAAAACTAGATAGAGGAAAAAAAAAGAAAAAGAAAGACGATTAATTTCATATTGTAAAAAATATAAATACAGAAGATATGTAGATTGTTGGGGTATGCAGTCATAGATACATAGCAATTAAAAATAATATTTTAATTTATAATGCCGACGTCTCAACTTGCATTGCAAGCCTTTATCAGGGTTTCAGAAAAAATAGTGAACAGAAACTTCATGAGTCTATGACTGCATACCCAAACAATCTACATCTCTAAATACTTATAAGTCAACTAATACCTTATCAACTAATACAAATAAAGAATATTTGTAGAAAGGGAAAATAAAAAAATGGCGATGAAAAAAAAAATAGAAAATCAAAAATTATCTACCATAGGACAAAACCATCATAAGAAAATTATAAATTTAGACTAATGTTTTATGTCAGATATATTGGATCGACATTCGTCATGAATCATCCACACAATCATAGAGCGGTAGTCTGGAAGGAGAGGTGAAAGAGAAGCGTTTTAAATGTTCTATGGGACGAGACATTGAGAAAATAAGGAGGGAGAGAATGACAGAGAGTAGACGAGCGGATAAGAATGAAGGTTGGAATGCAGCAATGCTATAAAATGGAGTAGAGGAATCAGAGAGGCGAGATCTTGTATGTAGTGATTAGATTGAGGACTTGAATGTAATCAATAGGAAGGTGACGGGTGAAACGGCTCAAGAATTCTCAGAATCATGGCTCTGTGGAATATTTTAAGGTCATTAATAAAAATACCGATGAGATCAATTTGTAACTGTTACCTCTTTTTATAACTCACTTTGGTTTTTTATGGTCAAAACTAACATATTAGTAAATTTAGGGGTTTTGTAGATACTTCATCCATAGAATACCTTTAAAAAATCAAGCAAGAATAATAGCTCATGAGGCATGTCATGATTTATCGAAATGCATTTTTTGTTGTAGTGACCCCATGTTATTAGGTTGATGCAAAAATAATGCAGGTTTCTGGTATTCAGTAAAAGCTTCTTTGAACTCTTACAAGTAAATTTGCCGAAAATCACCCCTAGACGTCATTTTGTCGGGAGGCAGTGAATGGACTGAATTAAATGTTAAAAAAAAAAATGATTATATAGGAAAGTAAGCGAGATAAATAGGCTTTAAAATTATGTGTATAACATAGCATTGTGGATTAGTTTTGTTTACACAATTGGAATTAATAAAGTAGAAACGGAAATAAAATCCTGCATTATTTTTGCATCAACCTAATAGCTTCTACGCTCTCTGGAGCTTGCTGATTTTATGTTTATTTGCGATTCGGTTTAGTCCCAAGGACTGTATGGTTTCTCCAAGGCACGTGAAATGTTGGACTTGCTTGATGTTTTGTGATTAATTAATTAATTTAAAAAAAAAACTTCCTTTGTTTATACAAAATTTATATACAATTTATTTATATAAAAATGTATTTATTATTTAAAATATATCTTTTTTAGATGTTTGTTTCTGATGGTAGGATATATGATTCCCGAGGCAAGTTGAATTAATTGTCCAATAAATAATAAAATAAAGAAAACTGTCGAACTATAATAACCACTACTAACTTCCTTTCATAATATATAAAATTAAAATAAGTAAATAAACATTATTTGTTATGTCTTATTATGTAGTACAAAAAGAATATAAAAGATATTACCCACACAATATCAAAAACATGTAAAAGGATGTTAGCCATCGCGATAAGAGCAGCCGTTTAGAACAAACTGAGCACTTACCCCTTCCCCTTTCAACGATTTGTGAAAAGTACTCCTCTTCAACACTTGGAACTGACGGCCTAGTTGAAGTCCTGGAGCGACTCCCCCGGGTAAGATGCAAGATTAATACAATGACCCGGATGTAGGTCGAGAGGTTGGAGATAGTGCTCCTTGTCAATGTAGTCTCGGGGGACAATGCTGAAGGATGCTCCCATTATTTTTATGGCTCCGTCCTCTCCTACCATACCTAAATAAATATCAAGTATTCCATGAAGGGGCAGATTGTTTCTATCTCAGTCCTTTTGTTTGTTTTATTCACACGACGTGATAGCGGTATCTACAATCGCAATAACGCATAGTAGGAATATTCCTTCATAAGACAAAAGGAAGGAAAACCAAAAACTATAGAAAACATTTTACCCTTACTATATAGCTACATTATTATAAATCTCTACGATTATATCAAAGGACTAGCCATTTTTCGTTAGTGATCACTGACCACGAAAACTACTTAACCAATCTTTAAATTTCAATCACATCATCTCCGTAGTTCCAGGAAGGAATAGTAATAATAAAATTTACTAATTCATCATTAAATTGTAGTTAAATATGCGATAAATATGTGGATTCTAGTGAAGATTGAAAATCGACCAATAGTTGGTGAGCGGCATTTTATATATATATATATATATATATATATATATATATATATATATATATATATATTTAACATTAGAGGTTACAAAGATTACAAATATAAACCGAAAAATCTAAAATAAAATTTAAATATTTTCAGTTAAATTGTTAGCTAAAACGCTATAAATATATGGTGTGACACATGAATCTCAGTGAAGTTTAAAAATCGATCGATATGTGGCGAGAGCCATTTTGCAAACAGAGTTTGCAACGGTAAAACTGTTGAACCCATCTGCACCAAATTTTAATTACACCATTTTCATAGTTCCAGAACGGTTTGGCAATAATAAATTTATAATTGTAAATATTTTAATGTACAATGTTAAGTGGCAGAAACGAGATTTTCTACACTGTCTTATACTTTTATGGTTAGAAATTAAACTTCAACCAGATGAAATCAGTAAAATTATTACTAAATCAAAATATCGATGCTTCACCTTTTGACATTACCTGTAAAAATATGACTCATGGGCCTTATAATGCATGTGTAAGCACTGATAATGCAGTCCGTTATCCGCAAGAGTTTCTAAATAGTCCCAGTTCATCTAGATTACCAACTCATTTATTAAAATTAAATATTAGATGTCAAATTATGCTTTTATATAATCTTCTAACACCTAAGCTCTTCAATTTTAATCAGGTTATAAATTACAGATATGTGTAAAAATATCATTGAAAAAATAATACTCAATTGCCCTTTAACAGGCAATGTATCCTGGAGGATACTCTCATATTCAATGGCTTTTGCTCAATATATGATAAAATGTCCGATACATTATCCTACTCATTATGGTCTAATATCCTTTATTTAACCTTGAATTTCATGATACATGAGTGGGGGTTAGCGTGGCTTTAGCAATTCAAAGGAAAGAAATGTTTTCAAAAATCCCCGGCCCGATCGTTAGAGGGTTAAAATTGTCTATGTTCATTGCTTTGTAAGCTATATATTTATTTATTTATTTATTTTTATTATTTTTTTAATTTAGTTTTTTTTTTTTTTTCGAATGGGCCAACAGAGGACCACGTGCCAATTTCAATTCTTTCTTCCTTGTTCCTTCCTTTTCTTCCAGTATGCCTTTATCCGTTCACCATGTTTCCTCTTTCTGTCCTCAGACCATTTTGCACCAGTCCTTTTCACTTTCCTGCCCTAGAATCCATCCATTGTCAATACTTTTCGCCGAAAGACTTCTCTATTATTTATTTCCTCTATTTTATATTTTTTTTTTTTCTAAATCCCTTTTTACTTCATCGACTTGTTGTCGATTTCTTACCCCACAGATATCTGAAAATCTTACCTGTCAATCTACTATCAGGCATTCGATATAAGTGACCAAAAAACATCAATCTTCTTTTTCTCATTACATGTGATATATTTCCTACATTTTGATATATTTCATTATTACTTCGTAACCTCCAACCTTCTATTGTGTTTTGTGGGCCTAATATTTTCCTCATGATTCGCCTTTCTAGTTTTATTTTATTTCTTTTTTTACCTTTGTAGTAATCCTACAGAAGAGACGTTTATTTTAAAATTGTGCCAAAAGCACATTATATGAATCAAATTTTTGAAATATCAATAGCTTTCAACAATAAAGAACAATAAAAAAAACTGATATAAATGAACGAACTGAAAAAAAAAATAAAATGAGTGAGTATAAAAAAAATAAAATAAAAAACATTCTGATAGTCAGAATTAGATCTTCTCAATTTTTCAATTAGCCTTCCTGTAGTTTTAAAATATTTCTGTATTCCAGTAGTTCCTTTTTATAGTTCTTCTTAAGCTTCCTGTTGGGGAGGCCATGTACCCTCTTCTATTAGAGAAGCCCTTACAAAATTTTGTCTCTCGTCTTTGTGGCATCATAAGTGGCAATCATTTAAAATATGCGAATATGTTTGCTGCGTTAGTCAGTCACATTTAGAAGCGTCTGAGTTTAGTAAGTGAAACCGTTTCAGGTAGTAGTTAGTTGGTCCGTTAGTTTGTAATGAGTACTTTTGGGTATTTTATAGTTTTGTGAATGGTCGTCCTTTAGTAAATTGCTGCCAATGCCTGCTCCAGTCCTAAAAGTCAGTTAGTATGTCTTACTTAATATACGTAAAAGGGTCTGTATTGTATTCATTAGTAAAATTTTTATCGTTAGCAGCTGTCCGCTATTTCGTTTCCAGTTATACCAATATGTCCTTTTATCCAAATCAAAAACGTTCTAATGTCACGGTCCATTAACTTACTGTAAGTATTTTTTGTATTTTATTATTTTTTATCAAGTTTATCACTATTTTATTTATTGTCAGTATATATATATATATATATATATATATATATATATATATATATATATATATATATATATGTATGTATGTATGTATGTATGTATGTATATATTTACTAAAAGGCGGAAAATTACACCTTACTGAATTTTTAACTTCTTCTATTAAACGTTATATTCTTTTTTAGGGACTTCCATTCCCATATATTTCAATCAGAGCTGATAAAACGTATTGATTAGGATAACTAAAAAACTAATTCAATAAAAGAAAGCAATATTTTAAGATTTTACAAAGCAACTTTAAATTTGCGAAATTTAAACCGTTGTATCGTCGTATCTCGTTCATTAAGCTCTATACCGACCAAGTTCTACGAACATCACATGTAAGCTCCGTGGGAAAAGACTGAGTTTCTGGATTGCGAAATTCTATAGAGGTATAAAAAATTTTTGTGAAAGTGAGGGAATTTTTGGCATTCTAAAAAAAAAACAAAAAAGAAAAAAACAGTTGGTCTCACTGAGGGGGGGGGGGGGGGGGGGGGTGATTAAAAATCCCAAAAAACTGCGTTATTTTCTTCACCAATATTAGAAAGTGAAACGATCAGGTAAATATTGTCCATTTATCTTTTTCGTTTGTCAGTCAAGTCCATTGGTCACTTTGAGCTTCGTGTGTTTGTTACAATATTAGGTTAACTTTCGTGTGCTTCTATTTAATGAAAAGGTGCTTCACTTCAACCAAGGAATTTAATTTCCTCTTCCAGATCCAATTATTCAGGACGTTCAGTTTATTCTCCGATCCGCCGGCTTGGACAGAAAGCAATTAGAAATATATCAAAAAAAAAAAAAAAAAAAAAAAAAGAATTAGGTTAGTAAATTAAAAAGTTTGGCTTGATTAAAGTTTAACCATAATAATAATTAGCATAAAAATTCAATTAGGATAATCCATTCACTCTTCTTCACTGATCCCTCAGGGCTGAATGACAAAATAAATAAAAGTTTGGCACGGACCACTCAATTTATTCGTATTTTTTTATTTCTTGTCTTTATTTTTTAATTAAAATCTATAAAAATATAAATTAAATAAATAAATAAGATTTATTAAAAGACGTGGCTTAAAGAGAACAGCACCCATAGATTCATTCTCCGAATATTCAGCCAAGTAATATATTTTGGCAAGAAGGTATTTCATCTAATTTCTCCTAAGAATTATTACGTAAGGTAAAAAATATCGGTTGCCAGCATATATTTTATTTTTTTAAATTTCTTTCTCTAACAAGTATTTATACTAAATACCACCTTGTACAGAAAGCCTAAGTTTATGCGTCAAAGTTTAAAAATCTGCATAAGATATTTTGGTATTTTGGATTTCCTTCTCACGTGGAGATCAAATTTAATGAAGCAGATCGGCAGGTCAAAGAAGCAACTTAATCAATAATAGATATTAAAAATGTTTACAGCTCAAAAGACATACGCCAGAGTTTTATTTAATTAAAATAACATGGACCCAGTTTTTAGAAGACATAGAGGAAAGCATTTTAGCGTGCTGGCATGGGTATTTTACCGGGCTCGATCAAATTTTTATGTATGAAGTTTGATAGTAAATTTGACCAGCTTTCAGTTGAAAAAAAAAAAGAAATTTAGGTTTGGACAAATGATTTCGGAGTTATACCCGAAAGAGTACCGACAAATTGTTCTCGCGAAGTGTGACTTGCAGCAAGTAAGCCTATCTTCGGTGGCCAAAACATTCGAAAACTAATGAGCAAAAAAAATGAATTGAACCAGATTTGTTGAATATTTAATTTGCTTTAATAATGCATAGATCACAAAATGTGCTAAAAGTAACGGTTTCTAAGGTATTTGAACAAACGGCTAAGAACATACGATTTTTAACCCTGGTTCTGACCTTGATTGGCCGAGTCAATTATTTTCATTCAGAACAGTGAATAGATTACACCAATGCATTCCAAAAAAAAAGTGTGAAATAACTCGGTATTTTGTCCTATCGGGCTCTAAATGACCCGTATGGCGCTATTTTAGCTCGAAATACCTGTTCATTCATTATGAAGTCCAAACCCAGTCAAATTAACTGTTATCTCACTTTTATACAAGGATTCAGAAAAGAAGGTAGCCTCAGAATTCTATAATATAGAAAAGTATTTCTAACAATGGGTAGTTCTTTCACAAGTTTTTGTAATACCATGTTATATATTATTATATTAATATGCATGTTGCTAAATAGTTGTATTTTTCAATGTATAGATTAATAAAAAAGAAATAAATAAACAAACTCTATCCTTTAATATTAATATCGCTAGTCAGAATGAAACAAATAATTGTAATAAAATCGACCATCTCAGCATCCGCGTTTCATACGAAAAACAAAACGCAGTCGCGAAAATAGAATGAAATTGTCCCTCTTCGGAGAACAAGAAATGGATCAGACAACCATCTCAACCCCTCTTTCCCCCTCAGGTATTTCAGATATTCTCCTCATGTCCTGGACTCTGTTGTCTGGACAGAAAAATTCAGAAAATCCGAAGAGACGGTCCACTCCTTACCCTCCTTATCTTGGAGCCTTCCTGACAGCCTCTTTACCCCGCAACCTCACCTTTTCCTTTCGTAAGAGGTCTTTATTGTCACATCCTGTATTTTTTACTTTGACACCTACTTGTTGAAATAGTTTTTAGGGTAATAGTTTTAGTGTGAAATGTTTTACATAACTCTCCACCAGTTTTCGATTAAACATTTATCAAGAAAAATAAAAAATAAAACTATAAAAGCCAAATCTTTCCTGAGCTCAGCAGTTGTTTCGTTGCTCTTCATGTTTCGGGGAAAAATGTTTTCCTTTTTTTAAGTTTAATCTCTGAAACAATTTATCTCAACAAGTAGCTTTTAATGTATGACGTATCGTATAATACTTTTTTTTAATAATAATTAATAATTTGAATGTACAGTGTAATTTGAATGTATATACAGTAATTCTACATGTCGTATTTTAAACTTTTTACATGCCATTATTAGTTCGTTATTAGTACTTTTAACCCTCTAAGTCACTGTACATTGAAGCTTAAAAATGCACTTTTAACTATGGCATAGATTTGATCGGGTCGAATGTAAAATATTTTAAAATATGCCATGTGAAAACACTATAAATAAGTAAGTTTAAACAAATAATTATTGTAAAAAAAGTATTATATGTTATAATATAACATATATTTAACAAGTTACTATTCATAACTCAATAACTCAGCAAGTAACTATTCATATGTTACATAAATAGGTACTTGTTGAGTTAAATTGTTTTCGAGCTCGAAACTGAAGATGGAAAACAATTTTTTCCCAAAACTTGTAGTGGTATGTTAAATATATTCAGTAAGGAATAGAATGCCCGAATTAGATTGTGACAAATCACTATTTTTCACGCTGGCGTTTCGGCTTCAAAAAAAAGATACATCAGATGAAAACTAGAAAATATACAAAAGAATAGTATTACAAAAATGAAATATTATCTTTCTAATTTTATTTATGATTTTAGAACTATTATTAAAACAATTTTTTATATTTTTTGTAAAATTATGTTGTTTTTTTTAATGTTTTATAATTTATTATTGGCATTCGCGTTTTATTTTTATTAAACTCACTTGTTTTGTCTCTATAAAACTATGCCTTATTATTTTTCTAATCTCAGCCTGATTACCAATAATTTAATATTTTCTTTTATTTTCAGTGTCTTGTATTTTTTTTTAACATGTTTTTTTTTCACTAATCTTGTATTTCATATACCATATCTTGGTATTTTATTTATTTTATCAGCTTTATTTCTGTATTTTTTTTTTATTACGAAACTTTTAACTGACAATTCTTTTATTAGCCCTTATGATGAACACCAATGTTCTGGCCAACACGTCGGCATAAAAAATAGAGATTTGTTTAATTTAGTATCTCTTAATTGTATGATCCACTATATATCTTTAAGGAATATTTATCACTTTTCCTTGCTTGTTCCACCACCCTCTGGAATTCCCGTTCTCCTGATATCAGACATGCTCTTACCCTAAGCTCATTTAAACCTCTCCAATCCCAACACCTGCTCACGATGCAGCCAGAAACACACTGACAGGGAAATTATCTGTAATTGTTAATTTGAGCTACATCAACTGAGCTAGAGTGTCTCAAAATGTTATATTTTCGTCTGTGAAAAATTTTACACATTTTAAGGGTAAACAGTACACCAGAACAATATAGACCTCTTGCCAAAAAAACATACCTTTTTCAAAAATAAAAATTGACTGATTAAATTACGTTTTACATTAAATTAATAATAAAATTTCAGTTATTGACATTGTACCCTCCACATTTTGATGTTACACTATAAAAAATTTTATTATACGTTATAAAAATCACTGTTACATTGTCTTAAAAATAAACAATAATAATTAACTTATTGCATTATTTTGTAAAATAAATTAATTACAAAACTTACCTATCGCCATTAGACGGTTAACCGGAGGCAGATATGAGGAGTACAGGTGGGTGGAGGCAGATTGTTTGTTCTCAATAAATAACCCACCTCCACCAACCTGCACTCGACACATGATCTCCGTAGGTGGTGGCTTCTCTGCTTTATACTAATTACCTTGCTCTTCTCAAAATACATTTTCCGAGAGGCGTTCTGGGCATATGTTCAACGATGAGCTTGTCCTACACATGGAAACCGATATTTAAATCTTGAATGATTCGCAGGCTCAATAAAAAAAAAAAAAATGTAACTATCAATTTTTTTTTTTTGCGGAATTGCTGTAGAAGAGTTTAAATCAAAACTTCTGTTATAATGTAGTTCGATCCAGGGAGACCTCAAAACGAAGGCTTTCTTAATCAGTCTTTCATTCTTAGATTCATCAGTATTTTAATCAGCCTTCCGCTCTAATCCATTATATTTCTCCCGTCATTCCTCTTCCCAGGCTCATGCTTAATCTTTTGATTCTATTCAGGTCTTTCGGTTGAGTCCTAAATAATTCATGGTATCTTTCATGAAAATATATTCTCAATTCAGAGTATCCATAGTTGAATCAATATTCCCTAGTTATTTTTCAATGATGAAGAAGATTTCAAGTAATTATACGATTAATTAACTTACAAGGGGACGTTTGGAGTTGTAACCCACATATTTGAATGCCGATTTTAGGGTTGGTAGTAGGGACCTATAATAGTGCAAAACTAGAGTTGAATCCGCCAATTAGGAGCCGAGAAAAAAAAAAATAAAATATAAAAATCACGTTGTTTTTTTCTCAGTTCTCAGTCAAGATAGAGAAATAATTCTTTCACATTTTATTGCAGTTATGTATGCTATTAGATATAAAAAATACTTTTGTTATGCTACCCGGCTTTAGGGTGCTCAAAAATGACAAAATTCCAAGAAAATCCAATGTAAATCAGTGGAAACTTTTTTTCATGAACAACTGATCTCAAATCTCGATTAAACCAAAAACTTTTTTTTATTTTGAAGAGAAAAGATTTGCCCGGTCGGGATTCGAACCCGAGTCTCCACTCTGCCTAGTGGATAAGGCACCACGCTAGAAAAGTGGAGACTCGGGTTCGAATCCCGACCGGGCAAATCTTTTCTCTTCAAAATAAAAAATATATTAATCAACAACAATTAATTATTTCAAACAAAATTTTCCTCATCTTTATTATAAAAATAAGACGTTTTAAAATGATCTATTTCTATTATTACTTTAGTTTTTACACAATAAATTTCAAATAAAACCATTAAAAAAAATATACATATTTTTAACCTAAATCTGATATTAATTTTAGATTATTCATCAATCTTAGGATTTCAATGCAATTTGAAATAAAAATATGTCATTTTAAAACGTGTTATTTGTACAATGTATGTAAGCAAAATTTTTAAACTAAAAACTGATATTTTATTCAGATTCCTCATCTCAAAAAACATGTAGAAACTTGACTTTGTCGAAATTAAAAATACTTTTTTTTTACCTTTAAAATTTTGTAGGATTTTAGAAGGCAAGGGGGCTGTCAATTTCTGAATAAATGTAAATAGTTATGTATAGTTTAGCCCAAATCCGGAGGTCGCAGGATTTCCCCTTATTGAAATATCTCAAGTTATAGCTGACCTTAGATTTTTTCATTCACATCAGTTTTTGTCCTAAAATCTGTAGTAAATCCAATGTTATACGCATGAATAAAAAGCAGAATGTATGCTGATTATAGTTATGCTATTACTGTTGTCAAATCTCATCTTCAAAATTTTAACCTCCTCGAAAAGGGTAAAAAAAAACCAATATTTTTTTATTTTGATAAAATTTCACATATAAGAGTTTTATGGCGCATTAATTCGAGATTTGAGGTCAGTTGTTCATGAAAAAAAGTTTCCACTGATTTACAGCGGATTTTCTTGGAATTTTGTCATTTTTGAGCACCCTGAAGCCGGGTAGTGTCTTGAGTATAACGAAAGTATTTTTATATCTAATAACACACATAACTGCAATTAAGCGTGAAAGAATCATTTCTCTATTTTGACTGAGAGCTGAGAAAAAAAAAAAAACGTGAGTTTCATATTTTTTTTTCTCGGCTCCTATTGCTCATTGGTGGCTATAACGCTAGTTTTGCACTATTTTAGGTCCCTACTACGCACAAAAAAAAATCGGCAATCAAATCTGTGAGTTCAAACGTTTTACAACTTCAAACGTCCCCTTGCTGGTAATTATTAACCTTATATGATTACAGTTTTAACAATTTAGAACTAAAATAACTTATATATAACATTAAATAGATAGGTAAATCTTAAATGCGATAAGACAAAACAAAATACAATTCAAATAGCTACTAGTATATATATAGTGTAAATAGTTAATTAGTAAAAAATAAATTTTAAATATTAATAAATTATTAAATTAAATATTATATAATTATAGGGCTTATAAAAAAAATAACCATTCTTTCATCTGTGTGAATCCCAAGAACTATAGACACATTTATCTTATTAATTGTTTACCAACAATTTATCCTGGTTAGGGAAGGAAATAGAAATATGACGCTGTCTTCTGAAATTCTAATTTCAAAATCAAAGTTTTAAGCAATGATTTAAAAAACTTTTCTCGTTTCTTTGAAAAACGGTCATTTTTTTGTATTATAAAATAAACATTTGATTTAAACTGTCCCTTTTAATGGCATATAGATAGTTTTAAACGTTTATGAAAAAACATTTTTCACATGACACAATATTTTGTCATGGGACAGGGTTCGGTAGAACATTAGGCCATATAATATGATACATTTTGTGTCGACAATACTTTAAAAAAACAATAAATGAAAGGAAACAAATAAGGAGAAGAAACTATTAGCATATATACAATGTTTAAAAAAAAAATTTATAAAAAATACTTTAAAATATTTAAACTGCTCGTTTTATATTGGCATTGTTTAATCTGAGGGTTAGGGACATGATATATTTTTGAAAAAATACACATCTAAAGAAGCCCATTTTGATGGATAATGTTATTTTTTCTATTGTAATGTATGTCCACAATTCTGCAGTATTAAAGAAAATAAAAGAGCTTTTCTATTCCTTTTTACAATATGCCAGTCTGAATATTACAGAAACGTGGGCAAAAAATACAGAAACAAATAAAGAAAAACATAAATTATTCATATTCACATCCAATTTTAACTTTTGATTCCACTTGATAATTAAAAATAGAAATATTTAACAAACAAACAACTCTCTTGTCAGCGTCTTCCTACATTATGAGCAAGTGTTAAAATAGCTTTAAATGATTATTTTTGTTGGGGTAGGGTGAAAAGGTCGTAAGGACGACATGTTGTGTGTTAGAACAATAGATAAAAATAAAATATATCAATAATATATATCCTCAAATTTACACTGTTTTTATGATTGTGGGTCGAAGAACGTTTCTAGTGCTTTTCGTGCATAATCTTAAATCTAGTTTACTGATTTTTCCATAGAAATATTTAATTATATGCGGTAAGTCTATATTGTAACTTCTAGGAAATAACCCACCGTAAGAAATTTTACAGCCTTCAACTTAACAATGTGTATTTTATCTTTATTATCTTATCTATCTATACATATATTTTTTAAACGCCGTAAGACGCGAAAATTTAGTTCTGATCAATTTTCCTGCCTATAAAAGGTTTAAAATAACACCGAACAGGATGTCATTAATAAAAATAATATTAAAATAATTATCGTTTTATTGAACTTCCGAAGTTTAAATTCAAATACTGACAAATATTTTTACTTGAAATTATAATTAACAAGCAAAACACAAATGATTCGCAATATATTTATGAATCAATTGTTATTGCCAAATTAACGTATGATAATATAGAAATTATTACAATTTATTTTAAAGCAATGGAGGCATAATGACCTCAATACACATTTTTTCCTAGACCTCATTAAATTTTCAAAATTCCATCAGAACCTTTCCAACCACGCTTACCCTCTGGCTCATTCATTATCCAGTTCCACGCATCCTTACAATCCACCTCGCAGATTAAAACGACAAAGACCCCCAGACCTATAGTAAATATTTATAACATCTGAGTTATGAAGATGGCCAGCTTCTCCTCTCAAGTACTAAGCGATATAGCTTTATATACCGTGATATAGCTCTTTTTCAATCCTCCTGGATTTAGACTCTATTGACGCAGCTGAGAGAACAGCGTTGGGATTACTTTGGACCTTGCTTGCCCTCCTATCAGTGAGGGGACAAGCTTTGTCAGGGCTTCCTCCGAGATGCTACTTGTTTATATTGTATATATGGTAACTGTATTTAATTTCTTAATCTAAGATGGTTTTTGCACCTCCTGAGGATGAGCACGGAGAGAATGGTCAGGATAACGTATGAGACGAGAATAGAAAGAAGAATACCACGGATCACCTGGGAGGAAGGCGTGCGGGAGGCGTTCAGGAAGCGAGGCCTGGACTGGAGCAGGAGGAGAGAATTGGTTCAAGAAAGGAACACTTGGGTCAAGCTCTACAGAGAGAATCCCGCACTGCACAGCGGTAGAGAGGGAAAAATTGTAATGATGTATTTAATATCTTTTTATCTTTATTTCTGATGTTTATTGCTTTATATATATTTTTTTAATTTATTTTATATTGCTATTTTTATATTTTGTATATTGTATAGTTAGTGGGTTTTTTTTATTATTATGTATATATATATATCATATTATGTATGAATGGATTCATTGTCATCTATATTATCCATTGCTATTGAGTTATGCAGCTAGTAATGTTTATTCCATATAACCTTTTAAATTTATAAAAACAATTTTATTAAGTTACGATTGCACGTTTTAATGTTTAACAAGTATGATGTTGGAGCCATCAATATTCGTTGTGTTAAAGTACCTTTCTTAGTTCAAAGCTAAAACTAAAATGTTAGACGATTCTTCAATCGTTTTGGCTGTACCTCGATTAATGTCATTATAATAGTAACTTCATCTTCAAGCCAAATAACTAATTTCCTAATTCGATTCTTCTTCAACAATTTCACTACTTCATGAAGTAGGTCATTTCTTTTCCAAACAAAACATCTCATAAATTAAATACACTGCCCTTTCATTGATACTTACAATACATTGCCAACAGAAGCAAAAATACAAAGCCATATATGAAGCTCATAAAGGCGAGCAGTAGATCCTTCGCCCAATGGAATAAGACCTCGGAGGCAGTACGTGTCCAATATCTGGCTTCCTCCCAGTGTTTTCCTAAGCCCCAAAGGCACGAGGGAATCTTTAAATTGTCTCTACCACGAATTCTCTCCCAAAATATTCTCTAATATTCTTCTACTGAGAATTCTAAAACAAATCTCAGAAGCCAGCTAAAATATGCCACTCTGCTGAATAATGAATCGTCAAAAATGTCAACGTTAAGTAGTGATAGTAATTATTTCGTTGAATTGTATCCAGCCTAGACAACTTTTATTAAAATAGATAAAACTGTTTTGCAGTTATTTTGATTAAGCGCGAACATCACATGATTTGGTTTCTGGTGATTGGGCCTCATTATCTACCTTTCAAATCATTTCCGATAACAGGTAAAATATCTTCCGAATATCACTCAACGGAATCTACTAGCAACTGAAACCAATTTACTGTTTGTTAAATGTTTGCTATCCTAAAATTGGTTCTGTTTTATCTGGAATATGTTTCAAATACATTTCTTTTAGTTACTAACCGAGTGATTGTAGGATAAGAAGTTGAAACGTTAAGATGGTATAGTTAGCTTCGAAACTATTCTGATGCTGATAGTTTCCAAACCAGAGGGAAACAACTGGAGCGTAACATTACATTATAAATATATTTTTTTTTCTGTTATTTTATTTATTTCTTATTGTACAAATTGTGTGAATGGGTTCATTAAGCCATTCATATTACTCATTTCCCACATTTTTAATATTTTCGTAATATAAGATAAATTATTTACGAAAAATGCTTCATTATATAAATTCTAATTAAAAAAAAAAAGAAAATTTTCAAGATCAAGAATAGTTGTTTTATCATAGAGGTTTCATATTAATGGCGAAGTATATAAGTAAATTGTTGCTAACAATTCACATTCATTCACCTGTTTTGTGTACATTTAATGTGACAAAGTAACTTAAGTTTCATTGTTAAATGAAAGTACTACCACTTAGTATTACAATCAGTCCTATAAAATCTGTTTTATTACTTCTTTTTTTTTTTTATTGCGATATAATAGTTAAATGAGTGGCCAGGCGTTTAATTATGTTTATAATTATTTTCTTGTTAAAGGCGGCTACAAGATATGTATAACCAACCGAGCAATAAAATTATTTTCCTTTAATTTTTTTTTTAGAAGCCTGTGTTGGTCGAACGTAATACTAGATTTCTTTAGCCTGTAGCTGTTTTAGCTCGTATAAAGCCTTAGCGGTGTGGCTTTTATTTTCTGGTGGAAAAAATAAATAAATTTTACACTTCTCGTTCCACCTAAAATGGGTTGGTATACCTGAGGAATTTTCCTCCTCAATTCGGGGTACATAAAGGCGCTAAAAGGTAGGTAAACTCCAGAACAGTTTGCACCCTATTCTAGTAAATTAAAATAAAAATTTCCTAATATGTATTAAATTGTCAGCATGTGAACTATAAATATACTGTAAACAATAAATAATAAATTAATTTTTTTTAAATGTAAGAGTAAGATTAAAATAAATTATAATTCAGGTACTATACTAAAAGCAAAATAATTTATTTTCTTTAATATAGGTGACATTTAATTGCGATTGCCATATTTCAAAGCCCTGAAAAATTACGATGCTTAATTTTTATACAAAATACTTTTCAATTTAAAAAAAAAAAAAGGTAACAACCAAGGTCGCAGAAATAAAATGTTTTTTGCTACGATTGAGCATTCATATTTTTTTCAAGGTTTGGAAATTATCGTCAAACGTCACTTATATTAATTTAAATAAATTGTAGGAGATATTAAGACATTTATTTTTAAATCAGTATTTATTGCTCTAACGGGTCTCACAGATTCAAATATTTATTAAAGCAGTTTTAATAAAAATAAAATTTTATCTAAAAAATATTGATAAAGATCATAAATTAATCTCTTGACGTATATTCATAAAAACTCCAATTAATTATCTAGAAAGATAAATAAATAATCTATACATAAAATAAAATCGTATTTCAATAAAAGTTTTACATTAAAAGGTCTCTAAAACATCTTCTGTTTAGATGCCTCTGAGGGTCATCGAGAATAAATGGGAAAGTAAGTTGAGAGATTAGTGGATTTGAGTGTTTATGGGCGTTGCCATGAAAGGATATATATGTTTATCTAGTTCGGACTAAATCATCAAATATGGAACATTAAGATCTTAATAGATCAGTTAATTTTAAACAAAATAAGGAACATTGAGAATTTTGAAAAAGAATAAGTATTGGAATGATATACGAACTGAATTGGATCGTTTAGTGGAGCCCTAAAAATCAACTCCATAAGTCCCAATAGGTTTAATTGCTTTCATATAATGAGTTCTTTGTAGTTAATCATATTTAATAAAAAAAAAAAACCTATAAACCATTTTGAATTGAAATAATATTCGACATGGATTATACGTTTCCCTAACTCTTATCAATATTTCTATTCATGTTATTTTTCATGATTGTAACCCATATATAATAATAACCATCATCACCGTTTCTTAAGTTAATAAAATATTTAGTTTATTCAAGTTAAATTACAATACCTTATTCTATACTAAAATTAAGTATAGAATAAATGATTGTTTTTATAATCAATTTAAAAAAATAAAACAATTTTTTAGTTAAAATCAATTATCTTTTGAAATTTAAATAAAGCTTAAGAATTAAAATTCTTATTATAAGCCTAACTTATATGGAAAATGAATTTTTCATTTAACCATGAACTAAAAATAGTGGAAATATATTCCTGTGCATATTTCATGAATGATATATTTTTTTTTATCTTTAGGAGTCAGCTCTTCTTAGAAAGTAAAATTTTCGATATCGTACTAATTAATTATTTGATTATTTATTATATTGTATAGATTATTTATTTATCTCTCTAGAAAATTAATTGGAGTTTTTATGAATATATGTCAAGAGATTAATTTATATTAATAATCTAATTGTGAGGTCATCGTCCTTCTCCTCACAAGTGTGGTTCGGTGGCCCTGAAGAAGACCTGCAACTCAGGTCGAAACGTTGGTACGTATTAAAGAATTCTTTCTTTAACGTGGTGTTACTTTGACTGCATCCTGACTATCTTCTTCTCCAACGATCATCCAGTCAACTATACTTTTATCATAATTTTTATTTTATTTACTTACGCGAAGTGGAATGTAGAATCTATAATATATTTGTTTAAAATTCACAAAACTTGAGCAAAAAGAATGCCGAGGAGCAGAAAGACGGATAAAAAATATGAAAGGAGTGTGCCGTGAGGGAGCTACCAACTCCTAGGGAATAGAAAAAGCAAAGAATAAATTCACCAGGCTTCTTCCCAGGTTGGATAGGAAATTGTAAGAGCGGCTTCGCGTGGGTGCTAGGAGTGGGAAGCAACCATTATATAAAATACCACACAATATTCATCAATATTTTCTTTCACAATTTATTAATTCATATTAAACTATAATAAAATATGTTAGCATATTTAGTATACCAAAATATTATTGAAGCATACCGTCGTAGAAAGAGTAATGAATTATATGCACTATATGGAAATATGAAATTATCGTACAGGACTCATCCTGAATGGATGATGGCAGAGCTGTCAATGGGCTTTTCAAGGCTATAGATAAGAAGGGAGAGCTCAAGGAATGTCGTGAAGCAGAGGGAAGGATAACGTGGTGGTGGAACTCTGAAGTTTCAAAGTGTCTCTAAAATTTACTGCAGACAGACAAGACTGAGCAAGGGTTATTGAGCAGGCCAAGGATCGCCTAATGCGTCTGTTGTGCTTATGAAGAAGAAGATGAAGTTTAAGTTATGTTTTAGCAAATTATTTATATATAGAAGAATTCGCTGTTCTAATATTTACTATATTTTGTTATATTATAGCAAACTAACTCACATTTGAAATCGTTCATGATGAAGTGCGCTATTATGGTCGTCTTTAAGGACGTACAGAGAAAAAACAATATTCGCCACTTTTTGAAAGAATTCCCAAAATATGAAAGCTTGCATCTCTGTCTCCGTGTAGCCTACTCAATTACAGAAAACTTATTTTATTTTATTTTAATTTTGTATATAAAAAGGATTTCTTTAGAAGCAAGAATGGAACAGATATTTCAGTGAAACTTAGTAAAGTTCGAAAGTTTTGACACATTGGTGCTACAATTAGCAAGGCTCTTCAAGGTTCAATATTTGGATTTTAGCACACAAGAACCAAATTCTGTGCTCTCCACGGGACTCCGCGGAAGGGGCGGAATTTCTGAAGATTCGGACTAGCTAGAGGCGGATTAGCGAGGCTGTATTGTATATTGATATAATGAGGGAATTGAAGAACTTAAGAAGGATTCTATTTATGAAGAATTTGTTTTTTTTATTTATTTTAGTGCAATTTTCTATGTACAAACAGTCAAATCATAGCCACATAGGTGAACTTCTTACGATTCAGTAATTCCGACAGGTAAATGTTGTGTTTGAACTGGTGAGATGCTTCTTCTATTTTCAATTTATCCAAATGCAGTGTATTTATTGATACCACAATAGTAAATAATATTAATAATTACCATATATTAAAAGCTTAAGGCTGAGCGGCACCTTAGAGCAGACTGGCAGGATACCCAATTAGGTTATACTTTTCTCTACTATGACCCCTGTCTCACTTGGGTACTGAGGAAAACGTTTTTGAACAAAGGAGCCAAAAACTCAGAAGAAGAAATGCAAAAATTAGATGGTGGGGATTTATTTAAGATGGATCCTGTAATGAAGGAAGTAGATTCAGGAGGTATACGATGAGCGTACTAGAAAGCGAATCATGATGGAAGATAAAAGAGACGAGGTAGAAATGGACCCTGTGATGACGGCTAATACCCTTAGCTTAGATAAATACGATATAACACCACTAGCCTGCATTTAGTTTATAATGTATATAGTGTGCTGATCCAAAAGTACAATAATTTAGAAATCCTCTATAGATTCTTATTTTTAAGTTTATAATACCATAACATTAAATACATTCACTATCATTACTAGTCATTCATCACCTAATTTCGGCTAATTAGAGTAGAATTGGTTACAAGGCAGAATAGTAATAATATAATGACTCATATACCAATTGTGTCACTAGGAACAAGATCTATTGTTGATTAAGATAAAAACTATTCAATAAACCCATGTTAGTCGATTTATAAATTTTCAAGCAGCAAATATTGTCAAAAGTTTTTGTATTTTTAAAACGAGGAATAACAAATTAAAAAATATATGATACAGGTAGGGTGGCAACACGTGTTTTTTATAGCAATGGTTTTCTATTTCAAGAGGTAACAAAGTTAAGCATAATCAGTTCAAAGTAGCTGATATTTTTCCTTTTTAAAAATTAATCCCGCTAAAAGCGAATTAAGAGCGCTGTTAAAAGGCAGAGAAAAGTAATGAGGTGAAATAAATTCAGGCAGCAAGATAAAGTGGGCGGAGTACATTATTCACGGGGCGGGAGGATCATTTTCATTCTATTACATGTTTTCACTTTATTGCTCATATATTTTATCTTTTGGAGATCTTAGATATTTAAATATTTTGCAAAGAGTGTTGGAGCGTGGCTTGTTTATAGTAACAGGTAGAAGGAAGCAAAAATGGCATTTTATAAACAATTAGTAAAGTAACTAATCTTTAAAATACATTATTAGTAAATTGTTGACATTATTACAAATAATTGTGACATGCTGTAATGTGTTTGAATTATTGAATCAAATCCTTAAAGTGATATAAAATTTGAAGAAGATTAAATCAGGCATGAAAAAGAATTGTGAAGTAACAAGCTGAGACCGTAACAAATCTTTGAAAACTAATCAACCGTGCTTTTCATTACATGAGTTACACAGCAACGAGGTCTGTTGGCTTCTCGTACAGATATGTAGAGAGATACTCACTAAACATTCTTGCCGAGATGTTCAGTATTCTGTCGATTCAATTTAATATAACCTTCTTTTTTTTTCAGAAATCATAATCTTTTCATATTATTCCATTTGAGCAGCTTATCCTATTCAAAATATCCAAATAAATTTTCTTTAAAAAACTTTGTGGGGATTTTTTTTTACTTTATATATTTATTCACAGCTTTATATATATATAATTACAATTAGACAATCATTGAATCTGTTGCGAGACAGAGAATGGCATCGAAAGCAGAAAGGGGAGCAGAACCCAGCGGCACCTCCAGTCTTTATTTTTTTTTTATTTTTTTTTTAGGAGGAGGTCTCTCATCCAGCTCCTTTTTAGCGTTCTCTGGGAGTCTTCGGAAATATATATTGTAACCATGTAGTTTATAAGTGAATTAGGATGTCCATGTAATTTTTCGTGGAAACGTTTGTAGTAGGTTTGTATTTGTTCGTTAACTGTTGGCATGCGTAGGTCATTATTGAAGTAATGAAAGTTATAATGCTTACGGACCATGGTGCTTTTGTGATTTGCCTAGAAGATTTGGAGTTTGTTAATATGTGCCTTAAAGCTGCTCCGTATATCTGGGAAGCGTATGTCCAAAGAGGTGTCAGTACGTATAAGTGTTCATTTTTTGTTTCAGTTTAGATTTGAACGTTTGGAGAGGAGTGAATATAAAATTCTCAGTCTTTCGTTGAGTATTTTCCTGTTTTTCTTGATGTATTCACCCCATGTCATTCCAAGGTAGTTTACAGTGTCTGTTTGAGGAATCGGTGTGATGTTATAAGAAAGAGAATAAAATTCAAAGGATCTAATAATATGACCTTTAGCGAATTTCCAGGAACAAATAAAATTAAAGAACCTTAGATCATAAAGCACATTAGAAAAATGTTTCAACATTAGCTAGATAACGATTATTATGAATTTTACTATTATGATTGATTTTTTTAATAAAAGATTATAAACCTCGAATCAAATATTCAAGTGGAACGATAAATATTAAATATAGGAAACAGGAAAGGATTAGCCAGGATGTTACATCCGAAAGGAAAATCCTGCGGAAAATGGTTCGGAAAGGGCGAGAGGAGGTATGATTAAGGCCGGATGTAATTCTGTTCCCCACACGGCCATCAACAAGTCCCAAAAGATCACAACCTCCCAAAACTAATCCGCTCCTGGAACCCGATAACTTTTATCTGATTCTATTAACTGCCCTCATAACGACACGGTTCTACCGAGAACATATCTCTAACCGTTATTGGAACCTATATACGGTATACTAGCAGTAGAGGAACTATGTAACTAAAAAATATACAAATTGTTTTTTAATTTTCTTTTCCCGGTGTTCATATTTAGAATGTTATTGGCTTTTATTTCCAGGAGCATCAGTATTGACATGAATATGTCTTTTTGCTGGGGGTCTTCAGTTTTCCCATTTTTTTTTTTTTTTTTTTTTTTTTGTTTTTTTTTTTTTTTTTTTTTTTTTTTTTTTTTTTTTTTTTTTACGCTCCACACATATATAGCTTTTTTTAATAACAATGGAATTGAAAACAAGTAATTTTTATCATAAATTTTTACCTCTATACAAGGTGAGTTAGTATGATCTTAGTGTAAAAAAAAAAATTGAGGTTCATGTTTATTACCATTAGATGTTAAACATTACATTGAAAATCTAATAATTAATAGATAAATGTAATAACACAAGCTCCTCTGATCTGGTGTCGCTTTATTGACAGTTTTCCTTTATTTTCTATTAAACAATATTTTTTTCTTTACCACTTGAGGTACGCATGATGGTATAGAAGGATCATTCCTAATTATTCCAATGGAGAGTTTATTATGTTTAAAATGCACATTTTAATTGAGGGATTATCATAATGTTTTATTTACACAAGCAACTGATTTGTATGCCAAATGAGAACACCATGTTTTTTCTATTTCAAAAGAGAATTTCTCTATGAAATTTAAACAAAATTATTACGTTATTATACGTTATATGGCAATATAATTGAAAATATTAAATTTTATTATTGCTAAACCTTTCTTGAACTAAGAAGATTAAGTGGTTCAAATTTGGTACAGATTAGTTCTGTAGTTTTCGCGGTTAGTGATCACAAACAAAACATTTGCTTTTCGCTATCGTTTTATACAATAGTATAAATTTATCATAGCTTCATAGCTTTATCATAGAAAAAAAAATTATTATATAACTAATTTTTTTTTTCTTTTATTTATAAAAATTAGGTAATAAAAGATTTATTTGATTTGTATAATAAATTTTATAATTAACTGTATAGATGAACATTTAAGAGTTAAAGCAAAAAGAAATCATAAATATAAAGAAATAATTTAACTATGAACCAAGTACGCCTTGAAAAAAAAGATAAATCTTATTTTGATAATAAGAATAACAGGTTGTGAATTTATCATCTACAAATATTTATATATAATCAGAAATGTTTGGAACTGCATTAATAGCAGTATTCTGTGTCAGTTCAGGTCTGCTTCTGTTTCACAACGGAGGGAGAAGGGACCCGGGGGAGCTGCGGGTCAAGCCCTAACAAGAAGTTACGCCCTTCCTGTCAACTTCAGCTACGTCCGTCAGAATCTGAGGGGGAAGTCGGAACAGCTGAGGTAAATCAAGGGGCCTTTGTATGTCATCTCAACAGGCATCTGAGTCCTCTACGTTTACGACTGCGGTGGTTTATATGACTCGTATTAACTAACCTCACTATGGGCTGACCGATTAATTCAATTGTTATACTTCTTACCTATATGAATCATTCTATCATTTTGTCGGAATTTCGACATTGTGATTCCATTAGAAAAAAGCTATGTAAAAAAAAGTTTTTCTTCATAAACATCTTTATAAAAGTCTCCTAATGGGACTAGAATTTAGTCTATATCCACATTTATGTTCATGATGGCAATCATGAAAGTGAGGGAAATCTGGGAGGTGTGAGGGAAATAGAAAACATTCACAATTCAAATAATAAAATGTTTATAATACAAAAGAATTGTTAATGAGTATGAGATCAACTAGCAGTTTAAAAGATATCGGTTAGCACTAATTAAACATTTAAACATAAATTTTGAAAGAAAAAAATGAAAATGGTTGAACATAATATATATTAAACTTTGAAATCGAACATTAGACTAATATAATGAATATTATGAAAGATTAATATAAGTTTTTTGTTGCGGTGTGAGAGGAGCACAGGTGGCGGATAAGAAGCAACGCCGAGATTATATTATTGTATGGTGGGCCTGATATACTCTGAGCTATTAAGGAAGGCAGGCTTAGATGGTTGGGACACGTCGAAAGAATGGAGCCCAGCAGGCTGCAAAAGTTAATGTTTAATGGTACACCAGGAGGAAAAAGGAAAGAGGGTCAGACCCAGGCGCAGATGGATAGATGACCTGGAGGAGGATTTGCGGAGGCTGGCTGGGGATACGGAATTGGAGGAACCTGGCGAGGGGCCGAGAGGAGTGGAGAAAGATGGTGGCAGAGGCCAAGGCTCTGGAAGGACTGTTGCTCCCATCTTGGACTGTTGCGCCCAAGAACAAACAAAGAAAAATATAAATAGTGAAAATATATATAAAAGCTGTTTTTTTATCTTGTTTCACTTGAAGTTTTTTCTACTGTAATCTATTTCCCCACCTTTGGTGTGAGGGAAATAGAATTTTGATTTTGATTTATGATTAACAACACCATCTGTATTTGAAAACAAACTCTGAACTACATGAGAAACATATACTTCAACGCAAAGAAATCAAGAATCAAACTTACCTACTTTGAAAAAATTATAATGAGAGGGAAATAGAATTATGAATGATGCGATTCGAGCACTTGATTTGACACGAATTTAGGACAACTAACAAAGGAACTTTGTTGTAAGTTAGTCAATAAATAAAAACAAGTGCTGAATTATAACAATTCTAGTACACAACTGGTTTTATACTAGAATTGTTATAGTAGTTAATGAAAGACAAAAATGTTGATTTTTTTTAAAAGTTGTAAGTAACTCCTATTTACACCTTTCCTCTATTGTGTAAATAGATTCATAAAGCCAACTTATTGCCCACATGTGAAATAGATTGTGGTACTTACACATTAAAATTAAAAAAAAAAAAGTTATAGATATTTTCTAATATTATATGAAAATAAATAAAAAACTCCTGTTCAACAATGAATTCATTAAATGACATAAATAAACCAGAATATAAGTATAGATAATGCCCTCAAAATCCCTAAAAACTTACCGAAGTTCATGCCAAGTCATACAAAATTATAATAAACATCTGTTATATTTGAACATGATTACTAATAAACCTTCAAGAAATCAGGATTTCGGACATAATTCTACTGTCTATCTCTGTTGATTTCTTTCATCTTCTTCTTTAGTGCCTCGAAGGACGTTGGCTTCCTTAACCACACGCTCCCACCTTTTTCTCCCCAAAACAACCTGTCTCCATTTTCTTGGACCAAGGCTCTTAGGTATCAAAATATATTGTTGATTTTATCACCACCTCTGCGTCTTCCAACCACCTTTCTTGCCCCTCCAGGATTCCCCTCCAAAAATGTCCTTGGGAAACTTATTTCCTCCATCTTCACAACGTGCCCCTATCAACTCAGCCTCCCTCTCTTTATCCAGTATTCTTATGCTGAAAATCCTCATAATTCAAAATTTAATCCTACTCTTGGTACAGTTCTCTTCACTTCTATTTTTTCCTTATTCTTCACTTATCACATTTAATCGTTCGGCCAAAGATTATACGTATGATCTTCCTTAACCAAGCGTTCAGCTTTTTCTCATACGCTTGGATTGATTTCTTTGAACACTTAAAACAAGATCAAACTCAAATATTATTGATGATGATCCGACTCAGATGATCCCTGTACTTCTAACATATATCTTATTCCTACTTTAAATTAAGTACAAAGAAGTACATTATTTTGTTATATTTAATTTTAAATTAACTATTCCAGGAATAAATAAAAGATATCGCTAAAGCATGAGGTAAGTATTTAATTCTAATAATAAAGCTTACAGAATATTAACGTCCAACATTGGTTAAGTATTGAAGAAAAACATATAATAAAAGTACCAGACTCATTTTCTTTATCAAAACATTAAACTGGAAATACCTTAAGCTGACGGGTAGTAAACTGTAAAGCCTTCATTTTATGTGACACCTATAAAGCTGTAAATTTTAACCAGTTTTCATCTTGTCTATGTTATGGCATACAACGAATAATTATTTTGTTATTATCTTTTTGTATAAATCTTTAATAAGGAGATTGTATTGTAATATATAAGTGGATCAATAAGTCCGATTTCCTGCAAACAAGGATTTTCAAATTTCGTGCCATAAATGCTAAAAGAAATGTAATGGTCTATTAATTTAATTTAAGACTTTCCTATAAATGTGTCATAAATAAATTTATTTATGACCACAGAGGACAGTTATACGGTGAGATATTTCCCTGTCTGATTAAATTTTAAAACTTTGACTATTCGACACAAAATAAATACAGCCTGGTTTCACAACTCAGTGGCAGAAACGTGGGCCAATATAATTTCCTCGGGGATCTGGTCTGGGTTATTGACGGGAATTTGCTGGAGGTCGAAATGACCCAGCCTGAGGTAGGGTCGAATTGGTTTCTGTATGAGGCGGTGGTTGGTGGTGGCGAGGGGGGGGGGAGGGAGCAGGAGGTGGCGAGGGGGGGGGGGGGGCAAGAGGTGGCGAGGGAGACCTAACCATTAAGCCGGCTCTCAGGGAATCTCCTGCCTTACAAGGCACCTCTAGGCCTTAGAAATATCAAGAGATTTTATAACCTCATGGATAAAGGAACCTTATGTCGTAAGTGAATCAGAATAAAAAGCAAAATCATGAATACATTTTAGATAATCATTCAGCAAGATATTAATTATTACATATAAAAATAGTCCTTTATAAATATATTCAATTAATTTTTTGAATTATTTATACATTTTCTGAATCAAGAGAATTTGAGTTTAAATATTTCTTATCAATGCACAGTGGATGTCTATACAATGGTCCGTGACCATGGTAAGAAATATAGACGTTTTACAGAGGTATACAGGCTTAATTTGGAGTTCTTCACGATGAGTGAATATATTAAGTTGGATAATTTTTTTTTCTATATTTACTAATTAAAAAAAAAAAAAGTGTTGAGGATAATATTAGGCGGAGTTTTCGAGAACGAATTTTGGAGAAGTGAAAATGAAGAGACCATAAATCTGTTTGGGGAACCTAACATCGTAGCAATGATAAAAAGAGCACGTATAAAATGTATAGGCCATGTGGAAAGAATGATCGACCAAAAGATGCCAAAGAAGATGCTATACGGGAACCGGATGGCAGGAGAAGGTAACGTCCGCTGGATGATGTGGAGGAAGATTTGAGGTGGTTTGGGGTTCAAGGATGGAGGGCACAAGACCGAAGAGAATTAGCTATTGTGGGGGAAGCCCGGGTCTTGTCGGACCGTAGTGTCGATATGATAAATAAATTTATTGTTGTAACCTACACCTGTGGTAATAGGCACAAACTGCAGATTTGCAGGCGTAAATAATGTATAAAAAATATGGCTTAATAGGCATTACAGAGTGGTGTCACCCGGTGGAGATTCCTCTTGACCTGAAATTTTCTTGTGATGAAGAATAGAGGAGAAAGAAAAAATGATTAAAAAAAAAAAAAGTTTCTTAACTTCCTTCCCACTCCATTTCCGAAAATCCTCTGAGGCTATCGAAAATAAGATGGCCAAGGGTCCTTAAAATGTATATTTTATCTAAGTGCTACTAACGGGTAGTTCATTTACGTTATTAATAAGTTATTGTAATCGTTGTTCCATGTATTTACTTGATTAGGATAATTAAAAGCATTTTCAGCTGAGATTATTAAAACAACAAACTTTAAAAAATATGTTGTATATAAAATATAGTTTTGTAATATGGAATCCCAAGCCCAGCCCAGAATAGAAATATACCGGAATGGAAAATTTTTAAAATTATGTATCACCCTATTACACAAGAAAAATAAACAAAAATTCTAGATCATTGTCACATAAATATGAACAGCGGATACATTTGTATTATGTCGAAACAACATATTGATGATTCTATTATGCCTCTATCATTAAAGGTTTATTTTAAATTCTTGGTGCTTGGTTCGATATTAATGAATTATTGTCTTTAGATTTTTTTAAGATGTCATGGCATATATTGCCTTTAAACTTATGTTAATATTTAACGGTTTGATTGAGTATATCCTTAAAAAAAAAATTAATCTTGGAATGTTAAAATAAACAAAACCTTGGATATTCCCTAAAAATGATTAGCAGCATCTTTCATTAAACCCTAACGATGTGCATCTATGATATTTCATAGCATATTATCACTCAATAGCACTATTATGAAAAGGTAACATCTAAAAACCTTCTAACACTAAGATGATATTCAGTAAATTATATTTAAATATTCTTTTTAATAAAACAGCTCAAAGATAACATCATATTCCATTTATAAATAGGTATAAAGGAATGCGAAGATTCAAATGATGTTAGTTATGAACTTAGTTTATATCTGATTGTTTCAAGCAACAAAAAAATGTTTTCTCTTTAATATACAATTCCCATTTAAACCAACAAGAAAGACAATACCAGTGCACGTTTGCTGATAAGAAAAATGACAACTGAGGCATGAGTGAGATAATATTCGCCAGTATCTCCTAACGAAGTTGGTGCGTAAGTATCTTTAAGCATCTGCTGTAACGCTTTTTGCTATATTAGTGGATTCAGTTTTAAATATTTTTGCTGATGTTATGTTGATAATTTTCGTATATTATGTCGGTTGTGGGTTAGTTCAATGAATAATTCTATGAATATATACTGTATCTTATAATAATAAAAAAAAAAAAAATGCAATTACAGGAGTTCACAATACCAATTACAGGAGGAATCAAACTTTTTTAAAATGTCTGTATCAAATGAGTGAAGTACAATCTTAACAAATAACAAATTCTCCAAGGTGTACTACAGCTTTTGGTATTATAAGAAGACGTAACTGTGAAATATTCCCAACATAAATCTAAAAAGAAAAAATCCAGCTAAAAATATATTCTACAATAATTGTTGACGAAACAATGTAATTAATTTTCAAAAGTACAACAATGGTATCCTTTAGTATCCTGCGAAAAGGATTAAACAGAAAGAGAGAGTGTCATTTTAAAAACGAAATAATTAATTTAATTTCCACAAGGAAAAAATTAAACTGTCGGGAACGGGTGGCCAAAGATGTCCTTCGAAAATCGTCAGATCCTGGTAGATCTGAAACTAGCACCCTTCAGTGGCTTTTGTGTATATATATATACCGTATATCTATAAATTTAACTGTAGAACTACTTAGCCATTTTAAATCTGTAAAAAATATTTTTTTTTTCTGCATAGGCTTTTCTTCTAAGTTAGAATTATTTAAGAATGAAAATATTTAGGATCAAGTCATGGATTCAATAACTTGGTAAGGATACTCTTACTTGGCCAGCCATTGTGAAAGGAGATTTGGCATAAATCACGCTCAACCACCAGATATTGTCACAAATTAAGGGTACCCACTTTTTAGAGGCTGGGTCCAAGTGTTTTTCTTGACCTCAAAGTCGATCCAACGAATACATTTTCTGACTTCAGCCGGACTCCAACTCGGCCCCGGGATCAAGGTAGTCAAGAGCCTTAACCACAAGCTACCCTCTCATATTTATTTTTTAAAAATAAATTATAATTATAAAAATTTATTATTATAACAAAAGAGTTATAAATTGTATTCATTAAGTGTAGGAATTACGGTCTTTATTATATTCCCTTATATCTTCCTTTAATATCTGATCAATCAATTTTCATATGGTTTTTTTTTAAAATGGTGTGTTTTGTTTTTAGCGGAAGGAAATATGATGAAAATATTTTCCTACTAGCTCTGAGTTGTTCCTCTTTGATCCCGACTTCACGGTACTTTGTTATTAAAACGTTATTCCTATTAAAGTATTCCATTGCACTAAGTCTCATTCAGAGATTAAAAATAATCCGACTTATTTTTTTTTCATACTTTTTTCGTCAGAATATACTTTTTCTTTAAATGTTTAACAAAGATGTTAGTGCCCATGAATAAGTAAAACCCACGGTTGGAGGCGTTATTGACATTCAGCTAAAACGAGGTTTTCCTTTTTCCGACCTAGATTTTCCAGTTCGCAAACAGAAAACGCTCTGCTGTTTACCGTCCAGTTAGACGGTCAAACGCTTTTACAGTTTGAACAAGATTTATATCCCAGTTTTCATATTTATTTTGTCTGGATTGAGGGAGATTTATTTATTATAAATAATAATAGCTAAAAAAAAGCTTTAAAAAAAGAGATAATATAAATAATAAAGATTAATATAGAGGTAAGAACTATAAGTGGAATATAGTGAATAGATTATTCAGATTTATATAATTTATTATTGATGTTATATAAACTATACATAAAAATGTATACTAAATATTAAGAGTGTAACAGCGATAAGTTCCTGCCATATACATCACGCTAATCAACGTTTTGGTAACAATAAAAAAAAGATACATGCAGTAAAAGATATTAGAAAAACAAACAATAAATAGAGAAAAATTAATTTGCAATGGATGCAGATTATCAATATAACACATGAACGGTTTATAATAATTTCCGCTATTCTGATATTGCCTTTTTCCAATTCGAAGATTCTTACTTCTCTGAATTCCTTTATTTCCAAACTAAAGAACCAACTTTTTTACAAATTCCATCCCAAATTTTTCTTACAAGAACAAAAGAAATTATATATTGATGTTCACTTTTTCTTCTAGAATTTTAGATACTTGCTCGAGATTATTAATCTATGAATCTAGTTTAGAATCCCAGTTTTTTTTTTTTTTTTACATAAAATTAATTATTAAATAGGACAGTTACTGAAACAAGAGGTAATGAATATTAAATAAAAAATTGTTTACTGCGTTAATTGAGAAAATATTACAATCTGTCCCACTCAGTGGCAATGTTTAAAAGAGATGAAAATTATTCCATTCTTACTATTTCCTACAGGTAATTATCACACAATAATCAATTAATAATACATGAATATAAAAGTTATAAAATAAATTAAAATATAATAATAGTAAAAAGGAAATCAAATAAAATGCAAACAAAAAATAAAATCACAATCTCACAAGAAAACAGTCCACCCAATGTTTTATTTATTATTTTTTTTTTAAAGGCTAAAAGTTTCATTTTTCTTTATGTTTTCTCCCTCTCCATATTCTTTGATCAGGACATATAAAACGTATAAGGATATTTAAAAACAATAATTAAATAAAAGCAAGCAGTATTTAAAAAAAAAAAAAAAATAGAAAACTATATTTTGAATAAAAATGATTTATTACAGTATTGCTTTAAATGAGGCATATCCCTTATGAATTTATTAAAATTCACATTAGATCTATACCTCGTTGAATGAAAGTAATGAACGCAAGAACGTATATAAACCTTATTAATTAATATTATCGTAAATTTAAAATTTTAAAATTAAAATTAAATTATAAAAAAGTAAGCAGAATAAAAAACAATTTTTTTTTTTTTTAATTTACGAAAATATTAATTATTAATTTTTATATACATTTTTGCGCTCGTGCATAGGTCCAATCTGATTTTTAATAAATTCATGAGGGATATGCCTCATTTAATACAAAACTATAATAAATCACATTAATTTAAAATTTAGTATTTTTTTTTAATTCTGCTTGCTTTTATTTAATTAACTTTTTAATAATCCTTATAGGTTTTATAAACCCAGGTCAAGGTATATGGGGAAGTAAACCCCCAGAAAAGAATGAAGCGTTTAGCCGATATAATAAAAAAATTTTCGCCTGTGTGTTTAAATATATGTATATATAGTGTTTATATATATATATATATATATATATATATATATATATATATATATATATATATATATATATATATATATATATATAGAACAGTTTAGATTGGGAAGATTAATTAGGTTTGATGTCATATAGGTTTGTTATTAAATTTGTTGAGTTCTGTTACTCATTAAAGCAAAAATTAAAAAAAAAAAATTATTAAATATTACCTAATTACTTTTAATAATATGTATATCCATTCATACCATTTGATAAACGCAGAATTACCTAAAGGAATTTGAAGATCTTGTTTTTGCTGATTGCATAGTTTACTGATATGCAGAAGGTATACAACAAAATTGTATCTACCATAATGCACTAACCACCTTTATTCGCAATTGAATAGAGTTACATAATATTACATCATAAGGGTTATTTTCAATGATTAGGTTATAAAGATTCATTCATCGCTGAGAGAGGCTCTTTAGCATTATTTGCTAATTCACCTTCCATTTTCATTGATCACTTGCTCCTTAAAAGAGTTTACCCATTTGATAAACGCAGAATTACCTAAAGGAATTTGAAGATCTTGTTTTTGCTGATTGCATAGTTTTCATCAGCTCCTTAAAAGAGTTTACCCTTCTCATCAGTTCATTAGCAGGCCGTTTATTTGTAATTAGGACTTTTAGTTCAGGATTTAGCATCAATAAAAGTCAGGTCCTGATTAGAAGCACTGAAGAACCGTTTTGGATACAGGACTATTGTCTCCGTTCTATTCAGTCCTTCTCAAAATCCTTTTAAAAGCTTTTAAGTTTAAAACAATGTCTAGAATTCACCTACTTAGAACATAGATATCATTTTCACTGCTTCGGATTTCTTTAAATTAACCACGAATTATTTACCTCATTTTTTTTTTTTTGTTTATTAGAGATAACTCCCACCTACATTTCGATTTACACCTCAAACGTTTACCTGACAGTTCAACTCTGATCAACTAACCTTTTTCCTGACTCTACAGGTAGTTGTAGCCCTTGGTCTTCTGGACTATTTATTTATTTTTTTTCAGCCTCAAACTCCTAGCATCGCCGTATCTTCTGCCACTTCATCCTTTCAACGACTTTATGTTGTTCTCTTTCTTCTCTTCATCTCCAATATTGTCATTTCCAGCATTTTCTTTTGAGTCTTTTCATTATTCGTTCTCCCAACACCCATCTCATTCTACTTTTATATATTTGGAAATATCCTTATTTCCGCATGACTTTTTACCCCCATCCTTCCATCTACCCCTGTTGCACTATATATTCTTCTTCTTATAACTTTTTTTTAAATCGTTCAATCATTAGAAAGCAGCCACAGGTAAACAAAATTTTGCAATCAGTTTCGCTTTACTGGCCCGTCATTAACCGCCTCTCTGCTAGTACATAAACTACATTTAACGGATAAATGTATTATAATTTATTTTTCCTCTTCTTCGGCTCAACAGCTCTAAGTGAACTTTGGTCTCACTATCAATTGTGTCATGGTCTGTTCCCGGTGATTTACTGGTAGAGGTTAGTAGATGATAGTTGAAGTTGACATACATTTTTTTTATTTTATTTATTTTTTTTTTTTTTTATTGTTTATGGAACCATGGACCTAAAATTAGACTATGTTTTGCAAAAGTTCAAGGTAGCTGCAGTGGTTCAACGTTATCGGCAAGGAGTGACAACTAAAGAGGAGCAGTGAAATGAACTTGACTTTATAAACACCTTTATTTTACATTTTTTTAATTGAGAGGACACTATTTTTTAATGACAATATTTGGTAATTTTTATTTTTATAACATGGGGAGGCGAATCCATTGAATACATATCCCAACTGGTGACAAATTCTTTAATCACTGTTATATTTTTTTGTGTGCTCTTGTGACAATGCCTTTTTTTTATTATGATCATCAATAGGTAAATAAAGATTTATTATTTATTATACACTCACTCACTCACTGTTGGGCACTACAGTTGCAGGACCTGAGCCTCTGCCACCGTTCTTCCCCATGCCTCGCGGTCTCCAGCGAGACTCCTCCAGTTTCCAATTCCTATCATTCTTATAACTTCTTCCAAGTCCTCAATCCACCGCCGCCTGGGTCTGCCCCTTTTCCTTTTTCCTCCTGGCGCACCATTTAGCATCATTTTAGGCAACCTACAGGGCTCCATCCTTTCCACATGCCCTAACCATCTAAGCCTAACACAAAGGATATCAGGCTCTCCGAACAGAGATTTATAAAGAAATATTTTTGCCATTCTATACAGTAGGTTTAGTAAAATAGAACTATGTTATATTAAGACTAGGCAAAGAGAACATGGTCTTTGTGAAATTAACATTTCTTGCATCTTGTGTGACTGAGTTCTCAAAGAAATTTAATTACTTTATTTTTATTATTCTCATAACTATGAGGTGATCGGTTGTTTAGAAATTCAGTCTCGTTATCATAGAATCATGTATTTTAGAACTACAATATACAGCCTTATAACGCAAAAAACAAAATAAATATTCTACTGACAAAATTAAGAAATAAAGGTTGATTAAGTAGTCATTTGTCACAAGAGAACTTCCTCGAAGATCCATTAATTTCAATGAAAAAATAAAGCTTGACAGAATTATTAATTAGGAGAAAATATAAATGATAGGGGCAGATAATGCAGTCACTACTCCGTTCCTTATTCTAACCTAACTAAGATTAATCACGCGTTCCTGTAACTTGGAACTACATTCTACCTGTCACACACAATAGCCACCCCAACAATAATATTAACTTTAATACTTTCATTTATAAAAAAAAAAAAAAAAAAAATATTTATAAAAGATACAGTCCGATCCTCAAACTTAAGTTGAAATATTTTTTACTTCAGTCCTTTCAAGTTTATAAAAAAAATTAGGCTTTTAGAGGTATTCGTTCTTCCTTTCTTTTTTATTTTATTTTTTTTATATATCTAAATTAAACAATGCTCAAAGGTATTATGGTAATTTGAAACGTTTTAAACATTTAATCTAATAATTTATATTAACATTTAATAATTATTATTTGCAATGTGTCAGTATCAAAATTTTTCTGTTCTTGGAACAGGTACTAGTTCACAAAATCGATTGAAACTAAATCGATATAGCTTAAAACAATCGATATTGAACCTAAAATAGATACTAAACCTTGTATAAAAAAACAAAAAACATAATAACCTTAGAGATAAATTAGCAAGCAGCATATTTATCATTAAATAAACATATATATACGTATGTAAATTACATTTCACAAAAAAATATTCATATTATTAACTATTATTTAAGAAGATAAATATCTCAAAGTTCCCGTATATAATTTATTATAAAAGGAAGCATAATGTAATGTGCAACTAAAACCTTTTACTGTAGATGGAAGGTTGCTTTGTTTCTCTGGATGTTGTTTTTTTAAAAGTGCATTATGTTTATTCTGGGATAATAAAAATCCTCTAAGAATAACTAAAAATATAATAAAATGATGCTATTTTCGGATCGCATTAATTTTTTTAGTGCTTCAGGTTGGGAAGTTTGAAATAGTAATCTTATATTTACCGTTTTCCTATAACGAATACATATAACCAACCATCTTACGTTCTCAGTAGCATCTTTGTTTTAAGGTTAAGGAGAATAATCGATGTCTGTTTAATAATTATATAATTATGAATACAAAAATTTCTCCCACAGTATCGATTCCTAGGAATCAATTTAAGGTCATCAATTCTCATACCTAATTATAATTAAGGATATTTATTATATTCTACCGTAGTCATCAGCCGTTAAATATTCATCTACGCTTATGATTCATAAACTCAATAAAACTAAACATTTTTATTTCTCTATTAATTATTTGCCTATTATATCTAAATTATTTATACAAATTTTATTCCAGCACCTAACTTCTTTTAAGTATACAACAGCAAAGAATAAAGTACCAATAATTAGAGATGGCATAGCTTCAAATTCTGATTCAGTCGAAAACCATATTGGACCTTTAAACCATTTGGAATTTTTATTTTTCTCCTAATTGTTATCCCTCATTCATTGAGGACTGAAAAAAAAAAAAAAAAAAAAAATTTCTATTGCGTCAAAAGATATTGTCTGGTAATATCCGAGTTGTAGATGGAAAATTTAGTTGGAGCTGACCATAATTAAGTTTATTTTGACTACCATCCAAGTGTGATTTTACTCCTTTTTACTGCACATCTGGCCAATTTCACTGCTAAGAAATCTCAAAACGCTGAAGGGTGCATATCTTCGCGTTCGGTTGGTAAAATAAATAAAATTTATGCAATTTATAGTTAATAAGAAAAAGTATTGGTAGATATTTGAATAAATCAATTTATTATCAAAACTTAAGGAAGATCATATATTTTGTAACGCGTAATATGATTGCTTTAAAATAAATAAGCACAATTGTGGGCCACATTAAAAATAAAAGAAAAAATAATCCTTTTTCTACCTGCATCTTTTGGAATACCAACAGTGGAAAATCCCCAATAAACATTGTAACTGTTTTTAAAAAATTCCCCAGGTCAGTTGTGTACTAGAATTGTTAAAATTTAGTTAGTTGATACCATATTCACTAGTAACATTGTAAGTAGTTTCATACTCCTCTATATTCTGTAATTATATATATTTTTATTATTCTAACACATGTTGTTATATACTTATATTGTAGCTAACTTTATGTTTTGAAATAACTTGTATAACTTATATGATTTTATTTTAACCTGTTTTTTACTGTAGGGCATGATTATGAGAACATTATAGTCACGAAACGTCGCCAAAATAGTTGTTTTTATTTATTGACTGAACCAATCCATCGACACATCTCATTTTTATCCTGTTTCTTAATTATGTTTGATATTTTATTGACAAAAATAAAGTAACGATTATATCAATAATAAAATAATAATCCATCAATAAGGCGTTTTTGAACAGTAGGATCAGGAAAAATTGGGAAATCATGTGGGTCGAAACACCACTAACAAACTAAGAAAAATAAAAAAAGTACAAAGCAGTGGACAAGCGCCATAAGAGGTAATAGAAGAGAAGTGGTTACGACAAGGCTGAGGATCGGACATACCAACCTAATTCATGCATATTTAATCACAAAAGAGGCTAAATCACATTGTGAAACATGTCAATCTCCAATGGCTATTACACACACAATAGAAGATTGTACATTGCTGGATCAAGAAAAAAATAAATACCCCGATTCACAGAAATTGCACTAGAGGACTCAAGAAATTCTATAGACAAAATTATAAATCTTTTTAAAGAACTTTTACTATACCATAAAATATAATACGCAAATAATGTTTATACAGATCAAAGAAAATTAAATTTCCAACAGTTAGATGAAAATGGCGTAATAACCTGGAAGTTGATCGCCCGAAGAAAAACCTCAATCTACAATCATCCGTCAATAAGAAAAAAGTCTTAGCGAACCACCCTTACAATATTCAAAATTCTTCCGAAAATCCTCATTACTCCATATTATGTCACAAATAAACTTATCCATAATGATTTCAATGTCCCGTATATTGCAGATTCGGTCCTATCCAGAAACCTATCCTCCCATGACTAGCTACATACTCACTCGAATCCAAAAATCTTTTCAAATTCTTCTCATTCGATTCCCGAAAACCTGAAAAGTAGATGCCCTAGAGACTTTCTAATGTAAAACATTTATTGAAGTCCTATTATTAATGGGTATATAATTACAAATTATTGACTTGCCGTTGTATTTATTTTATTGCATATTTATACTGCATATATATACTTATTAATTATTTACAAAAATTAACGGTTTTTATGATTCAACAGTCAACATCGAGCCTTTATGTTGCCTAAGCTTTTTATTTTTAATAGTAAAATTATATTTGTAAGTGGGGAATAAATAAGGGATTTGTTTTTTATACAAACTAATAAAACTATTCTAATCATATAATTAAAATACAATCGACAAAATTTTTCTTTGATGCAGAAGGCTGAGAATCGGATCTATTTTGAGAGAGGAAATGAACAGAGTAGCAGAAGAATGCATTAAGCGTAAATAATTTATATATAGCTGAATGTTTGAGCTGAAGGGAAAGAATAGGGGCATGGAAGGAGAAGGTCACGAAACTGTGAATAATTTATAGGGGCTTGCAAAAGACAGCCTGATAAAAAAAAAAAAAAAAAAAAAAAACCTGAGGAAAAACAAAACAAAATAAATCCTGCTTAACACTTTTCCCCAAAGTAGAGATTCATATATGGAGAGCATATGCAGTACTCGCTGTGTGTAGTTTTATTTAAGTAAGCTTTATACTGGATGTATTTATAATTTTTATAGAAAAATAAAATAAAATAAAAAAAACTAAAATCTGACTATAAAGAATATTATACGAGTATTTTTATAGGTCAGCTATACGTATATTAATAAAGTGGAGATTATCGATTATCCAGACGTCAGTTATCGGAACGTTCAATTAACGGAACCTGTTTATTAACCTTTTTACGGAGCTCAATTAATTTCACAGAAAATGCAAAAAATTAACTTCTAAACATACCTATAATATTCTGTTGATCTGTATAATTAATTAGACCATTTCATTTTTTTTCTCACTATATCTTTCTGATTATTTGGTTGGTAATAGATCTCACCTTAAGTCTTAAATCGTTCTTTTTGAAGTATAATCCGAAAAGTGAACTGTTAGAAGATGCTGTTTACACATAATAATTTTTTTTAAATGTATTTCGATCATCCAAATATACCCAAATTCAATTTTGAGAAATATTTAATCATTGGGCCTGAAGATATTGTGGTTTGAACTGAATAACGGTATTAATAGAATATATATATATTTGTAAGATTCGTTAATAATTGCTCTTAGCTTTTATTGTTCTGTAATTGATTAATTAATAAAACACTATTTATACAATATCAAAAAGCTACGGTAAATCCTAATAGTTATATATTAGTTAACATTATTTTCTAATTATGGCGTTAAATAAAATCATGAATTTATTAACAGTTAACTTATACATATTTTCTGATATAACTAGGATTTTCTTACCTTTTTTCGCTTTTGATTCAAAAATAAACATTTAATCCATTGCATTATTATGAACGTCCTAGTGCATATTGAACATAATTCAGAGATTATTGCTTATTGGCACCTTGGTATGCTTACTAAAAATATGAATCTAATTTCCAAAAGACAAAATAGGGTTTAAGTTTACTCTATTTCGGAGGACTTAAATCTTCCTTCATAGTGCCTAGTGCATATTATATTAATATTGATAAATTTCTTGACTGTTACTATTAAATGTTTAGTAAGGTTCTTGAGGTTCAGTCAATAAATAAAAAACAACTATTTTGGGGACGTTTCGAGACTATATTGTTCTCATAATCATGCCCTGCATCTTAGTAGGAATGTCCTAGTATTCTTCACGCTTGCTAATTTTCTGTTGGCTTTATGGAGTTCCTTCATCACTGTAACTGCTTCAGGACAATGGGTTGTCTTAATATCTTCATAAAATCCCATTTTTCCACTATAGATATTTTCCAGTATTGACTCGACATGTAAATATGGATAAATTTCTTGACTGTTACTATTATTGACATTCATGATCATACTAAGAGCCGACTCAGGGCATGATCATGCAGCCAAGACCCAGGCCATACTCATCAAGGGCTCCACGGATAGGGCTCACCCTATCACACTAAGCATAGGAGGTGAGAGAGTTCGACCAGGTGAGGAGGTAACCTACCTGGGTGTCAGGTTCAGGAAAAAATTTGATCCAACCCCTCACCTGGAGTATCTGAAGGATAGGGTGACCCTAAGGGGGTGCCTTCTGGGGTCAGATACCCGCAACAATGACCATTTATAAAGGCGTGGTCTTGGGTATACTGAGGTACGCATCCCCTGCGTGGAGTGGAAACCTCGCACAGTATAAGAAGAGGAAACTGGCAACCATACAACGACTGGCTCTGCTACGGGTCACGAAGGCGTACAGGACGGTGTCGCATGAGGCAGTGCAGGTGCTGGCCGGAGCGATCAGAGAGGAGTAAAGAGGCAGGGGCTGGACGCGCTTCCGGAGGGACTCCGACAGCGTATCGGCGAGACCCCTAATCAATGGAAAAAGATTCGGGAGGATTCCATAGAGGAGTGGAATGGGCGGTGGGTAGCATGCCAGAAGGGCGCCACGCTTTACCGTATTAGAAGCGAGATGGGTCCTCCCTGACTACTGGGTCTCGCAGATACTTACAGGACATGGAGGGTTCCGGGGAAAGCTCAACAAACATGGAAAGGAAATCGACCCCCGGTGCCCGACTTGCGGAGTCCCAGAAACAGCAGAACACGTGGTGTTGTCCTGCACTGAGATGGAAGGACACCGTGCCAGGATGTCAAGAAAAAGAATCTTCGCCCTCGTCGAAGCGGACTTTCCCCTAAACTACGCACTTCACCTTAGGAAGGCCCATCGGCGAGCCACCGCCAGAGGAAGAACAAGACCAGTGACTCTGAGTGGACTGGAGCGGGACCGGACGGATGCTGTGGACCAGGAGGGTGGACCAGGCATACCGGACGGATGCAGTCTCGAGGAGAGCTGGATGGTGTGGACCGGACAGATGCACTGGACCGGGCTTACCGTCGGTCAGTATAAAAGGATAAAGGTGCGGTCGCTAAGGCGTGCTATGCATGGCCGGGCCGCTAGTAAGTAAGCACCATAATCCTAAATAAATGAACATTTATAATGTAAATAAAATAAAAACTAAAGAGTTTTTTTTCCATATGTTACCCGCTGCTGCCAAAACCCCGTATGCCTGAAAAGGCATAGATCACGTCGAAACCTCGTCAAAATAGTCGTTGTTATTTATTTTTATCAAGAATTGTATATAACATAACTAGTTATTCACATAACTAATATCACGTATTATATTTTTATATTGTATATACAGCATTATTCACAATATAAAAATCAAAGTAGTTAAGGAACCAATTCGTGCCTATACTTCGATTTAAGATTATTTTCAATGCTTAGATGGCGTGGGCCATGCTAGAAATAGATCGGTTTAGTGTTCTATTGGATCAAAAGTTATTCAACTATTTTATAATTATCAATAAACTACATGATTTTTATCCTTCATTTTTTCTAAATCACATGAATAACTTTTTAGGTGTCCACTCAACTTTCTTGCAATAAAGAACTAAATAATGAAATTCAAGTATGGTTAATTAATTATATAGTTCATATTTTTAATGGATAGCTTTTGAAACAGCAATTGATAGAAGACTTGAGGGTCACAATGAGTTACGACTTGTAATTCCTTAGAACCTTGTTTCTTTAAATAAATGTAGATCAGATTTATTTGATTTATAATAATTTATAGATATTTGATTACGATATCCATCAACACGGTTAATGTTTTGTTAATTATTACTGATATCCTGAATGGATCTTATTAAATCCTGAATCCGACGTGAATTTTTTTTTTTTTTTTTTTTTTTTGGATTAGTGAAATAGTGACAGAGATGGTTTCAGTCTGTTGCCAGAAATCTACTTTTATTTATTTTTATCTAGTATTTTTCTAAGGTCTCTCATTATTGATTATTTCATTTTTAAAATAAATATTGATACTAATATATATTACTATTAGTCACATTTTAATGATTAACTGATATTTTTACAATAAAAATTAAACTTATTAACATTTTAATGCCACACAGGTAATAAGTGAAAATAATGCATAGAAATAAATATTTTTATACAATTAAAAAAGTTCAGGCATTTTTTAAAATTTATTTTATTGAAATGAAGTCATCTTCTTTTCAGACACATTGGAAGATTATCGGGAATGGAATGGGAAGCAAGTTGAGAAACAAATGGATCGCGACTTGTACCTAGTTTCATATGAATGGAAAGGTGTCTGTTTCGTGCTAGATCAGCAAAATATAGGACGTTAATTTATTTGTAGATTTGTTCATTTATGATATCGTAAAGAGCATTGAGTATTTTAAGAAGGATTCTAGATTAGATTGGGTGGATATTTGAAAGGTATTCTCTATGATTTCATTTTAAGTGAAATGCGAGCTTGGAACAATTCCCGAGTATTGACCCGCAGTTGGAGCCAAGAGGGAATGAAATATGGTTCAAATTTACTATTGCCAAAACTATATTATTTAGCATCTGTTTGATTTTTCCTCATAATATGGGAATAATTTAAATGACGCGTTTTTTTGTTTTTTTTTTGTACAAAATAGTATATTTGAATTTCAAAATAATTATATAATGTTAAAAATTTATCTAGTTCTTTAATTTATTATAAGTGGGATGTATGTACTTTGAGTTTAGTATGTTTTTGGTCATTATTGGAATATCAATGTTAATTGATGGAAGGATTGAATAAAATAGCCTTGAGTTATTTATTTCTATACATCAATGAAATGAAGACATCTTGATTCATCATTAATAAACTAGGTGTTCTCACAGCATACCTATAAATGCCTATTCGTATGGACAATTCATGACAATTTTCATTAAAATAATAACAACCAAGTCAGGAATTGATCACGTTCTTGAAAATAGCCCCTTAGAATAAAAAAATAAAATAATAAAAAAAAAAAAAACCAACCTACGGGGCTAAAAGAAATTTTTTTTTCCTTACACCGTTTACATATAATTTTAAAGAAAATCGAATTATGCCATATTAAGTATCATTCACTTGTCACTAATAATAGAAGAATGTGAATAGAAAAAAATTAAATAAAGAAGCACCTTTGTTAATAATATTTTTATAATACTTTAAATATTATATGTTCTGCCAATTAAAAATAACGAGGCTTGGTTTTTTCGGTTTGATTCCGGAACCAGAAAACAGAAACGTGCTTGCCTGTGTATTTTCTTCTCCAATCCTATTCGAAACACAATAAGGAACTCAATCGCTTAATCCTATTTATATTTGTTATATATATTATTAGACATGCATTGTAATAGTTAAATTTTAAATATATTCTAATACATCTTCAATAGAAAAGAAAATGGATGAGCGATCTTCTAGAATAAAATGAAATACGATTAAGATGAGAGTTGGAGGCAATGCCACTCATCACGCTTCTCATGCCACGCTTTTCATTACCATAAAATTCGTTGCTTGTATTTTTATATTTGACAGTTGTGAATTCAATTAATAAAAACGAAAAATAATTAAATTTTAGTGTGATGCTCGCTTAATAAATATACTGAGATTTAGACCATTGGTCTTCTCTATTTTTCATTTAGTAAACTGAAACAAGTATTGTTCAGTGGGTATAGAAAACGTATATCCAACGAATTAGCACTATCCTTGAAATTCTCTTTCACTTTGTTTATTCTATGCTGTAGTATAAACAGTGAAAGAGAATAGTATATTCACCAGTCAACTCAACTTTTTTGGAACTATATTTCATGAAGAAGTATAAAGAAATAAAGTAATCCTTTTTTTTTTTTTTTTTTTTGTCACAATTTCTAAACTATTTCATGTAACATTTATGATAAGAAGTCAGATCTGCTTTGGTCGATTGGGTGCAGATGGTTTTAAATTGTTTGAAAACTCCATTTAGGAATGAAAGTCGTAGTCGCCAGAACCCCTTCGCCAAAGCTATTTATGCCAGACCCTTCCTATAAACGGGTCTTAAGATTGTACCAGCGAAGCACCACTTATGTAAACCTTGGCGAAGTATAAAGTGAGCGTCAGCAATTACTAGCTCAGGCAATTAGGTTCGCCACTCGACCTGATTAAATAATCGTCATGGCCAACATCGCTGTTACCATTCCATCTAGTTAATGTATATCATGTGTAAATGTTTGTTAATTCTAAATATTAAATAACAAGAATCGTTAAATTTTTCTGTAAACGGGTTAGTAAAAACTACCATATCACCCTTCTGGAAAGGCTTAACGATGCTAAAGGCTCATAGCTGCTGCCAACACCGATCTCTGTCCGAATACCTTCCTCCACTCCACTAAATTCGAATCCATAAGATCAGGTTATATTATTTTGAGAAAACCAACAGCTCAGGTATCTATTTTCTCAATTTCTTTTTTTTTTTTTGTTTTTTTAGTTATTTTTTTTTTTAGTTTTATAAAAATCTGCCTCAAATGAGGGCAATAAGTAATATGGCTTTATGAATCCATTCAAACATTGAGTACAATAAGAAATAAATGAAAAAAAGAGTAAAAAAAAACAAGATAAGATACTATAATATATTTAAAGATAGACTATTCAATAGATGTTTTATTTTTTATTAAATATCAATTTATTAAAATGTACAACTATATACATTATGTAAATGTCTTTATAACGATTACAATAACGTGTCAAAACTTGAAAAGAACTACTCGTCAGTAGCACTTCAATAAAAATCCTACACTATTATCTCAAGGCAAGATTACTAGACGATCTCTATAAAATCTCGACGTCTATAATAGTCAATTACTATAAAAGGAAAGGTGTCTGGTTTGGGCTATATCAGCAACATATGGAACATTAAGATCTTTATGGATAAGTTTATTGGTGACAAAGTAAGGTGCATTGAGGATTTCTCGAAGGATTTTGGATTGTAAGGATTGGATACGAGATGAATTTCTAACCCTCTTTATAAGACAGCCATGTATCAAACGAGTGTTACCTATTTCAACTGCCATTATTCTACGATTCTCTATATTTTATTATGGAATGCACATATATTAGACAATGCATGTATCTGAAAATTCCCCATGAGTTTTAAAGGACACCATTGACATAACAACTTGCCTAATTTTACAAGATGTGCTGGACACCAATAAAACTATTTATCTGATTTTGGAAATAAATTTGCTTATCTAGTTTTTTCCCAAATGGTACAGGTATACTATAGTTATAGAAGATATTATTAAAACTTTTTTTTTTTTTTTTAACAAAACAATTAAGTACATTGATGATGTAGCAATATCAGAAAAAAGGGAAAGGAAAATAGCAAAGGTAAAACAAGTGCTATTGATCAGTAACGAACACTTAATGGAGAAGTCATTCAAAACAAAGGTCAGCTCTACTGTTGCGCTGTATTTAACCTGGCTTTCAGCGTTTGACACCAGATCCCGATCTACTCCTTTAAGGTTAATAGAATACTAACCCTATATATTTAATACATATCCAACTACGTGTATATATTTAGGAAAAAATTAAAATAAACGAAATTATGTAAAAGTGAGTTTTATATATAAAAAAAAATCATGAAAGAGACAAAACGTATAAAAAAAATAAAAAAATTAAAATCGTTGTAAGTGGAAATTGGTCTTCATTTTTGAAATTTCTGAACCCATAGGAATAAAATATTGAAATAAAATAGCTTTCTAATTAAAAAATTAATCCTTGATGATGGTTCTAGATAAAGAATTAATCCTTAATGTACAAAAATAAATTTAAAATTGAGACTAAATGTATATCCAAATATTTATGTATTCGATTCTATGTTATCCATAGGAATTCTAAATGATGTTATACATTGAAATAACCTATGAATTCGTTTACAGTTTCTCACTGCTAAAGAATTAGAAAAAATTAAATAATGAGACACATTTGATAGAGGTGATTTTCACACTTAAAAACGTAAAAAAGTTATTTCAAAAAAGAAAATTCAAGGCTAAAATTTTTATTTAAAAAATTAATCCAAGTTAAATAAATAACCGATGTTTTGTGGTTACTTTTTTTTGTTTTTCTTTACATTATAATGATATTTACAACTGTTTACGATATAATTATCAAGTAAATTTGTAGTAGATTCAATGTTGTAGATTAGAGTGTCTTTAGGTCATTTCGTTTTCAGACCCTTCGGAGGGTTATCGGGAATTAACTGGAAGCAAGTTGGGGTGTTAGTGAATTCAAGTGTATTTACCATATCATGGAAGGACATGTATCTTTTTTGAGCCAAATATACAATATATGGTACATTAAGAACGTTATGGAAGGGTGCTACACGGTCTTGCTCTCCTTTATCCATTTCACGCCATATATTCTCTTTCTTACTAAATTCAGTTATTTGTATCACTATGATTGACAGGTGTGAATAAAGATTAAACTTTTTAAAAATACACTTCCTTACGAGAACAGTTATCATAATTATTCAGCTTTGTTCCTTTTGGAATATTTATAACGTTTTTGAAAAATTCGATGGATCTTTCCTCAGTTTAATTATGGTTGAGTGGTGTATAGGAGCCTCTCTATGGGTCTCCGAGACAGGTTAAAACTAACTATGAATAGCTTTGTTCGATTTATTTTCAGAATCCCGTGGCGTTCCCATGTTTCTTACCTGTACACTGTTTGAAGTGGTTCTATCCATCCAATACACAAACTATATTTCCTCGTTTCATTCCTTTAGCAGGCCATTTAACACAATCGCCCGTCCTACATTTATAATCTTTTGAAATTCAAGTCTTCCATCCACTTCCAATTCACAATAAGATCACGATCCTCTGACCTGTACTTGCCTTTTCATCGAACAACTTTATACAAGCATTCCTCCCTAGCCCGATCCGCTACCCTCAGGAACACTAACATAAGAAATGCTCCTTCCTTAAGCTCATTTAAAACACTCCTTTTCCAATATTTCCTCACATCAGAGTCAGACGCCTGTAAATATGAATAATAATTAACAGTCAATTTGGTCAAATTCAATAAATCTGATACCGGTGAATTAGTTGATAAATTTTCTTTTTATATAATAATAATAATAAACCTCTACTTATTCAATAATTAAACATAATCATTTCTTTTATAATTTTTCTTTTTTTTTACTTTAATTTTTATTTTTCCTTCTCATACTATCTATTAACTTGAAAATTCAAGTGTGTATGGTTGTGTGTATTAGTGAAGGGCCGTTCCGACTTAGAAGTGGAATGGGGTCTTACGTTTCGTTTCACTTTTGGAACCAGTTCCAGTTTTCGTTCCACGTCAGTTTGACAAACCTACTACATACTAATGAAGGGCCATTCCGAGTTAAAAGTGTAAAAGCGGAATACTAATTTACGGCCTGTTCTATTTTTCGTTCCAAGTCAGTTTGAAAAACCTACTACCTATGTACCATGCATTTTCGTTACATTCCTTCTTGTGACTTCGAGCTGATAACCTCCTCCTTCCGTTTAATAATTAAAATTTCTATTGGTACTATAGTATCAAGAATGTTTAAATAGCGAAGTATACTTATTAAAAAATTTATACTTTTAAAATAGTTTTATTCAATCAAAAATGTTTTTTTTTTGTTTTTTTTTATGAAAAGAAGTTAGTTTCAAGAATAGTGCACAATTTTTTTAAAGAGAATTTTTAAACAGCGTTGGTTCCCAGAAAAAAATGAGTAATAAATTCTTGTGACTACTCCATTAGCTTTTAAACAAATTACGAAAAAAATCATTTAATTACAACAGCAGTAAAACCTTGTATGGTTCATTTCTCTGAATCAGAAAGAAGAAGCCGAGCTCCGTCGGCAGACTAGAATATTTCAAAGAAAGCTGTTCATTTAGAAGATGCTCATGTGCGGGGTGGTGGAGTGATGTAAAAGAGGAGGAAATCAACAGCGGAAGGATCAACGTAACAAAGAAGTCGGAACGACCTTGGGTGGAACGAAACCAGAGATACAATCTAAACTACACCGAGGGAACGAAACGAGAGATATTTTGGCATTGGTTTTCGTTACAAACCGGTTTAAAGCTGGAACCAGTTGCAAGTTCCGTTCCAACCGGAATGGCCCATCACTAGTCTGTATAGGTATATAAGTGAATATGTGCAGGATGTATTAATATATATCGTGGTATCTGTAAATATATTCTTCAATTAATGTACATATAGATATAGATTATTTTCCGTATATATCTTTCCTAATTTTCTCATGATTATCTTTATTTTATTTTATTTCACCTTCTTATGTTATTATATTTACAGAAAGTTCTTTATACCATTATTTACAATTAACTGTATTTACATGTCTCATGTTCTTAATATATAAACAGCTTTGTATGAAATTATGTAAGCGAGACCATTGCACACCTTGTGATACAACATTGTTATTCTTAAGGGACAATACGTCCCAGAATAAAGATTAATTTTTCATTTCATAATGTAGGTTTATAAAATACATAGCCTATTCATCTATTCAGTAATAAATAATTTACCTCAGGGTTAACAATATTAAAATTCAAAAATAACATTTTCAATCGTCAATGAAGTAACTAAGTGAGAAGAACAATTAGCTGGCAATCGAACAATAGGAAGCTGGAAGAGAATGCTGTAATTTCATTAATTACACTCTCTTTTTTTCACAATCCTCTTAGTGGGATTTAATTCACTGTCTGTCTCGAACCCTTCGAAAGGCTTATAGAATGAGTAAATTAAGTTAAGGGATTTTTTGCTGGACCGTGACCCACTAAAACTATAATATCTAATATAAATGAATAAAACGAAAAAAAAAAAATTAAATAAAAAAAGATTTTACGTGACACTAAATTAAATTCATTTAGAGATCTAATATAATCGTGATGAATGGTAAATTTATATTTTAAATACATAGATATGGTAAATATGCATCTTTTGCAAGTTAAACTGAAAATTTTCTATTTCAATTACAGGATTTTCAAATTTACACTTTATTCAAATTTCGGTTATTAGTCATAGTCAATGAGTGCTGAAATGAGGGGTATAGAGTGCATGAAATATGCCATTATTTTTTTACTACCGGAAACGGTGTACTTTAGAAAAATGTGTTTCAAATAAAAATTAAAGCTAATTAATTGCTTATACAATTGATTATAAACATATTTGTCGAATGTATTCCAACTATTTTACAAGGTATACGTTCTTGAAAATCGGCAATTTTCGGAGAAAAAAAAATTTTTACCTCACTTTTTGTCAAACATTTACTTCTAGCGCCTTCCACGCTAAAATTACTTTAATTTCATATATATTTTTCTGACCCTTGAAGCAAAGTTTTGACAAAAAGTAAGGTAAACATTATATTTGTTTTCAAAAATTATCGATTTTTAATAATGTATATCTCAAAAACCGTTGATAGTCCGACAAATATGTATATAAACAATTTTATAGAAAATGTAATTAGATTTTATTTTTCATTCGAAACTTAATTTTTTCCCAAAGTCCACTGTTTTCGAGATATACACCAAAACCCAACAATGGGACCTTCTCCCCTCACCCCCACCGTTAGCTCACCCCCCAGGGGCGGGAACTTTTAATATGTTTATCTAACTACTCCTTATGAAGCCCTGAGGTAAAAAATAATCACGTATTTCATGCACTCTACAATATTTTTATAGATATATGACTGGACTATATGGCGTTTTATAGCAATTGTTCTATCCCTGGTAGCAGTTGTTCTCCATTCTCAAACTTCGCTGTTTAGAAAAAAAAATAAAAAATTCAATTAATCCTAATTTTATTCATACTGATTGGTAAAAAAAGTTACTTGAGGTACGCATGGTGTTATAGAAGGATCCATCCAATTAGTATTGATGGATTATTTGCCACATCTATTGGAATTTTCAAAAGACTTTTTATAAGAAGTTTCAAATGTTAAACATTTGACATTAGTTCTAAAAACATACAAACAATTTGAAGTATCACAAGTTTTTATCCAGATTATATATATTAAATTTTAAAAATGTAAGACAAGAAAACATGTTGATTCTCACTAAAAGAGACTGAGGATAAAAAGGTGAAAGGGAGTGTTTGGTTGTTAGGTAAATATATTTTGAATTCTACTATTAATTCGTCAGGTAAATGGGGAAATCCTGTAGATTTTCCCTATGACTGGTCGGTTAAACCAATTTAAAATGGTGTTATGGAAAATACTCATCTCGCCATTCAAACAAAAATCTTTGTTATGAACGATTTAACATTTATTTAAGTTTAATATTCGTAACTAGTCTTCGAATTAAAAACCAATAGTTTGAAAAACGATTGGAACTAACACATCAGGGTTAAATTTTAATTATGAAAAATTCTAATTCTGTATCTTGTACATTGAATAAAGTAATTAAAAATGTGCATCTGTTCCCAAACTGAGGGTATTGCGAACAAGAGTTAGACGAAATGAAATTGTCTAACTCAAATTGGTTCAAGGCTTTATATATCGCATTATTTATTACTATAATAATATCCAAAAAGGTAAAAGTGAGTGTAGCGGAATGTAAGCTGCTAAATCTTCCTTAAATCAGTAAAAATATTCAAACTACCAGTCACTGAATTTTCTTGACGTCATTTCGTGACCACAAGGAATTACAAATGTATAGCACTTCAAATTATAGAGAGTGGAGGAGCACTAGAAATCAAACATAAAATATTAGCTTGGAAAATTCCGTTGCTGAAAATTCTAATTATTGAGGAAACCTTTTTTTCTTTTCATGGTTGGAAAGAAACGTGTAACTAACAAGAGATTCGGACTATCGAGAGTCGACAGTATTACAAAACATTGGTATATACAATAATACATTAGCAATTTTTGTGAAAGTAAACGAACAAAATAGCTTTTGTTCAGTGATTCCGTTTGAAACAAATTCTGCACTGAAAGACCTTTCCACAACCGTAAAGGTTTAAACAATTTATTATTCAAACTCGAAGCGGCTAATCCGTTTATCTCGTGTTTTATTAAGATTTATTCAACAGTTTAAGCAAATAGTACTTTTATTATAGGTATTTTATTTATCTATTTATTCAAAAGCATTGAGTTATTCAAAACTAGTAACTTTTTCATTTTCAGTTTGTACAGTGATACATAAAAATTTATAGTTTAGAAATAAATAGATAAACAAATAATAAAATAATAAGTTGGTTCAGTGCCAACACGACCTACCTATCATACCTCCATCCCACCCCATCAAAGCTCATATTTGATTCAAATTTATTCAAAAATTCAAGCGAATAGTACTGTTTTTATAGCTAAGTAATTCAGTTTTAGATATTTATTTTATTTGTGTAAAAGCATTAAGTTGTTCTCCACCAGCTTGTATATTGACAAATATAAAATAATAGTATACATTATATTTATTTTATAATATCAATTATTATTTTTTTACTTTTGTTAACTATTAAAAAAAAAGTTTAATTATTAAAACATTTATATATATATATATATATTATATATATATATATATATATATATATATATATATATATACATATTATTTATTATAATTCATTCTTTTGATTAAAGAGTTAATTCAAATACTTGGAAATGTGAACGAAACTGTGCAACCTTTAAATACAAGGATAATTTTTTTTTAATTGATTGTAAAAAAAAATGTATTGCCAATACTACCGACCATTTTGATAGAATCCTACATTGAGACGAAAACTCCGACGATATTCGAGAAACCACTATATTCTTTATTAATTAATTAATATATAATTAATTTCGTATTGTATTCATGTTCATACATATGTTGCCCCGGCAGATGACCTTAGGATTTTTTAAAGGGAGTAAAAAATCCTTAGCTATGCCGTCCTTCGGAAGGGACGTAAAATGGGGGTCCCGAGCCTGTGCGATGTCAGGTACTCGTTAAAGATCCCTATCCTAATTATACATGGATAGGCAAAATTTAGGACTCCCACCATAGCATCGTCCGATTAGCCATAGCAGCATAAAGTGACGTTAAACGAAATAAACAAATAAACAAAACAACATTTGTTGTTTTGTAATAATGTTATTATTTTATATATGTATGATTTTTTTTTTTTTTAAATCGTTTTTCTAAAATTTTATTAATATATAAATACTTATGAACTTCATTTAATTGAGGTTCCATTATGTTTTCTTCTTTTGAGTAAGTTTCATATATGTTATTTTATAACAGTTTATTGTGTTATAAAAGAATAAAAATGCATTATTTTTATTTATTTTTTTTTTATGTTAAGCAATCCGTCATTTTATGTAATTTGACACCTTTCTAGCATCACATATGTCGGATTACCGAATTTTACAGTATTTAATTTATTTTAAGATATACTATTTCAAAAAATGTTTTCAATAAAAATATTTTATAAATGTACTAGCATCCCCCTTCTAATAATTAAAGTTTTATTTGTTTAATCTATAAAAATTAAATAAAGTACATAAATAAGCATTTATTCATCAATGGTATTTCCACGCATAGCTGTAGTAAACTGGTTAAAATTCCATTGATTAGCTGTTTGAAGATTTCATAAATACATAATTAGACATTCAATTTTTTTATACACAGTATCAAAAAGCAAAGGATCTACATTTTGATTTGGTAATATTTGTTATAAGGGAGAAATAATTTTATTTATTTATTAGGTAAGATTTTAATTTCTAACCATAAAAGTATATATGACACTGTGGCAAACCTCGTTTCTGGCACTCAACATTGTTCATTTAAATTTAGCTACAGTTAATTTTATTATTTCTAAACCTTCCTAGAACTATTAAAGTTATGCAGTCAAAATTTGGTATAGATAGGTTCAGTAGTTTTACCGTTGTAAACTATATTACGGGATGGTGCTAACCACATATTGGTCTATTCACTTCACTTCCAACTTCACTGGGGTTCACATGCCGCATCCCATATTTGAATCTTTTTTAATAATTTCATTGAAAATAAGTAAATCTTATTATCAATTTCAAGCTTTATTTAACACTGTACCTTTGTAACCTCTGATGTAGAATGGCGCTCGCCACCTGCCGGTCAATTTTTCACTGTTATCCACATATTATCGTTTTTTTTTTAATAACAAATTAATTAAAATTCAGTAGATTATATTATTGCTAAACCTTCCTGGGACTATAAAGATGATGTAAAAATTTGGTACTGATTGGCTCAGTATTTTCCTTGTTTAGTGATCACAAACGCGAAATGGCTTGTCCTTTTATATAATAGTATAGATAAGGATATGGGACAAAGAAAAAATGCCACAAGAATGGAAGTCAGCCGTAATACATGCACTAGATAAAAAAGGAGATAAAACGAATGTTTATAACTATCGAGATTTTCCCTGCTGCCTGTAGCGTACAAAATATTATCAAAAAAATTACTCCAAATTATAGAGCCAATAATCGAAAAAGAAGTAGGTGAATACCAAGCAGGCTTTAGACAAGGAATATCATGTATTGAACAAATTTCCAATTAGAAAACACTAATTAGGTATAAAACTAATAGATATCAAAAATAGAGTATCATTATTCCAAGTTTTAGAGGAATTTTGGGGTGACAAAAAACAACTCAAATTATCCAACAGACGTTATCAAACACTAAGGCCAAAGTCAAATTCAAGGGTGAAATCTCAAGATAAATTGAAATCACAACAAGACGATGGCCTATCTCCAATTTTATTCAACTCTATTCATGAAAAGGTTTTACGAACATGGAAAAAAGAAGTTTCAAATATTAAAAATGATATCGGAATTGGTAGGGAAAGAGAGAAGATTAGTGTAAGATATTGGCATTTGCGGATGATTTAGCAATAGTCAGAGAAAATGAAGAAATCGCCAAAATTTATATTGAAAAATTACAAGAAATTGCGTCAAAAAACAGGTTTACAGATTTCTTTAAAAGATACAGTATATATGTCGACTCATGAGAATATAGGCAAAGAACTAAAAATATGGTAACATTAGGAGGGTAGATAAGTTTAAATATTTAGGTGAAGTAATTCAATATAATTTTAAAACATAAATTAATAAACGGTGGTCATATGAAAGAAGAAAACATCAGGCAGAGGTAATGAAGAGATATTTGAGGGAACGAAGGAGCAAGAAATGAATTGTTGAACGTGGTCCAAAGATGGCCGAACTCGTAAGAAGAAAAATAGTATAGATATAGATGTATAATTAATTATCTTTTATCTTTTAAATCTCCTTCACTAATTTACATAATTAGCTTCTTTTCAAGTTCTCCATGATGTTCTCGTCTGCTTCTCTTCTTTGGATGTTGTGTCGAAAAATGAAAAAATCTACAATTGAACTTATGGTTAAAGCCTACACGCGTTATTTTTTTAACTTAGACGTAAGAATTATTTAAAACTCTTAACGGAAACTCGTATAAATCGATTCAATGATTATACATTATTTCACACCACATTAAAAGCCATCATTAATTCACGGAAAGGGGAGAAGGGTGAGAAATAGCAACCCGTGCTTCCCGACACCTAAAATTAGGAGAGCAGATATATCACCAAGGCTTAGCCAAAGCCGTATAGCCTAATCTTAGGGGTGGGGGGAGGGGCCCTACTCCACGCCACTGGATTTAGCTTTATTTATTCAAAGAATCATCTCGAAATAGAATGTAAGCTAGCTCTAAAGGCATTTTTGTAAGTCAAGGTCGCTAATTTTCGCCTCAGTAACTTACTTCTTGACTTATAAAAACTAAATTTCTGATTAAAATTTTTAAAAAAATTCTCACCTTATACATCATATTAATATTGTTGAAATACTACAAAAACGAGTTCAATTTTAACAAAATGGACGATCCCATTAAGTCGACGAACGATGACTCCACACTTACTAACATCTTTCGTATCAAATATTTATTCGCATACTCTTCATCATACTTCGGTACATTGTCCAGGCAGCTTCTGTCAAAAAAGGGCCTAATAAGAAAAGTTGTCTTAGAAAAATCTTAAAGATATTTCTTACAATAATATAGCTTATTGATAATCATAAAGAGCAATAAATTTTCCCTCCCCCACATCTCTAAACTATTGCTCTGAGCAAAAAATGAATATCACCAAATGTGTAACAAATTTTCATTGCTTTAATCTATACTATAATATAGAAAGACAAACTATTTTTCGTTTGTGGTCACTAATCGAAGCATCAGAAAACCCTTACTTAAATCGTGAAACCAAGACTCTTCATTGATTGTAATGGCGTTTATTTTTGATTTGTTTTTTAATTATAAACATTCTTTATTTAGTCACTAATAAAGTTATCCATAAAGAAAACCAAATACTATCATTTCCAATTAAACTCCATAACCACTATTATCCACTAGTCTTGCAGCTTCCTCCATTTCCCATCACTTTCCGAGGCGTCTGAAAAGAAGATGTCCTAGAGACCATGAAGTGTAAAACTTTTATTTAAGTGCTACTGATGAGTAGTTCTTTACTAGTTATTAACATGACATTGTAATAAATATCAATACATTTATTTGATGTATAAATTGTACTCAGTTATAAATATCAATAAATAAAATATATTAACATTATTATTTTTTATTTTTATTTTTTGTAGGATTCTATTAAAAAAAGGTTAATATTATTTCTTTTAAAAAAACATTTTTTACAAAAATGTTTAATAATAAAACTTTCAGATTTGCATTGATTTTTTTTTTTTATTCTTGCTTTAAAAATAATTTATTACTGTAAAAAGAAAGTTGAGGTCATGAGTGTTTGAAGATTTAAATTTGTTTATTCCTGCGACAGCACATCCTAACCAAAGTACTTCATAGGTTGTAGAGGTAAGTTTTTATTTAATTTTTTTAATTATTTTTTATTTTGATATATTTTTTAATGTTTTTTTAATAAGAAAAACTTAAGTTGAACGTTCCACAAGAAAGTATAGATCCCTGCAAGTATCGAACTTCAGTTCTTTCATTAGTTGAGCCGTAATGTTTTTTACAACTATTTATAAATTACGTATTTATTAGAACTATATATTTTATATGACTTAATCACAAGGTAAACTTACAGACATTCACTGATAAGAATATATTTTATTCAGTATGATATTCATAATATTCATAAAAAATGGGACGATACATAAAAGGTTTTTTTCATACATTACGAGTAACTCGTATAACACACATCGATAAATCTGTTACATTTTATTTATAAATATATTCTCCTTTATTTAAAGCTTGGTAGCGGAGCCTTGGTATTGGCTAGGAAAATGAATTCCGTCCCTCGCTTCTATAAGGCTTTACAAGGCCGTCTGCGTAAAGTAGTTCTTTTTAAGGCTGAGGTTTCAACTCTCCCCGCCTTTTTCTCCACCCTCCATCCTTGCCTTTATTCTCAAAGGGAGAAAAATGTAATAGCTGAACACGTAAAGGGAGAGGCGTTTATTTCGGGATAACCTTATTAATATAGCCAATTTTATTGCTTATTTAGTACCTACATTTTACTTTGAAGTGATATATTTTATATAAAATAAAATTTTAACTATAAATTGGCTTCAAATATGCAAATTTTAAAAATGCATAAAATATATTAAAAACCCAAAAACAATAGCCTTTATATTTGTGATAGAAATGAAATACACTTCATTAAGATTACCGAATTATTAGTGTGTTAATGATATGAACTGTGCGAAAATGAACATTTTTGAACTATTTTTACCTTAGATTCATATGTTTTCTCCTGAAGTAAATGTTTCTAAGTTTAATTGTCCATTTAGTATTTTATTTTTTATTAGCACTGAATTATTAGAAATATTGCCTGAAAAGTTATTTTTTCCCTTAGGCACTCAATAACAAAACCACCAAGATGGCCTCAGAACCTACATGCCAATACAGAAGCGCTATATTATAGAATTGCTACCTTTTGTTGAAGTGCTACCAACGGATAGTCCCACAATTGATTAATAAGCTATATTCATAATCATTTACTATATACACAGGGCAAAAAAAGTCTGAAAACACTAACCAAAGTTTTACGCTTATGCTCCTCTTGTTAAATATAGGCTACTGAATGTGGGCCTCAAGTTTTTTGTTTTTCGCTACACTTTGTGACGGCGATCTACGCCAAAAATGTTTCGTCCGGGAAAATAACAGATTCCCAGAACGATGGACGCTTTTGTACATACTCTTTAACAAATTCCAAATGGTGTAATCGCTCTAACTTACTAATGAATGGTTTCTTCCTGGCAATTTGACCAAATGAACCACTTTTCCGTAGCTTATACACCATAGCCGCGAGATAAGTTTGTAGCAATCTTCAGATGACTAGTGCACGATTTGTCAGGGACAGTTTTTAAAATTTCTCACTTGAGCAATTAATTTATTTTTGGTGGACGCCCGTTGCGTGGTCTGCTGGATGCACATTCTAATTCTTTATATCTTTTTATAATTTTAGATACTGTACCCACGTTTTTACTATCAGACCTACCAATTTCCCTCACATAATTGCCTTGATTTCGTAAAGAAAAAATTAACTGATAAATAGCTTTGGGCACTAAAGATTAATATTTTTTGTGTAAAATAAGGGTAGTTTCACCATGGGAAATTGCCTATTTTTGATAGGAGGAGCATAAGAGTGAAATTTTGGTGTTTCCTGATTTTTTTTTCTTGTGTATATTTCCTTTGTGATAAGTGGTAAATTTTAATTTACAGATAGACATATAAATAAAAAATATGTGTTCGTGTATTTTACATATAAGTCTAACTTTTTCCCTTGTTATCAGCATTAAAAAAATCAATCCAGTACCGTTACTACCCATTCAAGTTCTATTATTCAGTACCTGGTAACATTTTCGATATGGAATATCGATATTTTTCCTTCAATACACATTTATTAACGATTAGTTAGATCTATATCTTTTCATGTTTTGATAAAAAAAAAAAAAAATCATTATAAATTTTATAATAACTAATACATTAAAACTAAATTTAAATTTAGTTGTTAAATCATTCTGAATAACCAATTAAAGAAATGGAAACAATGAAATTATTGTTTCAATGTAGCTTAATCAGAGGGAAAACATTAAAGTATTAGCAGTTTTCACCACGAAGCGGTGAAAATTACAAAGAGCTGTAATTAGCCCAACACATTTCCTCACAAACTCCGTTCTAATTTTCACTATAGGACTTTCTTTCCTTATTTACGTGACGAATCTGTTTCCCACGGCATTAGTCTTCTTATAGGTCTTAAACAAACCAGTATGATTTACATCTAGCTAAAAAAAAAAAAAAAAAAAAAACTATTACTAACTAATTTTGTTCTTGGAATTAAAAGAATTAGGTTTAATATCGTTCAATCACAACAAATGTGTCACATCTTAAATTTGATTTATTTTGTTGAGGAATTTTCAATACATACTTTACACTTCATTCATTCATTATTAATACATCCTAAAATTAATCTTGGGTATAAAGTCGTATTCTTGTTAGATATGTAGTAATATTTACTCTGTAAATAGTAAATTTGTTTATATTTTTGTATTTATTATACCGAATTTCCGATCAAACTTGTTTTAATGTTCTCCATAGTTATGTTTAGGTGATACTACGCATTAATAAACTATTTCAATAAAAATGTGGACGATTTCTGAGCTAGTAAAATTATTTATACGTATGAAAAATGAAAAACAAAAATTAACTCTTCCAACATATAAGCGATAAATACAAATTAATTTGGTTTTTAAATTAAATTATAAATATAAAATAAATGTATTATGTAAAAAAAAAAAAAAAAAAAAAAAAAAAAAAAAAAAAAAAAAAAAAAAAAAAAAAAAAAAAAAATAAAAAAACACGTTTGAATAGTTTCTTTATAGTTCCACATACACGATTTATATAATTGTTTTTAATTAGCAATTGTATATAAAAAAAATCTAATCTCGTCTATAATTTTTTATTTGTGCTTTATAAATTAATTAATTACTAAAAAAAACAAATTAAATCTTTGATAGAAGATTTAATGCCTAGAGTGTTTGAAGATTTTAATTTTTATAACCCTGCTATTTTACCTTTTCACAAAGATCTTGTTTTCATAAAAAAACACCCAGTTATTCACAACTGATTAATATTATTCAGATGCCCTAAGCCACTGAAGGATACTGGCTTCAGATCTGCTAGGATCTAGTGAATTTTGACTATCGAAGGATATCCTTGGAAAGACGACTACCAGAAGATATCCACTCCTTCCCCACAATTCAATTTTCGTCCTTTTGAAAATCGATTAAATTGTTTTAATTTTCAAAAGGACACTTTTTCTTCCCGTTCAATCATTTTCACAGAACACTCAAGGGTACTTGCTTCAAATCTAACAATTTTTGAGGAAGAAGGATATTCCGCCATTGTTGTCCTTTTAAAAATTGATTAGATATCTTCTTCTTGATCTAACTCTTTCTTTCCGTTTAATTCTTTGGATTTTGGTCCTCTTGGTCATTATCTGACATATTTTTTCGGAAAAAATTATTTCCATGCTTCCAATATTCTGGCATTCATATAATTAATTCATTCAACGTTAGTATGATTAATTATAACGACTTAATTCATAACGATTCGAAATAAAGGATGCAAATGAGGAGATATAAAATTCATGACATGATTATACTTCCTTTGGATAATATGCCGAGGGAATTGATCAATAGAGGGCTATCGGTAATGATTATATACGATATCACTTTTTAAAATTTTACCATAGCAGCTATCACATCGAGGAAAACGTCTCGTCACAGTGGCGAAAAGATTAAAAGCAGAAAATCTTCAGATTCTGGCAGATCTGAAACTAGTATCCTTAAGTGGCTTTAAATTTAATTGGAATGTGTGGACACCTATCAATATCTAGGCACTATGGTAAGTAGGACTGGTAGATTGGAGCAGGAAATTGGAAACCGAGTAAGCAAGGCAAATGGGGTCTACTTCCAGATTAATAAAACCATAATAGGCAAAAAGGAGATAAACCGGGACACAAAACCAGTTGTCTTCAAAATAGTGGTCCTACCGGTCCTCATTATGGAGCAGAGCATTGGACCGCACTTGATAGACATAGTAGAAGACTCGCCACTTCAGAAATGAGATTCCTTAGGAGAATGGCTGGTAAGACAAGAAGGGATTGTGTCCGGAAATCACTAGCGAGGATCTGAAGGTGCTATCTATAAAGACTAGGATGGAGGAACGACAGCAAAAGTGGTTTGTGCATATATGTAGAATGCCTGAGGAAAGAAGAGTAAACTGGTATATGGAGGCTAGACCAGAAGGAAAACGACATTGGCAGGCCACGAATCACATATTGTGAATATATTTAAAATCTAGGGGAAGAAGGAAGAAGGACCATGAGCCAGATGAAACGGATCGCTATGGATCGGGAGGAATGGGAAAGGTGGGCCGAGACCCGTCAAGTTCTACGCTGAAAGGCACAAAAGAGCTAGAGAAAGAAGAAGAAGAAATCATTATTAATAATAAAAATAATGTTTTATTTAATCTATACTATTATACAGGGTGAGTATCTCTTAGTGTAAAAAAAAATTGGATGAAACCAGATCAAAAATGTAGCAAAATGCCGCAGACCTCACTTTTCTATTCCAATCCGTTGCAGATATACGATAAATAAGACTTTTTTGAGGGAACCACGTTTTCTTCCATAAAAGCAGTAATATCTCCATTTTGTTTAGTTTGTTCGAAAAACGGTGAGCGTTGAAGTAATATAAGACATTGTGACTTCCCCAAATATGGTGAAGATCAAGCTGTTCTTTAGATACCAAGTTTGTAAAATTCAAGGTTACAGGTACTCAGCTATTATAGAAAATTTAATGCTAAATCCGAAAATGTGGTCAAAGTTTGAAAAATATTTAAACAAGATGGAGATATTACAGCTTTTATGGAAGAAAACGTGGTTTCCTCAAAAAAGTCTTTGATCTATCGCATATTTGCAACGGATTGGAATAGAAAAGTGAGGTCTTCAGCATTTTGCTACATTTTTGATCTAGTTTCACCCAATTTAGTTTCACCACTAATATGTACCAAATTTTAACTAGATCATCTTTATAGCTCCAGGAATATTTATCAATAATAAAATATATTTATTTTCAATGAATTTGCCATGAAAAAAGCGATAATATGTGGAAAACAGAAGTTTGAATACTGACCGAAATGTGGCGCTATACATGAGAGGTATTATTGTATATGGTGTTATACAGAGCTTGAAATATATAATAAAATTTATAATCTATTAAATTATTAAAAAAGTTTTAAATACGTGGTTCGACATGTGGATCACATTGATTTTTTAAAACCAACCTATATATAGTTGCACCATTCCATAATAGAGTTTACAATGGTAACACTTGATTTTAGAAAGACCTAGCAATAATGAATTTTACTACAATAATAATTTTAAAATATGATACCAGGAGGTTTTTAATAGTCTCATAATAGTCTTAATAGTCCAATTATGTTTTTATCTGAACTTTAATCACCTAATATGTACAATGATACCTACCAGGTATTGAAGAGATAGTTTTCTATTGCATGCTCCAATACAAGATTTCTATCGATAAACCGATAAACCTTAAATGATTAGTTAAAATTATCTAACTTCTTTATTTATGAGAGTGGGCGAAGCCGTGATAAGGGATGCTAGTTAATAATAATCTTCCTCGTGCAACTACAACCTGTCCTTCAAGGTTACTTAATGGATTTTCGTTTGTCCCTGTAGAACAGAACTACTCTTTACGATTTCAACTGCAGCGAGTACCGTGAATTCCTCATATAAGATTGAAACTACATGGAGCTGCCCGTAGTTTTCTATTAATTCACCAGTCATTGAACAAAACACTACAAACTTCTAATTCTTTATAGGCCTCATCAACATGACAATAACGAAACCAATAAGGTATGGTGAATTAATTGCCACTTCTATCGGAACTATCTTATTTTAAAAATAGTTTTGAATGAACATTCTCTTCAGTTCTGAAGAGATCAAACGGTTTCAATAATGAAACCGGTTTGAAAATACTTTCCATTTTTCTTTTACCTTATACAATCCGAACTTGATGGTCAAATTTTCAATAATCCTTATTATCTCAGAAATGGCTATATTTATTCTAAACATGTTCTATTAGGTTTTACTTTAAATATATACCGATAATTCAACTGACAAACCTTAAAATTAGTAGGATAAAATAAATTATTTTAAGTTATGACCTGGTGTTTTAACACTGTAAATAAAAATAGCCTGAAGATAGGATAGTATCCGGAAACATGTAACTTTGTTGTGTGGATAATAAATAAAAGTTGTGAGGAGTTATGCTGAAAAATTATATCTAAAAATAAATTATATACTCCTTTACTAAAGAACTAAAAAAGATATATATATTTTTTTTTATTATTATTTTATATCAGTGCTCACATATTAGTTAGTGTTAAATTAAAAGTGTTAGTTAAATAAAATTTTACTGTGTTCAAATTTGAAACATTGAAGCTCAATGTTAATAGCAGTAAACTGATATTAAAATTCTATTTAGTGAACACGAGTTATTCGGACTATATGAGTCAACATCTGCACTTAAAAAAAGATTTTGGAGAATATCTGAACCTTTAAATGCTCTATTGATGCATATAAATATTTTTTGCAAAAATTTACTCTTAACAAATCTTTGAGCTAAGACATTAGGTAAGTAACTAGTAATGGTCACCTGACCTGTTATGGTCAGGCTGACAATTTTTGCAATAATAAGAATCTAATCCATTTATTTGTGATGTCAACAGAAGAAATATTTCCAAAAACGGTTTGAGATTTATTTACTTATGAAACTTTCCCTCGTATCCCTTTCGAGTAACCATAAAAATTTTTTTCCTGAAATACCTCCATTTTTTAGTAAGATCGTTTTTAAAAGTGAGGATTCTTAAGGAATTACCGCGAAATTGCTTCATTAATTTTTTGTTTTTGGGTTATGTAACTTTTCATTAGAATTCAGGCTTCCATACAAGCTCCATTGTGTTGGACTATCTGATTTTAATTAAAAATACTTTTGAACTGACGATAACCGGTGTATAAAAATACGGGATTTGAGTTATGGTCACCCCTATCCATTTCAATTTTCTTTGATGTTACAAATTTTCTTTCTCCAAATAAAGAAAAAATTTTCTTCATTTAATTATATTTAGACTTATATACTACATTCCTTCCTAATAGCGGTTATGTTTGACCTTACGTTTCTTAAGTGACCATTACAATATAGTTTGTTTTATTCTGTACTCCTCGGATGGCTACTGCTGTTAAGAAAATTGGAAATATTGAAAGTAGAAAATTAATAAAAAATACATTCAGATTTCTATGATAATTGTATGCCGTTACTGCTTATGTAGAAAAATCAACGAGAAGTAGCAATATAAATTATACTCTGATAAATAGTTGTTTTAATTTATATTCAACTATCATTTCATGACGGTTTTCTAAACTTATAAGTATCAACAAAGTTTTTGAATGAGTGCATCGAGTGATTGTGTTTTTAAATATATATTTAATTTTTGTTATACTGCGTTGTACTATTATTTAGATTATTTTTATAGTTCTAGTTGTTCATTAATCAATAGTCATATTTAAATTATTAAAAATATTTGTTTCAAGATTATTTTACCACATGACCATAACTAGTCTTGATTATGACCTAAACTGGTACAACCTGCATATAACTGGTATTTTTGCTATCTGTAAAAAAGTATAAACATTTATTTTAAAGGAAGCTTTAGTGTATTTGTAAATTTTACATTCAATGGAATAAACCTTTGAGAATCTATGTACATAACCAAAAATGTCAGGTTACAAACTGTATCAATTCCCTTTTAAATCAACATGTTTCCATAAATATAGTGATTTACTCTATATATTATATTTTCAAATTGTCTATGAACCTTACTATATTTTTTAGTATATTAATTTTATATTATTTATTTATTTTATTTTTTGTTCCTTTTATCATCTGATTCCGTATTCGACAGTTTCTTGTTTTAGCCATGATTATGGTTAATCAAAGATATTAAAAATACGTTTTGTTAATTTCAGAACTGTTTATTTTTTTATCACATTGGGTGATCCTCACAACCTACTTTAAATAAAAATAATTTATTCTTTTTTTTTTTTTTTTTTTTTTTTTTTTTGTCTACCTAGATATTCAGCCATTGAAACAAATAGTTAAAACCGTCATTCGACCTCATCATCGACATCATTCGATTTAACCGTCATCAACCTCGACATACGAAGGCTGTACAAACAACCGCCGATATACAAGAACAACGCCCCCCCCCCAAAGTTACCGACGGTCGCCCCCCTCGAACTATACTTGTAATAGAGAGACCAAGGCTCAGATGATTCTAGGCCTCTCTCACTTGTTGCTGTAAAACGGGCCAGCAACAAGCCCACTCCTCTACAGGTGGAAACATTTTTTTTCTTCTAGCATCCGTTTGCGAAATGGGCTTTCAGAGCCTAACTAGTAGTCAAGTAACTTGCGAAGTTCGAAGTTGGTAGCTAGGAAGATCTAGGTGGTAGATTAAGTTAGGAGACGGTGCACTTGTAGAAGCAGGTCTAATGTTGAAGGTGTAAAAACTTATTAACTACAACTGCTGATTAAATGATTAAGTCTAATAAATAAAATTTCATTTTTGTAGCTTTCACTTCAAAATGTTTGTTTGTTTTTTTCAAAACATTATATAATTTTTTAATTTTAATATTGCTTGTTTCTAAGAAAAAAAAATTATATTTTTAAAATGAATAATTTTGTGTCTATGAATCATAATATTTTTTAAAAATATATTAATATTTTTTAAAAATATATTAGTATTTTTAAATAAATATTAATATCATATTTTGGCATATCTTTTAATAAAAATATAAATATTAAAAATTAATATGATTTAAAATATTTATAGGATTATTGTTTGTGTTTATAAAGTATAATATCCTTTAAAAATAAATAATATATTCTATGAATAAATGTAGTCACACCTCTATAACTCTAAACGCTATGAGAAAGAATGGCATTCTTCCAACTAATGATCCTTAAACGATTTCGTCAGGAGAAAATGTTTAATGATGCATTTATATCTGATAAAAAATTAGGACTAAAAAATAGAATTAAATATATTTTAATATAAAAAATTTAAGAATTTTAATTTTTTTTTTTTTTTTTTTATTAAACTTATTTTTATTAGTTTTAACAATAATTCAATGACAGGTGATTTTTTAAATTATTAAATTAATATATAACTTTAATGACTTTATTGCGTCTTATATAAAAAATAAAAAATAATGAATAAACACGCTGGTCTTCACATGTAGCGAAGCCAGAAACGAACACAGAGCGGACTCACGCTGGCCCGTTGACGGAAGGTTACCACATCAGAGGATATCTGGATCTATGATCCTCCCTGGACTGAAGGTATATACACATATATGTACATGTATATATGATGAATATATATGGTGTTACGATCCATTATTATATATAAATTGGACTTACTTGATGGCCCCGAAGTCCATGTTACCACCCGTCGGGTGCCACGGGCGAGATCGATCTGGACAGCGCCGGCGCCTTCTGCCCGCCTCCAGCTGCCGACATCTAGCGGCCAACTCGAGAACCATCCGTTGGCGCAGTCTTCAATAACAACCGATTAAATTAAAAAATAATAACTAATTATAAATCAACAAATAACCTAATTAGTGGTTATAACTCACTGAATTATATAATACAACTAAAATATTGGGTTGTCCCACATGAAATGTACGATTTTTTAAATCTTAAGATAAAGGGAGGAATAAGATAAAGGTTTAGTTGTTTCACGGCAAAATATTTAGGTTATAAGAATAAAACCTACTAACCCTCTATTTACTAGCATTGTTTTTTCCCTAAACAGGTATGCAGATTTTAGTTTTAATTGAAACGTGAAAATAATAATCGATTTCGGACTAAAGTGCAGTCTCGATAATCCGACACATATAAGACTAAAGTCTGAGCGCTGGCTGATAGCACTTGGGGGAAATTGGAGGGAAGGAGGTGTACCTGGTCAGGGCCAATGAGAGTGATGCAGGGTTGCTGTTCCTCTACCCGCCTACCTTGAAAGATTTAGTTATGCCTCTCAAAACAGATCACATTGAGTTTTTGCTTTTAATGTTTAAATTTTAAGTTAGTATTATAAAGTTTCAGAGGAAAGCAGGTCAAATCTTAAGGTGCTCTACATTGCATGTTCGTGAAATGGTTTTATGCGTTCAAATATAAATTACGACAGTGTTTCCACAATTTATTTTTTAAAAAAACTAACACATTTTTATTTTATTTTGTACTTGGGATAGAAAACAAAAAAAAAAAAACTTTATTTTTTTATAACATTAAATGAAAATTAAGAAAAAAAATGAGATACGACAAGAATATTTAAAATTTAGTTATTAGATAAACAAAGGATAAAATAATGGTAACTACGATCCTTAAAATAGCTAAGCTATTGTTAAAATTATAAAAATATTGAAAAAATAATAAAATAAAACAAACATAAAATAATTAAGAGAAAGATCTCAGAAAAGAAGGCGGACCCGTGTAGGGGTTAAGGAGCAATGTTGCTCCCCCTCCTCTCGCCAGCCAGGTGCCATCAGCCAGCTCTCTTGAGGGTAATCTTTCTTGGATAACCAAAAAAGACGTATTACTGGATATAAAGAAAAAATATTTATAAAATGACAAATTATTGCATTTTTAACAAATATTTAAAAATTATTTTATAGAAAAAATCTATTTATGCAGATCTAATTTATTTTACTAGCATTTGCACATGACATAAAACTCAAACAATTTTTTGATAATTTTCTGCTGGAACGGAATCACCGTTCTTATAAAAAATAGATTGTTAAGTAGTAGACTTAACAATAATAGTTGTTTTTTTAGTCTGACTTTGTATACTTGTTTTGGACCAATCTCTTAATTTAAAACACAAATTTATCTTGGAAATATTTAAAAGATGAATGACAGTTTTTTCTCCAATAAAAGACAGAATCCATATCCCAGTACGACTTTTAAATTTGTCCAGCCATCTATCGCTTACCTTAAAAATGTCTTTACCATTGAATTTAATGTAGGACACTGTAACTTTTCCATTTAAATTTTCTCCGGAAATTGGTCTTTACCGAGGGGGGGAGGGGGGAAGTTCTCGTGAGAGGGCCGGATTTCTGGGTGTGTCTGACTATCTTAAGGCCGAATTATCTTGTATGTTGTACTCTAATTTTATTTTATGAGTTTAAATTTGATAATTCCTTTGCCCAGGCAGCAAGGAATATAAATCAAGCTTTTGACGTCATAATGATAGAACCGTTCTTCGTTGTTCTTCAAAATTTTCCTCAAGGGATTAATTAATCACGGTCGATATTGTATGACCGGAGTCATCCAATGTTTTTATTTACCGAAGAGAGGAAATATCAGTTCAACATCGTGCTTTCAAAGAAGTTACCGAACGCATTAAACTTTCATCAAACAACAGCCAGCACTAGTGAACAGGAAAGGACTTACGCTATTGCATATTAACGTCCGACCTCATATTTCAACACAAACAGTAAATAAACCAAAGGAGTTGGCTATGAAGTCCCACCTCTCCTGATCTATCCCAAACAGGCTACCACATTTTTCAGATCTTGGATGACTTTTTGTGAGGATAATTATTTTCAAATGATTCAAACATTAAGAATAGATTTTTTGACTTCTCTTTATCACTTGACTCAAACTTTTTTCAAATCTGGCATTGAAAAGTAAGATGTTACAAAATTTTGAATAAAATATATTTGATTCGTTTGTAACTTTTTTTAGTTACTTCTAATGGACATTTCATGGGGGATAACTCAATAGCAATGTAAAAGTAAGTTTATAAATTGATGTTATTTTATTAAGATTAGGTAGTCATTTTTTAAAATGTGGTTCATAAATATAATAAAATTGGTATTCCTTCTGAACCATTCCATAATGCTTTTGAGATCACTTTGATATATATTTTAAGAACTACCAATATTCATTCCTTTTCGAACCTATTTACTAAATGGATACTTCCATTACTAAATTTACAACAACAAAGGAAAAAAATGTGGTACCAGTCCGTTATCACTGCCTCCAGCCTTTTCTCCCGTGTAAAATACCTTAATAGTCCGGTCACTAAGTAAAAAAAAAGGTTTTTATTTTTGTTGAATCCGAATTTCAACATAGGTACCTTTAAAGGATTGTTAAATAATAGAAAATTTATTTTTTTAAATTTTAAATTTTCAGTTTTGTATTTTCCTGTCTTTCTGTCTTCTACAGTTCATCTTCCTTTCTTTGTCATTTCTTCCATTGACGAAGTCGTTTTTCCTCTCTCCCTTTCCTGAGGTACTCTTCAACAGCTCTCCGAGCTCCTTTCTTCAACATATTCTTGTATGCCGGATTGTTGAAATCAGTGGCTGCTTCGCCTTCTCCATCTAACCATCCTCCTTTTCTATTGGCCTCAGTACATCAGCCGTCTCACGCATAGTGGCCACAATGCTCCAATCCAAAGGGATTATATGCTTTCCTAATTTACAGCACAAGCGCGGAGCTGTTCGATGTAAACCTCTTTGGCATCTTAGTATCTGGATCCTGCAACTTTTTAAGAGAATACCTAGCCTTTATGTTTTTCACCTGTGCATCCAAACTTTTAAAAAGAGATTTTAGGAGTGATGTGAGCGATATAAATTACTGGACATTAGCCTTTTTCTATTTTCACTGGATCGGTTGTGGATACTATGTTTCCCTATTGTTAGGAGATTTACCTCTTCTTCTCCAGTTTTTGTGTTGCAGTTTCTAGTTATTATTTTTTTTAGTATATAGTTATACAACTTCAAGGTCAAACACTTCTTAGAGGTCTATAAAAACATACTGCTTTTAATAACCCCATATTTTACAACTGTCCGTAGTCAAGAGAGTGGATGTTCTACCATATTCCAGGCAAACTTTGCAACTTAGTGTGGTTTATTTCAAATGACAATTATGACTATTACTGGACATTAATTTCCTTATGTGATACTGATGAACGGCCATATTTTCTCTTTGTAAATTTTGGAGCAATTAGCAATAAAAGTCAAATGATTAATTATTAATTTTATAGAGATTTCTCCTCTTTGTTTATTATCAGTATCTAGAGTACTGATCAAGGATACATTCCAATTGATCATAAAAAGCGTCCTTATCTTCCTCACTCAAAACTTCCGTTGGAGCATTCGCACTAATAATAGTGTAGTTGTAAAACTTTCCATGTATTCTTAGAACAAAGTGCCTGAGTTTACCGGCTTGAGACCAATGACTAGTTGTCTGAATTGCCCTCAAACAACAAATCCCTCTCCAAATCATGGCGAGCGTCACTGCAGCTGTTGTATATGGTGACACCCTCTTTTTTACAGAGTATCCTGGCCATATATGATTTCCTGTATGGCAGCAAAGTCTAGTTTTAAATTATCAGATTGATCAAGGAGCAGTTTCGGTGCTCTAGGTTTGTACAAGGAAAGAATATTCTTGTATCCAAGATTAAAAGTTCTTTACGAATTACTGGGTTGTTTTCGTTTTTAACTGTCGTTGTCCGAGGCTGATTTTGGTTTCAGTGAAGCCTTCCGGTAGAGGCTTCCAACCGTCTCTCCATACCCTGGTATACTAATGCCTGTAACCCTGCACCATTTCGGGGAGGCTACCTAGAGGTGTCCCTAGGGTGTGTATTGTTAGTGACCTTTGTTTATAGTGTAGTGTGCTGTAGTTGGTATATATGTGTGGGTGTGTCAGAGAAATTTTCCCCCAACCTGGTGGCCAGAGGCTATCTGCGGTCATATGACCGGGTGATGGGGCCACCACCTCTCAACGCCAATGTTTATTGATATACTTTATTTTTATTTTTTTTATTTGTTTGTATTTATTAAAATTAATATATTTTCCTAAACACAAATTGCATTATTTGTTGAAAAGTTCGTTTTTTGAGGAGAGAAAGTTGTAATTCAGATTTAGCATCCAAAAAAAAAAGAAGAAAATAAATTAAAAGAAAAATTAATATTTTATTTTTTCCTGGTATCTTTTTCTACTTTCCCTTCCTCCTAATGCCTATCAGTGTGGAGATCAACGGTTCCGTGCCAACTGCATTATTTGTTTCAACTCTTTCCTCTCCTAATTTGTTAACATATTCTCTATTTATGACTCCGAGTTCAAATCTTGATCCGTTCTGGAAACGTGTTAGAACCAATCAGTTACCGCATATGTAAGAAGGCTTTTCTTTCGAATTTACAGTTCTTCCCTTATTCCTACAATCCTAACTCAGTATCTCCTTTTTCCTGAATCCACTAATTTTATTTCCCATATTCCTTGAACTATCAAGGTATTATTTGAGGGGGCTAGACGAGTGATAGCGGACTGATACCGATTTTTTTTTCATTGTCTAGATAAAAGCCAACAAACGAAACCTTAACTCGAGTTTGATCTGCTAGCGATATTTTTCAATTATAGTTTCTTTTGATTCTTGAGCTTATCGACTTTGCTGAAATGGCGATAACGGATCGAAACCCAAAAAATTATACGATTCTAATTATTTTCGTGCATATTTCCCTCAACAGCTAACCCCTTTCCAACTGCAACATATGATATGATAAATCTTTCCTAGTTCCAACTCCTCAATTTTCTAGGATTCTCTCCCTTTTAACATTCGTCATATTATTTTTTCTTAACTTTCAAATCCCTCCTTTTTCATTACCTTATCTCCGTTCGAATAAATGCAAATAAGTAAATAATCTTTATTTTGTTTAAATTTATTAAAAGAATGGTAGAGAAGGCGAGCTTGAGATGATGAGGCAGTGAGCCAGTACCCTACTAACATTTTACGAAAATTAACCTGAAACACCGTTTTAAAAACATTTATGTAATGCTTTTTTTAACACCTCAACAAATTTTTAAAATTTAATGATTTTATTTTCTCCTAAAAACGATTTATTACGAAATGAGTTGAATATCCTCTCCCCTTCTGAAGGCTCATTCCAACAGTTTTTTATTAACATTATTTTAATTTAATTATTTATTATATTATTATTCAATTATATTTATTATTTCGCTCAGTATCTTTTGATTTTATTTATACTGTTCATATTTGTATTTTTGTCCATTGTTTTTATGCAGATAACATAATACATTGCCACTAATCAAGAGGAGTTGCATCCCTGAATAAAATATATTTTTCAATTTCAAATTTCAAAAATATATTTATCGGAATTCACATGTTGTACTCCTCCTATTATTTTTTCTCAACTATTCAACCATCTTCAAAACTCAATCCATTCTTACTCTCGCCCACAAGATCTACATTTAAGAGCTTAGTGAAGTACACTAAATACATCTACGTTTGTCAGATCTTTCTTTATCCGATTCTTGCTCTTGTTGAATTTCATTCTTTACTCCCCTTTATTTAATCCCACCTACAACAATCAGTTCCTACCATCCCGATGTTCAAGCATTTTTATATATATATATATATATATTTTTCAATCCTAATTTGTAATTATTTAATTATGACAAGCGGTACCATTTCTCAGAAACTTTTTTACTATATTTATCACTCTAATGGACTAAATACCATTATTGTTTCATAGAAACTTGCCTCAGGATAGGTAACAAATATTATCATTATATACACTTTAAGAAATATTAAGAAAAGTGTAGTACGAATTTCAAGGGTAGAAAGTATCATAACATTAATTATACAAAAATAATGAAGAATGTATTCTTCTGTTTTCATTTTAATTTATATTATTGCTGCAATTTGAACGGAAAAACTAACCATTTATTTCAAATATGAGGACTAATGCTTTAACAGTTATTGCCCATGCACAACAATGAGATATAAAAATCTCAAGTTTTCACTTAAAACATATGAACAGATTTTATATTGTACTGCAATTTTTACAATGTTTCTACTGTGTCTTTATTGGCCTATTAATAATTATTTCACCCATTGAAAAATATAAATTCATACCAATTACCTAAAAATGTGTGATTTAAATTCTTAAAAAAATATAGCTCAAAAAAAAGAAAAGAAAATTTTCTAAATATTATGATTTGACAAAAAATTAATTGATGAGAAACTATTTGAAAGTTAAAATGAATAATATTATACACATTAACAACATCCGGTTTCACTTGTGGACTAAGTAGAAATATTTTAAAGTTATTTTATGAATGATACTTCTTCCTATACATGTAGCATTAATAATGATGTACTGTGAGGAAATATATTAAATAGTATGATGGGTGTTACTGACAAGAATAAATGTGACGATATTCCCTTTAAAACAAAGTGACTTTTTCAATTATTACTCATAAACGTTTCATCTGAACAACTGGCCATCATCAAAGCTATCACTGTTTTATTGTGCTAATTAATATGCATCATTTGTGTTGTTTTTCATTTAGAAAAATATTAATTATTCAATGGATCATAATGCATAGTGAAGATATAAAAAATATCAGTCATGTCCATTTGGTCAATGATTGCGTACAAAAGCACTTCTTTTGTTGCCATTGATTATCTGTATTTTTTCTAAGTTATCCAAATATTCTGTGACTGATACTTCTAAGAAAGTGGACAAAGATCAGATGAAAATTCTAAAACCTATAAGTATTAGTACAAAAAAAATAATACAAATATCCCTCACATTTAAATTAAATTCAAAGTTATAAAATTAGAATAATTTCATTAAAGTAGTTTAGATTATTATTTTACTGTTTTTAAAAATATTAATTAATTAATATTAATTTAAAATAAATTAAATTACATTTACAAATTGCACACCTAACCAATATTAACAAATTTTGAGTTAAAAAAAGTTGCAAAGATTCAGACTAATTACTATATATGCAAATATGACATGGAAAACATGGGAATATTTATTGAGAAAAAGAAGCACTATTTTATGAAAGAAGAAGAAAAGAATTCTTGTATACAAATTTAAGATTACTTTTTTTTTTAGATCCCAGTTATATTGAATATAATAAATATTTTTTAAGTCTACATTCACCGAAAAAATAGAAATCTATAATTTAGTAAATCAGTTTTTCTTATATTTAAATGAATTAATTGATATCAATACATTTAATGGTCCATAAGTGTACATCTGTTGTCTTTGTTTTAATTTATTAAGTTTATATTTCATTTATTTCAATCTTAAATTTCTATAAAGCTAATACGCAAATATTTTTTCCTGGATCAATTGAATTCCCCATTTCTTTGTTTTTATTTCAACTTCAAATATTTTTCTTTTCTATTAAATAAACATTGTAAGATATTGTGCTACTCATAAGTTTTAATTTTACTTTAGTTCAAATTGAATAATATATCATAATATTCTCTATCTTGAAAATATTACATGAAATATAATCTTTTCTGTGGGAAAATAAAATGGGAAATTTAACTAAATTCTGTATTCTGAGAGTATTGCTCTTACAAATCATATTTTCATGATAATATTTATTAAATAGATTGGTGCAGAAGTGGATTCATTTACCCATTCTCTAGAGCTTAGATCAAGAGTTGCCTAATGATTTTTTTTTTCTTCTTGGTTACTAAAGGAAAATAAAATAAAAAAAAAAGATGTGACATTTTTATATCAAATAAAAATATTTATCTTACTATTTCATATGAATTATTATATTATGAATAGATTTTTTAATCTTTCCTTATAAAATAATTTCTAGGTGATGTTAAAACTTTGGAAGGATAATTCATTTATCTAATTTCAGTTTCTTCCCTGAAAAGATATATGTGTGTCTAATAAACTAGAGTTAAGAAGGAAGGAAACTCAATAAATAGTTCCTAATCTAATAAATCTTACTTCATTTTTTTAATTTGAATCTTTATTCACACCTATCATTTAAAGTAATTACAATAGTGAATTTGGTGAAATATTAATATACTTGGCGTGAAAAGCATTAGGGGTAGCTCCATGGTAGCTCCTCCTAAAATATATATATATATTTTTTTTTATCTTAGCCAAGAAGATTTTACATAACTGGGTATCTAAGGACGTTTATTAATTTTAAAAATGTCCATTAATATTTATTCCTTGCATAATTCCAAACATTGAAGATGGGATTAATATCAAAAATTGTAACAATAAAAAATCACAATGGTTCCTGTTATTGTGATTAAGTATCAGTTTATAACAACCTATCAATGTACTTACAGATTGAATCCTCGAGCCTCCAAGTAACAAACAATTTTTTGTTAATAGATCTGGCCATTAAATGTCTTTTATAGTTTGTTAAAACATGTACATAACATATATAAAGGTGAAACATAAACTGCATGTGTTTATATTTTTTGATATTAGCAATTTGTTCATTGATGCCTTTACCATATTTGATCTTTACAGTTAAACATACATAAAAACATCCTCATATTTTTTTTAAATAATGCACTCTTAACTAAATTTAAAAACACATATAATATTATTGTTTATTATGGAATAAGTTTCCTGATTTAGACGTGAGTAGTGGCAAAGTAAGTTTATTACTACCGAATACTTCTCTTAATCTGACATTAATAATAATCAAATATTGTATGATATTAAATTTTCGAATTAGTTGGATGCCAAATTGTAAAACATATTTAAATTAAAAAATATATAATGGATACAATTAATTTGGTTTTTATATCAATTAATTTATTTGTTGACATGGACTATGTCTTTCGGCTGGGGTCTTATACTTTTTTTACTGTAATATTTTTTCACATTCAAAATATAACATTTTGATATGCTCTGTGTTGCTATGACTGAAAATTTGACAACAGTTTCGTAGTCAGAAATTTAATCTAGAATATAAACTTTTTTATTTAAAAACTTGGACGTGTTTATTTACCTGGCTGCACCCCCGACCATTTCTTCACTTAAATTAATCTGGAATGCTCTTTATTATATAACATTTGTCGCTAGGACCTATCATTTAGGAGCTATATTGATTTGAATGAAAAAAGTTGCATTTGAAATGGCTGTTTTCTTTTGACTTTGTGTATTTTGAATAACCATTATTCAAATTAATGTAATTAAACTGAACATGTTTATTAATAAAAAATTACATGATCATTTTTTTTTTTTTTTTAATTAAATGGTAAATTCAAATTGAAATAAGATATTGATAAAAAAAAAATTTACTTTTAATAGTCTTCAAAAAATAAGTGTCAGATATTGAGTAGATTGTCAGATTATCCACAATCAAAATGCTTGAAATATAATTGACCTTTTTATAAACAAACTTTAACTGTCAAAGCTGTTTATAATGCAACTAAAAAAAAAAATGTAATTTATATTCATTATACATTTTCAAGCAGTTTCATATATCAGTAGTCTTGTATACAACGAATATGTCTTGTATATATAAGTATCTTTAGATGGTCATAAAGTTTTTTGTGGAATACTTTGCATTTAGGTTTAATGTGGGCCAATACTACTATGAAATTAAAGGCACAGTATAGCCACAATAATTGGTAACAAAAACAAAAAAAATTAATGAGAGTAAATAAAAAAAAACAGATGTGGATATGGTTTTACGTTTTTTCTGTCTCTGTCCAAATTCCTTATTATCATACTTTATTCTGTTTCAGACCCATCCTATTGTAATCAAGTTGTTTATAGTCGTAGATTGAGTTAAAAAAATGTTCTACCTATTGACAGAATTAGATTAAATTTCTCCAGTTTACCAGGCAATGATATTTAAACAAAATTAATTTATATTACAAGGCATGCTAGATTCTTTGGAATGAAAAATCTGACAATTTGACCATACTAGATGATATAATGCCATGCCTATATATCTAATACATAATTGGCATCAGGATTATTCTTGGTCAATTCTTTCATGCCTATTTTATTGATTAAGAACAAAAGGAATTAGAGGAAGGAACAAATTGACAATAAACAAATAAAGGTTCATTTATAAATAAATGTAATAAATATAAATATAAATTTAATGCTGACATTAGCGCAACAAACACAAACTCATATATACACATTACATACTGACATAGTCTCGGGTGTTATATGGGTTACAATTATTTTAAATTATTTTACTTTTAAATATCAAATATCACTGAAACTTAGGTACATATACATTGTACCAATAACCATTTTTTGACTTGGGCAGACATTAACTGTTACAGATCAACATGTAGTGATGAATGGCTACTCTAAATAATGAAAAACCTTTAAAACTTACTCAAAATATCAAGCTCAATATTTTAGAAACAAAAGGACTGAACCAGCACATCTTGACATAGAATTTAAGTAGTGTAATAGGATTTTTAACAATTTATTTTTTCCTTAGTTGTTTTTATATTATTCTTATTTTTATTTTTGTTACTTTTCTATTATTTTCCCTTTATTTTATACTAGATTTTATTTTACATTTGCCTTTTTGAATTTCCATATTTAATATCACATATTTCTAATAATCAATGCATGCAACTATTACTCACAAAGTGCTCTTCATATTTTGAATACAAGACACTTTCTTAGAACTACTATTGAAGAGAGAATAATAACTTAGAAGGGCATGTATTCTTATTACACATAAATAGAGTGTAAAAATGATACACTAGAATATTTTTTAGATATTGGCGAAAAAGTAGTTCAGAATAATATTGCAATGATAGCAAGTAATCTATTTTAATAAACAGACATCCTAGGAATATATTCTTTGTGCATAAACTAGTAAAAATAAACACAATTGACTAATGCCATAATGAAAAATATACACAATTAAGTTTGTTTTTTTTTTTTTACACAAAGTTGTTCACTTATCTGTTTACTTTTCTTTCCAATAGTTAAAATTTTCTGACAAAATCACACAATTCTCTTCAAAGCCAGTTTTAGGAATATCTGCAGTTGTTTTGGATTTCTATTATTGGAGTTCAAACAACTCTAAAAAAATATGAATTGGTCATTTGCCATTTAAATTATGGGGAATATCATCTGAAATAATGAAAATAATATTGTTCAACTACCCAAAAAATACAAAAAGGCAATTTTTAGAAAAAAAAATGAAGGGCCTACAAAATTTAAGTAATAGGTTAAAATTGTGAATCTAGAGTAAATCTAACAAGAGTGTCCAAAATAGTCGCAAAACTTATATAGTTATAAACACTTACATGTATATTGTTATAAGCATTTATATAAGTCAATAGTTACAAAAACAGTCCAGCCTGTACTAAGATAAAATTAATTTCATGAAAGAGTAATGCAAAATACTTTTTATTAGCTAGAAAGTTGAATTTGGAACTGAATAGTTATTGAAAGGCCACAAGCTTTTTAAAGTATTGCTATAGTTACTGCTGTAAGAAAACTTAATATTTTTGGGTTAGTGGATGTTCCTATGTGAAGAGGAAGCCAAAATATGAAAAGAGAAAAACCAAAAGGAAGAAGTAAAAAAATATGGAGAAACCTTCACTATATTGATGGCATAATGAACATACATCGTCTCCTTGGAATTAAAAGTCACTAAGTTCGATTTTTTCCAAATTCAAGAAAAAGCCATTGTGTGTTGACATTATCATTTTCCATAAGTATAAAAAGTCACTAAGTGAATAAAACTGCTCTATAGACACATTATAGAATAAAAAAATTCACTATATATTCAGCATATTCCCATTTTTTTTTCTCCTCAAAAAATTAGATTTTGTTACGTAATGACTTTTACCTCCAAGCAGAATTGTCTACTTGGAGGTAATTGTCAAACACATTGATGTTTGAATAGACATTTTGAAAATACATCGGAAAGTAAGTGTCAACTAGCTGTAGCTATAAGACAATTTGTTTTTTTGTTTTTTATTATTGGTACAATGTCTCTTAGCACTATGTCATATTAGTAAAGAAATTGTTCCCTTATAACTGCACCTACATTAAGTTGAAGAAGTGATTCTAGAATGATATAAAATAAGCCCAAAACTCACTAAAGCATTTTTAGACTCGATCCCAAGTATACTATAAGAAGTGGTAGATAGAGATTAGTTAATAATCTTTCAAATTATAATAAACAATTCAAGAAGTGAGCTGTATCATTTTTAGTTTGAGCTTAAAATAAGTAATAATTTTAATCAGTAAATAGCTTACTATTGTACATTATTACATTTTACCGCGAGCCAAAGTTTATACATATTTACGTACATATAGCGTATAAAGTATTTTGACAGTATTTCACACAAAAATTAAAACATATATGAATATATTATATACTAGCATTCTCTGTTGCGGCTTCACCGGCTCTCATAAGTAAATAACTTTTTAGTGTTATTTGTTAATTGACACAAACCCTGTATTGTAGAGTGAAATTTATATGAATCATGTTTTTAAAGACAATATTCAAAAAGCAAAGGATCGACATATTGATTTGGTAATAATTTTTATTTGGCAGAAATAATTTTATTGATTTCAAATGGTTCGATATTAATTTCAAACCATAATAAAGGAATATGACAGTGTGGCAAACCTCTTTTCTGCCACTCATCATTGTACATTTAAATTTTTATTACTGTAAATTTTATTATAGTTAACCATCATAGAACAATAAAAGTGATGTAATTAAAATTTGGTATAAATAGGTTCAGTAGTTTCACCATTGTACACACTATTGGGAAATGATGCTAACCACATATCGACCAATTTTCAAACTTCACTGCGATCCACATGCCGTACTACATATTTAAATCTTTTTAATGATTTAATTGAATATAAGTAAATTTTAAATTTTATTGTTAATTTTAAACTCTATATAACACCATACCTTTGTTAACTTTCGTGTAGAATGGTGCTCGCCACCTATCTGTAAATTTTCAAACATCACTGTTATCCACATATCATTAATAACAGATTGATTGAAAATCAGTATATTTTATTATTTCTAAACCTTCCTGAAACTATAAAGGTGATACGGTTAAAATTTGGTAGAGATTGGTTCAGTGATCACAGACGAAAAATGACTTCTCTTTTTATATTATAGAATATAAGAAATAAAACAAAATCTAAATACATTCATATGTATATATAATTACTTTTCACTTTTAGCTCAATACATTTTCAAAAATGTTAATTTTCAATATTTGATTTGTTATTGATTGATTATTACATATCAATTTCTAATGTAAATGGGTTCTTTGCCTATGCATTACATACTTACCTATATTAATGAATTCAAACTCTTGTATTTCCGGTGCTCAATATTTTCTATCACAATATATAGACTGACATCAGAAATAAATTATTTTATTTAAATTTTAGACATTATGATGTTTAATATCAATTTCAACCTGAAAATAAAGACAATTTTTATAAGCTTATATCGATCAGTCTTTATTCTACAGGAAGTGGATGTATAAAAAAATCCTTTAAAGAAACCCTCATTTTCTTTTTCACTTATATCAACTATGATTTTCATTATGATTAACAATGCTGTAGTATTCATTCTTTTTATTTTCTTCAAAAAGAAAAAATAGAAAGAATTTATTTGTTAGCAGAAGCAATACTTGTCAGAACAAATTTCTTCTAACATCAGATTATAATTCAATTCCAGTAAATGGTATAAAGCATTAGTTTTGATCTGGCATTATACGCCATGCATTTTGACTCAAATTATTTATTTATCTTTAATTTTTTTTTTTTTTAGGACTGTGTATATTTTTCTGATAATATTTATAATATTATATACTATTGTAGTGATAGGATAGCTCTGTTAGTAGTAACTGTAGAGATAACAGTAAAACAGAGTTTTGAAGCTGCTTGCCATTGTGTCAATGGTGTTACCAGTGCTTGCACAACTGTTTTAAAATAATGAGTGATGATCAGTTTAACCTGATGATAAATCAAAATAATTATTCAGTCAGGGGCAGTCAAATTTTCAAGTATAAAAATAAAAATGTTTTGTATGTGAAATTATCATTATTGTAATTATTAGTATCATTTCATAGCATTATGTGGGAAATTGAATCAGTGGGCGTATAAGAGCTTAAATACAACGAGTTAATTGATATATCGCTATTTTGAGGAATATTTTCAATTTTTTCCTTTATGAAATTAAAGTGATTTGATTCTATTCTTATTCTTTATCCAACCTCTTTAACAATCAAGAATAATAATATTTCTTTTCCTACTCTAGATCAATTCAGTGATTTCATTTTATAATGCGTGTGTGCAAAGAAAGCACAGTATATGGTTGCTTTTGTAAGGGATTTGATGTTTATCAGCTTAAAAGAAGGTACCATAGAATTTATAAATGTATTAAAGAAACACAATTTACTTTCTTATTTTAGATGAGCTACATTCAGAAGATTAATCATTAAATATTCAATAAAGAAAGATTATTATTATATCATACCGACACCTAAGATTTAGATGGTTTGTGAACAAGGGTTCTTCTCTGAGGAATTGAAACTATCTGAAAAATGTACATTAATGTGTATGACAAAAGAAAGATCAGATGAGGATAGTTAAAGTTTTGCATTATTTTTTTTTTATTATATTGGATAGGATGGCTAAAATTCTTCACATTTGTAATGTTTAAGAATGCTAAGCAGATAAGTATTTTATTATTCTTTTTTTTAAATTAGAAGTTGCATGTCATTTCATTTGGAATATATCATGCAGACTGTACAATGTTTCTTAACATTTCATCAGATTATATTGTCCTGGGCACAATATTGAGAAAAAAATTAATTAATGTGATCCAAATGTTTAGATAGGTCTTACAATTAGTTAATATTTATATTTCTCTTGGGCTGGGAAGAAATACAGTTGTAGTATTTAAAAAATAATAATGATAATAAAACCTGTACCACTGCAACCCATAAAGGGTCTTGGGTTTAGTACTTAAGTAAGGAAGTACTGTTACAAGGCCAACGGTTGTGAAAGGAGGAGATTTGGCCTAAATCATGCTCAACCGCCAGGTTTTACCCCATTTAAGGGTACCCACTTTGTAGAGGCTGGGTCCCAGGAGGATTCTCCTGACAGTTGTGGTATATCAACTAAAATTCAATGACCCGGGATCCCTTTTTTAGATAATATTCTCAGGTATAAAAGAATCAAATGATGGGTGTTAGGCTAGAAGGGGAAATGTCTGAAATAATAGAAATTGAAATTTCACCGCAACTTGTTGGCTTGTCCTATGTACTATCACTTAGGGTGGTCTCATAGAGGCTAGAAAGAGTATTGTAACATATTTTGAAGTTTAAGAACCCGTTCCCAATAATAAAAAATATAGACATGGTGTATTACATTTTCGATTTTTTCAGAACTATGGTTACTGGACATTTCCCATTCAAACATTACACTCTTCAAATGAAAAATTATTTGTAAAGAACTTTGTTATGATTTAGTCTTTAAAAAATTAAAAGCATTTCTTAACTATTTATACAAACAATTAAACAACTGCTTTCTCTTCCAATATCGATCTTCTGTTTGATTTTATTCTTTGAGGAATTCTTAAAAAAAGAAGAAACAAAAAATATTAAATATTTTACATAACACAAAATTGCCCTCTTACTTAAACAATACCTCAGATCAATTTTGCTCTGAAATATATTTGTAATGCTGATTTTGAATAGACATGCCATACAAATCTTGTCTAAACAACAACAGTCCACTCAGAATAATTTATGAGCTGAATTTCGTAAGTAGTTAAGAATTTAATTATGAAATGAAAAAAATCTCACATTATGTATATTATCACTTAATTATTTTTGAACTTTTTGGATTTCGACCACTATTGTGTAAATATAAGAAGATAAAATCAATGTATAATTTTTATTTATTTATAATTAGAGAATAATTTTATTTTTTATTTGAGCAGAAAAGTAAAGAAATTTTTCATCATTAAAATACATGCCCAGATAATCCATACTAAAATATGAGAACTATACTGGTACTGGTAAATGGTTGAGGATAATAAATCGGCAAATTGAACCTATCGGTTCTTTTTTCCAACCGTGATAATAACCAATGGAAACCTATTCATTCTCATTAATGAATCTTTAAGTCTTCAGTAAGTACTCCAACCAGAATTACGAGTTCCTTCTTTTCAGATTGAGAAATAATTTAAAATACTACACATACAAATGTATTTGAAAAAGAGATATTTCTGTGCATAAAAAAATATATGCAATGATTTTTCTCTTTAGGTAATGTCTCATTTTGAAATTGGTAATAGATAATTACTTTCAAGACATTTCAAATTATTTTTTCATAATACATAATTATATGGTTAAGCTCTTGGCTTTTTCCCATCAGAGGGATCAGTCTGCCAACCTAATATTCAAAACAAAAAAATGGTATGCCAAGTTTACACAATAATTTTAATAAATAAAACACCTGCTATTAAAATACATTAGTTTTACGAAAAGGAAACATTTATAATTCACATTTCTTCATTATAAACAAATTTATATTTAAGGAACAATAATATTTTATCGATAATGATAATAATCGCACTTTTTTAATTACAACTTTACTTTTTATTCTAAAGCCTCTTTTGAATACCATTTGTGCTTGGACCAATATTTTGCATTACATGGTTCATGGTATTATTGTTATATATTTTCCCTTCATCAATATCGGAACTATGTTTCCTGACCTTAAATAATCCTTACTCCTATGTCTTATTCCAAAATTTATTCATCCTAAACTGAAATAAATTAAATGTAAAAATCATATTCTAAACTAGAAAAGAAATTCAGAGAAGTAGCTTAAATACATTACCTTGCGATTCGATTTTCTTTTCCTTATTCAGTTATTTGTAAATGTCTATACACAAATATTAAAGTTTATGAATGCAGATTTTTAAGTTAGAAAATTGAACTGATTTGTTCAATGCATTTTCTTTTGAAAATTCAAGGTTATTGAAACATGTCCGTTCAAGAAAGCCATCAAATTGAAGGCATAAAGTGAACTATAAAAAAAAAATTTAATCCATTTTGAAAACTTTTATTTCACTTTTTTAGGATTTAGGTATTCAAGAAATTTAATAGGAACAGGTATTTAATAATGTCATCCCTTATTTTATTATGTATTTATTTTTATTGGATAATAATTGTAAGCTATAAACTTAGTTAAACATATATTTTTATGCTTTAATACAATTCATATAAATACTATAATAATGTGATATATCAAAGAAATTATTTTAAATATATTTGATCATTCTTTAAAATATATAATATTAAAAACTGTAAATTAAATGAGAAATTATATTCTAATGGTTAATAGCTTAATTTGTCCAAATAAAGAAAAATAAAATCTACATAGAGGGTATCATGAGATATAAGGAAACACAATATTAATTAACTGTTAGGCTAATTTAATAAAAACTAATATCTAATATTTTTTAAATAATTATCTTAAATAATCCCATATTCAAAGCATGTTTGTCTTTTTTATCACTTATCCATTATATTATTATTAGCGAATTCTCCCCAGAAATGCAAGGCATTAAGTAATTAACTCGATCAATTTTTCTTTGGGATCTTCTAGTTCCTCCAATAGGATTTCATTCTTTCCGAAAATGCTTGTTTACGCTCTTCTGACCACTATGGTCTGTACTGTTTTTGTTTTGGTTGCTCTGGTACAACTTCTCATTTGTCTACTTTGTGTCTGAAGATGTTTCTTTCTAAAATGTCGGCTGGTCTTATGTTTGTATTTTTGAGGTCCTTTCGAATTTCATCTCGCCAAGGTGTGGAATTCTAAAGTGAAGATACATAATCAATTATTCTTTTCATCAGTAGATTTTCTGGTAGTTGACTGAGATGAAAGAATTTCATTCGCCTTTTCCTAATATCAATTTCGATCTTTGAAAACTTTTAATTGTTTGTATGTTATGGGTAAGTTCTCCCCCTAAGAAGTTTCCTGATGATCCTTCTCTCTTCTTTTTTGGTCCATTATTATACATTATAACATTTTCTTTAACTTAAAGAAATTGTTATAAAGATTTAAATTAAATCGAAAGAAGTAGCAAAAGAGTCATTCATGTTCATTGTTTTTAACGATAAAATAAGTCAGAAAGGCTTGGTTTCATGAGAATGGGAAGGAACAATAAGTTCCTTGTTCCTTAAAAACTTAAATTAATTAATATAGTTGTTGTTATTATTTTTTTTTTGTTCTTTTTACTGTAGAACTAATATTGATGTAGGTAGTTAATCAGTGACTTACTTTTTTCATTGTAGGCCAAAATGTCAGAACAATAAAATAATATTTTTAAATATGTTCCATGACTGTACACACTAACTACCTACAACGTCTTAAATTAATTCTGTTTAGAGTTATATCTAAAACAGATTTTTAATCTGATTTCTTCCAGGGTTCTTCCTTTTCTTTTGCTTAGAGATGTAGTTCTTTGGGACCTATGATCTTTAGTTATTATTTATTATCATTTTGTGAATGAAGAGTTGTGATCGAATTTAATATTTATTAATAGATTTTTCAGGTTCGATCTCAAAGGATTTAAGCAAAAAAGTAAAGAAGAAAAGAAGAGGATGATAGCAGAGATTTTAGACAAATCTTAATGTGTATTCAAGATAAAAACAACAAAATTTATTTATACATTACAATAATAATAAGGTTGGTTATGATTTATTCACTTCATAGATTAGACTTTGCCTATATATTTGCCCCCCTCCCCCTCCAATATTCTTAGTTTTTCTAACTAACCAACAATTAACTACATTATTTTTATTTTTATTGTAGGTTTTTGTTTTTTCCTTCTGTTAAAAATATATTCTAATGTATTTTTTTCAACTTGCAAAGTCAACCTTGTTGTGTAAATTATTTTGTACCAAAACATGTATAAATACATTTTAGAGGTTTTACTTTGATTCCTTATTAAGCTCTGCTTAATGATCCCGTTCTCTGTTTTAATTTTTTGCTTAAATTACTAACTAATCAGTTCAAAAATTTTAAATAGTTATATTTCGTTGGAATAAAACTTCTTATTGCTATTACAACTAACTACTAGAAATTCCCAGTGTTTCATTGAAGACAGATGCCATCTTAGAAACATGAGGAGGGTAGTGAGAACATATTTATTAAAAGCTACTTTTTTGGGTTTCATCATGAAAGTATTTTATCAAATTCTTGAAAAATAGAACTTAACTGTTGCCGCCATTTTGTTTGCAAATACAAAAATTAAGAGAAGAAAGACAAACTAGCAGAATAGAAGATTGAGATAAAGAACTTCCAATTTTTTTTTTTAAATTTATTTGTGACAAAGAAGTTCTGTGTAAACAATATTGTACCATAAGTATTTTCCATATTTTACTATAGTAAGAATGGCTTTATTGATTTGTTTTTTTATGCTAGTAACGGAAAGTAAGCCTTTAGCTCTTGATTTTTGAAAAGTAAAATTGTTCGGATCATGATCTACATTCATCCATAACGAATTTGTATTCTATAAGAATTACAAATTACATCTCTTTATTTTTTTTTTATGAAACTTCCAATTCTGTTTTGTTATTTATGCTTGATATTTATTCCCTTCCTGAAGACTGGGATCAAACGGAGATGTAAGGTAGCCTATAAAACCTCTCGGATTACTTGACAATTAGTTATGTGTTAATCCGCCTGACAAATGCTCCATCCAATGGCCGCTCCATAGAACACTAAATCAGAGTGTCCTGCAGTTAGCTTGGCCCTTCTCCAACCTGTCATCGGCTGAAATGAGGGATAAACCATGTTGACGAATTGCTCTGTAGTGTTTCATGTTAGGTTATTTGTTTATTTTTTGTTTAAAAACAACGTCAAGGAGAATTTGTTGATGCGGAATTTACCATGTTAATTAGTTTACTTTTAGTACATTGATTTACATAAAATAACATATAGATACCACAGCATTCAAGGGTGAGATTAAATAAAATGTATCAAATTATGACTAGTGTGAAAATCCGATTCAGTTAAAATATATATCATTCCTTTTTAGTCGATCGCTGATCAATTCCTTGGAAAAAGAGTTTTACGATCTAGCATTTATTGGTGCATCTAGTCCAGTCAATAAACATATTATAGAGTGCATGAAATATGCCATAATGTTTTATTTCATAGCTTCGTTAGGCGTAGTTAGAAGATAAACATAACAAAAGTCTCCGCACCTAAGGGGGTGAGCTCAGGATGAAGGTCCGGTTTTTGTTTTTTTCGATCATATCTCGAAAGCGGTGGACTATAAAAAAATATGTTTCAAGTCAAAATTAAAGCTAATCAAATTTCCTATAAAATTGTTTCTATACATATTTGTCGAACTTTAAACGGTTTTCGAAATATACGTTATTGAAAATCGATAATTTTTAAGAAAAAAAAATTTTTTTACTTCACAGTTTGTCAAACATTTGCTTCTAGTGCCTTCTATGATGGTTTTTCAGAAAAAAATTCAGAATGTTGTAGAATACTAAATTTACTTTAATTTCAATATGTGTTTCTGGTGTTTGAAGCAAATGTTTGACAAACGTGAAGTAAACATTTTTTTAACATTTTTCTAGAGTTCCCTTTTTCAAAATATAATCGAAAAACCCAAAAATGGGACCTTCTCCCCTCCCTCAGGGGCTGGGACTTTTGGTATGTTTACCTTCTAACTACTCCTAACGAAGCTGTGAAATAAAAAATTATCGCATATTTCATGCATTCTACACCCCTCATTTCAGCACTCATTGGCTGAACTAATCTTACAATGTCTTTTATATGTTTTATTATTTCCACCTTTGCACCTATGTTTCTCTGTCATGACCGAATCCCATCTTTTACTAACCGATTTCTTGCAAAACTCTTTCGCGAAGCAAGGAGATGATTCTTTATAGTTTTGTTTTCTTTTAATCGATGTCTTCTGTAATCGTGAGTCGAGTTCTTTTATTTGCTAATACTTTTGGTAACACTACCAGTTTGTTGTACTTTCTTAAATAATAATCTTCCTGTTGTATTGTTCTCCCAATTATTTTGTGGCATCCACTTTCTTTTTCTTTTTAATTTCTTTCCTTAATTTCTTCCAGACATTCATTCAGAGAATTCTCAAAGCCCAAAACATCTTGTCTGATATTAACTTATGTTTATTGTTCCATTTTTTATTCCAATTTTCTTTAATGTTAGATGTTTCATTTATATATGTATTTTATATATAAATATATATATATATATATATATATATATATATATATATATATATATATATACTTTTGCATCGAAAAAAACAGGTCATTTTTATGCACTTACATTTTTAAACATTTTCAATTCTATTATCTTATTCCTTATATTTGATTCTAGATATACTTCTTATTAAATCTGTATCTCGGAGATACAAAAAACTATTTCCTTTTTTTACCAAAAATACATTATTACGTATTCACCTTTTTTCACTTTATACAGAGGTTTAAAATTCTATGTCCTAGACAAATTAATTGAAAGGTAAGTTATATAAAAATGTTTTTTTTATTTATTTTTTTTTTTTTTGGGGGGGGGGGGGGGGGGGGGGGGGGGACAATGTCCTTATGTACCATAATTAGGACAGGAAAGACGGGTTACCAACATATTTTAACCTGGATGGGAAAATCAAGATTTATTTCGTACACTTAAGTATAATAAACAGTCAAGGAAATTAATTTTTTTTTTCTTTGAACTGCTCTCCGGTAAAGTTACGGAAATGTGACTTAGTGTTCTGTACCTCCGAGGTACATAAATATAAAGAACTCATGAACATTTTTTGGCCTTTTTGTGAATTTAGAAGGCTCCACAATGTGTAATCTTGTGACATTTATCCGGTAAGTATAGTTGGATTAAATAATTTGATTCAATTGATAAAACCATTCAGTACCTTTCCAGTTATGGGAAAACAAAAGGAAACCAAATTTAATTTCAGATTACTCAAATCCTTTTAGTAGAATGATTGTAATTTAAATTTTTTTTTTTTAATTTTAAAAATGTTTATTCAGTTATGTTGTGAATTTAAAAATATTTTATTCAGTTATATTCAACCATTGTCATTTGTTAAAAACAATAGCCATAAAAAAAAAACATGTTTGTGACGTGACACCTCAATATCGATGAAATTGCAGTTGGTTAATTAACCGATTATATTAAAAGTTAATTTAATACTTAAAGAGAAAATCACACCGCGCAGTTTTGAATATCATAGTCGAATATAAGAGATCCCACATCGGGAATTTGATGCAAGTTACATTGTTTTGCTGGAAAATTGGAACCTAACACAATAAGAAATTCATCAGATTGGACTGATAGGATGCCTTCACTTCTTCATAGCTTCAAGCTATAGTAACATTGGCTATATGTTAGGACAGATTAATAATTAATTGTTTGGCTTGAGATATTCATTATGTGTTTTAACGCTACACAATTTAGTCTAGTGAGTACGTGTAGGATCACTCGAATAACAGCAAATTAATTGTTTCTAACTAAGATTGGAATTAAATAGTTTTATAAATTCTACAAAATTGATTTCTAAATTGAAAAATGTATTTTGTTTATTTGTTGTTTTTGTATAGTGATTCAAAAGAAGAACAAGCACTCATCTGTTATGAAAGGCGCAGTCTGAGGAAGATCTTCGGAGCAGTACGGGTCTACAACGAATGAAGACAGCGCACTAATGCAGAGCTAAAAGAACTTTGAAGCCTTGAAATCCATGGCCCTTTCTATGTGAAATATAAATAACTCCTGAAAATTTGCCTCTTTTGTAGCGACACCTATTTTGCGTTACAGTTAATAGTCCTCATTAGGTAGCTCTATTGAATCTAAAATAAACAAAAAAAGGCGCAGTATGGCCCGCCGGCCATTACTTAGGTTATTACCTTCAACTGTCGTTAGTTTTATTACCAGCTACTGGGGGCTGCGTGAGGAGGCGTTTTATGGTCGTGCGCTCTGTGAGGAGCTGTTGGGATAGCTTTATTACCACTATCGCACGTTGATACTTAGAGCTTCTCTCGGAGTTTTTCATGTTACGATATCTATCTGCAAGCGATAGGTCCTAGCTTAACCACAGATCAAGATCAAGTTGCTTTTGACCGTCTGTCGGATGTTTTCCTCTCCAGTTTTTCCGAACTTGGATCCACTTGCTTTCAGTCGCTAATACCTTTTTCCCCCGACTCTGACTTGTCCCTTTAGTAATGTTTAAAATTTAGTCTAGCGATCCTACACGTGCTCACTAGACTATATTGTGTAGCGGTAAAGCACGTAATTGAATATCTCAAGCCAAGCTTTGGTAGATAAAATCAACCACGTGCTCGGTCATGTAATTATTTTCTACCAATTATTAATATCTCACCTCCTCTCAGAAACCCTGTTCAAAGGTCTTTGTAGTAATATCTAACCTTCAATAGTATTATTTGTTGACGAATACAGCAGCTAGTGGATATTTCCATGTCCTTTATGATTATTTTTTTGGCCCTCAGAATAAAGATTATTGTCATTAATAAAATAAAATAGCTCATTTTTGTCCCCAATCTGAATTTTTGTTTCTGTTTAATCATAGCGTTACATAATCCGGACCAATTTGATCCGCTACTTGGTAGTTCTCCCTATCCTACCCTTCCGCCACACTCTATTCACCTAGAGAGCTTTTTCTAGATACAATCCGATGTCATCGTCATTTGTTATCAGTCAACAGGATTTGAAATGGGAGTCTGCTCTTGTTTTGAAACAGAGGTAGGGATTTGACACAAAATACCTTTAACTATGTTAGCTACTGACCAACGGAACCTACATAGATACGGGAAGAGAGTGTAGTACCTGTAAAAAAGAAACAAATTAATTCACCTTTCAAACGGTAAACTATCAGTTTTTCAGAAATGAGGAGAGAGATTGAAATATTCGCCCATCAAAAATGTTTCTTCGGCAGATTTTTAAGGGAGTGTCCGTCAGTGGGTATGTATTATTCATTAATCATTCATGTAGTAAGCCTTTGATACTTAGGACAGGTAAATGTATTCGTAAACGGTCCTTACAAGGGAGTACCATATAAGAAATATGTTATATATATATATATATATATATATATATATATATATATATATATATATATATATATATATATATATACAAAAAACTGTAGCACTAACAACCCATGAAGGGTCTTGGGTTCAGTACTTAGGTAAGGATGTACTGTTACCAGGCCAACGGTTGTGAAAAGAGGAGATCTGGCCTAAATTACGCTCAACCACCAGATTTTCCCCCAATTAAGGGTGCCCTCTTTGTAGAGGCTGGGTGTGCCCCAAGAGGGTCTCCCGATCTCGAAGTCGAGCCACGACCGAAATAACAGAAAATAAATTGTCTGCATTCAGTTTGACTCAAGTCAATTGCCATACTCACTAAACTGCCGCGCCTCCATATAATATATATAGATTCTGAATATTCAATGTTCCATTGTTTATAATATAGACAACAATGCATTATTGTTTAAATAAAAATATAACTATTTCAACGTTTCTATGTGATTTAAAAAATGAATTCTCAATAAAATTTCCAGAGTTGTTCAAATTACATATAAGATTGGAAAGAAGAAGAAACAGGTGTACTAAACAACAATTGAAAAGAACAAGAATTTACAACGTAAATTGAAAGGATGAATAGGTAATACATATATAGATCTAAAAACTGCTGGTAATACATTAGTTCTAATACATTAATTAATATTAATTAATTAGTTCTAATACATTAATTAATATTAATTAATTAGTTCTAATACATTAGTTTGATATGTATGTAAGTAATGCTCATTTGGAGTGCATACAGTAATTTTTGTTATTTAAGTGGAGAACTAATTTGAAATTATTTAGCATTGGTTTGTTGTTTTGGGATGCCTGAGATACAACTAGTTACGTTTTCCTCATTATTTTTTCCGTTGTCTAAAATCTATTGGTAAGTGAATTTATGAAACGTCAAATGATTTATATTTACAACCAACAAGTAGCAGTCCGGGTTTACTACTGTCAGTTATCTAAAAATTTTCAGAGTGCAGTGTTAATATATATATATTTTTTTTTTTTTTTTTTTTTTTTTTTTTTTTTTTTTTTTTTTTTTTTTTTTTTTTTTTTTTTTTTTTTTTTTTTTTTTTTTTTTTTTTTTTTTTTTTTTTTTTTTTTTTTTTTTTTTTCTAGCCTCCGACTTTATTTTATTTTCATGCAAGGAAAGGAAAGCAGGGAAAAAGGATCTTTTATTGCCTTTCGGCATTTTAAGACTTTATTTAAAGCTATGCCATCTCTGGTGGGTCTCGGTCTGCTGGAGGCACTCCGGCTACAAGTCGAGTGCGGAGGAAACACTCTGCCAGCGATGGTGGGTATCGGGTCAGTCCGTATGGTCTGAACCCCTTCCCTCGGCGAGTACGTCCGCTAAGGGGATTTCGCCTTGCCACCTCCCAGGCCTGGGAGGTGGGGCTATGTCCCTGAAGAGAGGGTTTGCACAGAAGCTCAGCCCGTCAAAGAATTTGACGTGCCGGCGACTGATAAAGGCCGGTATCGTTGGCATCCTCAACTCCTCGAGGATCCGGCTGTTCTTGGCCCTCTGTAGGCTGGTACCGCGGACGATTCGCCGAAGGACGGAGTTCTGGAAAGTCTGGAGGGCGCGAAGTGTCGTTGCGTACATGTGATGCAGCAGTGGAGCACCGTGGAGGAGGGTGGGACGGATGATGGATTTGTAGATCTGGATTTTGAGCCTGAGGGATATATGAGGAGAGGTTAGGAGGTGATGGAGGCGGTATGTCCGCGCCCGGGCCAATTTGATTCTGCTTTTGACATGCGTCGAAAAGGTGAGGTGCCTATCGAGACTGACGCCTAAGTATAAGATGGAGCTGGAGATGGACTGCTCGATGCCGTCTACTGTAAAGCTCTTGGGAAGTTTTTGAGACTTCCCACGCTTACAGAAGGACATCACTATGGCGTCAGTCTTCCTAGGGTTCACCTTAATGCCGCATGTCTTCAGCGCATCGACGATGGTGGAGGTCGCCCTCTCAGCCATCTTGAGTGCCCGGCCGGGGTTGAGGCTGGACGCGTAGACTGCGACGTCGTCAGCGTATGCAGCCACTACCGCCTCAGGGTGCTTGATGGATACCACTGGCGCCGTAAAGATGTTGAACAAGATTGGTCCCAGCACTGATCCCTGAGGAACACCACAGGTTTTAATATAACATTTTAGCATATTTATTAATAAATATCTAATCTATTACAGGATACGGGAATGAAATGGTTTTTATTAATTTAATTGTTTCAAATTTTAGTTTTTACAACCTTACTAATTACATTCTGTTTCAGACAAAGTGGTTCATATTGGGCTGAACTGAATGCATTAGCTAGCCGCTACTGCAGTCAGGGAGGCGATACCGTTCCACTATAAAAAACGGGTAACGAAACTGTAGGCAGGACCTCTTGGGTGGTTTGGAACGCTGCCTAAATTTCCCCTTTTCGTCTATGTAACCAGGTAGTTTACTGGTTAAACTACTAATTAAGTTTCTATTATTTTTTTTAATAATAAAAAATTATAAATTTTAAACAAAAAATAATTCGGTCGATTTGACAAAAGTTAAATAAAAGTGGTTTTCTAGTTTCGCTTCAGACTATGCCCAGCGTGCCCATGCATTTAGCATTGATTGAATGATTACAAAAAAATAATTTTTCATATTCCACATTGTATTCTCTATTTCTAATAGAGATGTTTGTATTTCTTAATATTAAAATGTCCGTAGCAAAGCAATGTTAAATTCACGTGAAATGTATGGTTATGAATTAATAAATTCTGAATACTAAGTTATTTTGACATAAAAGATTGATTATGAAACCAGTATTATCTGCTCAAAAACACAAAATGTTACACAAATGAGAAGCAGGAGATGGTTAAAACTGTTTCGTTTTAATTTATGATTCCATTAAAAAATATAGAAGCACTTTTAGAATGACATCAACTCAAAAATACAAATTATATTCTGTGTTTAGATTGAGATAGGAACTTCACTGTTTTTAAATTCGTTTTTTTTACTTTTACAACATATATAGCTTCAAACAGCTTTTATTGTTTATTTGAAATTATAATTTAAACGTAAATTAAATTTATAGTCATTTCTAAAAACATATTTTTCATCTCCTTTGTACTTTTATTTAAATTTAACTTTTATTTCTATCATTCATATACTTCCAAGAAGATAGCGCTTTGCGTACAATCGAGTCTAAAACCTTTACTACTTGAGATTAAACTAAATATTCTATTTCGATTCCGTACAACTACTTTAGTGCCGGGGTATAATTTTTCATTGCTGCTACAAATTTCATAGAAATACTTTGACTGAATAGTTAAAAAAAAAATAAAATATACTAAGCCATTAACAGTATCAAAGGCTGGTTTCAGATTAACAAAGATTCAATGTATTTTTAAATCAACTGCTTGTAATTGAATTTGAATTGTACGAATTTGAATCTTAGCGTAAACAAATGGTCTAAGGTACAATATCTTTTTTTCAAAACCCTCTCTGCTTCTCATCTTTTTTTAAATATCTTTCAGTCCACTTATACAATTTTTTATCGAAGCAGTGGTTTGTTAACGAGATTTATAAAATAATTATTAGGAACTTTTAAGTCACTTTCTTGAAGTACTAAGAATATGACTGAAGTAACAGAAAGTTTACGATCCATAATGATAAACTTATAGTTGACTGTTAAGATGATGAATGGAGAAGAAGATAATCAGAAATGCAGTCAAAGACAATCACCTTGTCTAAGTAGAAATACTTTAATGCGTGCCAACGTTTCGACCTGCCTTGCAGATCTTCTTCATGGCCACTGAAGAGGAGACGAACGATGACTGTTTGAATCATCGTTCGTCTCCTGTCAAGTGTGGTTGATTACGTTTTTTTAAATTTTAAATACGTTCTGCAAAGTATTTTTTAAATAATGAAAGCATTCTAGTTATGCCATTTGTTGCATCTTTTGAAAATTTTTACGATTTACACTTATCCAATTTTGAAGTCGACGCCTCATTCCTGTGATATTTTTTTATTATATAAAAAATTAAAATGTTTTTTTCTGATTTTATATATATATATATATATATATATATATATATATATATATATATATATATATATATATATTATTTATTTGTAAGCTCTATGGACATAAGGTAAGAATGGCTGAGGAAAGACTTAATAAGGCTATTTTCCAGAAAATTTGGGATTACAAGAGTGCACAAGGATACATAAAACAGCTAAGAGAATAGACCAGCAAACTGGGGATTGAGGACCTTGACTGCCTTGATAGAGAAGAATATAGAAGAAAATTACAAGGAATAGCGGTTTTTGTGGACAGGAAGGAGCCAAAGGAAGGTATGGCCTCGACAGAAGAGAGGAAACGGAGGTAATCAGAAAGAATGAAGGATATATGGATGATGAGAAGGAACAGAATTAAAAATTCATCTTCGTAATATTTGCGTGGTCTCTATGGCCTTTTCGTGAAAAAAAAAAAAATTATTTATTTGCAAATAGATAAGAAATACATTTTTAAAATGCATACATATTAAAAAACTTATCTAGACTTCACAGTTAAAACAGTTAAGATAAATAAACATCCATAGTTAGGAATGCCATTCTGCTATGGTAGTTAGGGGTACCGCCTTCTGGGCCGCCCCTTCTCACCCTCCCGGCCAACAAATTACCTCCAACTTAAATAGATATATTGCATTGGTTGGTCTCTAACAGTTCTGTAAATCCACACATTGAGGCTATTGATAATTATAATAAGAGCTATTTTAAATATTTCTGCCCCAATTACATTTCTATGAATTGTAATGGCGTTTAGTATTGCGTAACCAAATTCAAATTATTGCCTGATTGCGGCACTAGTAAAATATTTACACAAGAAACTCAATGTCTCCTTGACTAGAAAAAACTATCTATAAATGGATTATGTCTATCTATAATAATCTACTAGTCCAGTCAATAAACATAATGTAGAATGCATGAAATAAGCGATAATATTTGACTTCACAGCTTCGTTAGGAATAGCTAGAGAAGGGAGAAATTCTCATTTTTGTGGTTTTCTGTTATATTTTGAAACCGGTGAACTCTAGAAAAATATACTACAAATCAAAATTATAGCTAATTAAATTTCCTATAGAATTGTTTCAATACATATTTGTCGAACTTCTAACGGTGTTCGATATATACGTTATTAAATATCTATAATTTTCGAAAACAAATAATAATTTTTACCTTACTTTTTGTCAAATATTTGCTAAGGGTGCCTTCCACGATAGTTTCTCATAAAAAATGTCAGAATCACAGTTTTAAAGCATTAAATTTACTTTAATTTCATGTGTACGTTTGCTAGATTATTTTCAACTGGTTCAAAAGTTCAACTTTTTTTTCAGTTATAACTTTTAGTTAAATTATTACAAACCATACAATAATAATGTTAATAGGGTACCATTAGGGAAGCACCTAAGCAGAATTACTGCAGCGGAAATGAGGTACCTTCGGAAAGTAGCGGGCCGAACCAGAAGGGATCGGATCAGGAACGATAGGACTAGAGAGGATCTAGGGGTTGTCTCTCTAAAGGATACCCTTGAAAAGAGGCAACTTAGATGGTTCGAACATCTCTGCCGGATGAATGAGGACCGAGACCCGAGAAAGTACTTAGAGGCCAGACCTACAGGAAAACGTCCCAGAGGGAAACCCGGAACTCAATGGATGGACTACATCTCCAAGGTGGGTGAGGAGAGAGGCAAAGACTGGAATTCCATGAGGGCGCTGGCTCGGGATAGGGAGGATTGGTTTGACTGGACAGAGGCACCTCCACGCTGAAAGGCACTAAGGAGGAAGTGAAAGAAAGAAAGAAAAGAAACAATAATAATGAAAATACTCACATCTACTAATAATAAAGAAATGTATGTTACGTGAATTTGAATAAACGTTTCACAAATGACAATAATAGAAAACCAGCCATTCATAAATATCAAACTGACAAGTAAAAGTTTCGTTTAGAATTAAAAGGATTAATTCAAATATTTTTTAATGACATGAACATACCTTTCGTTAAACGATTCATTCACAAACAAAAAATTACTTATCTACTCAAATTCAACCCAACTCCACTCCTCCCTTTTAAACTCCATGTTGTCTACAATAAGATTAATTTTTTTTTTTTTTTTAATTTTATATTTCAAGAAGTATACAAGAAATATCAATAAATTCCAGTAGGTGCGTTATCGCAGTGGCGAATGTAATATCAACAAGTAGGTATAATATGGATATAAAAAAAATAATCTTAAATCAAAGACACTTGTGTATTTAGACAGAAATTACAAGCTACAAATTAAAAAAAAAAAAAAATAGTTTTTCATTTTTAATAAATAAATAAACATGGAATATACAAAACATAAATGTTAAAAATTACATGGTTAAATCACATTTAATTGGATTTAGGGTAACTAAATCATAACCCCTAACTTATATCATATTAAATACTGCATAACATATGATTCGAATCAGCCCTGAGTATTTCGTAACCTAAAACAAAAAAAATGTTTTTAATATAATTATTATTATAGATGAAAATAATTTATTGCTAAAGGTGTTCATTGAACTACAAACAATTTCAATATCAAACGTTGTAAGATTCTATTTTAATTTAAGAATTCTACTGTGAGTGTCATATTCAAACACCAAGGTACTCCATTTAACCAAAAAATATTGAAAAAAACTTTAAGAAAAGTTTATTTTATGTAAAACAACAATTAATTTATATTAGTTCATATAAACATTAAATTTATATTCATAAGAAAAGCAAAAGCAAAAAGTGTATGTAGCGTATGAAAGTGCCTGTCACTAAGTGTGTATGTAGTCCCAAGATCTGATTTTTTTTCCTATTTTAATATAGTCTGGTCTGATTTATAGAGATCTCTTCAGATCTCTCTAAAACTTAAATTACTCATACATATTTGTAAAATTCTAGAAAAATGTATTACACCATACAATGGTCATGTCAAGAATGATAAGTTTATCCAAAAAAAAAAAAGATGGCACCTATGATTATAGATTTAAACATAGACTTAAAAATCACAGATATTTCAATTACATATTTAGAAGTTGTGGAAGTACTAATGCAATAAAAACTATGTTTCAAACAAATGTTGAACAACTCACTACACAAACCATAAAGTATGATGGGTCAAAATAGTTTTAAACTCATTTAAAGATTTCAACAAACATTGTTAAAATATTAAAAATGAATTTTTTTGAGTTTTTATAAAGCTGCAAAACTATTTACTCAGAATCGATTCCAAGGTACTCCAGCCTGATGCGAACTCGGAATCTTCGGTTTATCATGTTGCTATGACATCAAACATTTCTGTCCAACGCGTTACAATCAGGCTAAGCCCTACCTCAATGACTAAAAATATGATTCTTACTTTCACCTTATAAATGAACCGTGTAACGAGCATACACAAATGCAAATATAGTACAATCTCGATAATCCAGTCATTCAGCAGTCCGACACCCCCACTAATCCGGCCCTCTCTCAAGACCCCCTTTGAGACAAAGAGTTGTACAATATTCAAATAATCCCAATATCCTCGTTGGTGAAACAGAGAGAAACAGTCTCTCCGTTAGAAAAAGTTATAGTTTAGGCATAATTTAATTGTGATGTAAGTGATATGATGTTATGAAAATTAAAGGAGAAAGATTCAGAGCTCTCATTAAATATTAAAAATCAAACAAAATTTATCTTTCAAACAAGATAAAATTAAGTTTTTATTATATGAATGTACATGCATATATATTTTGCTTACGTTATTTAGTGATAATGAGTTTAGTTTTTAAATATAAACCTTAATAAAAATTCGTATGTTAAATCGTGTTTCTAAAGTTTTATTTGTTTATACATTCATACATATGAACTTTATGGAATTCCTATTATTTTTCAGAGGCTAAATTATGTATTTTTTTTAACAGTTTATCGTGCTAAAAACTATAAAAATGCATTTTTAATTTTTTTCGTGTTGATTTTTTTTTTTCACATCTAGTAATCCGCCACTCACTGGTCCCTTATTAGTTGGATTATTTTTTATTGTTTATTGTTTATTTTTTAATTGTTTACCATCAAGTAATATCTGAATAATGCTTAAATAATAGGTGATATCATTTTGTATAAATATTTAAGCAAGTTATATTAATCTCAATCAACATTTTTCTTTAAGAATATCATGAGCTAAAGTAGATAGTTGATAATCCTAATGTGTTTTGAAGTCGCATGAGTCATATTTTTCAGAACGCTGGATCGGCGCGCCAGACTCCCAAGGTGAGGTCAAACTTGCAACGTGAGGAACTGAGTCATGTTGTCTGTGGTCAAGAACTGTCTTCGTTCTAGGGACTGACTATTATTAGGGCCCTTTTAGAAGCTATGGATCAAGTATTTGTCAATAACTCAAATTAAACTAATCGGAAAATGTATAAATAGTATTAGAAATGGTATGATAAGATAATAGATTGCTTCGTAATCACAACTAAATTTAAAATACAAAATATTAATAATATACATATAATTTATTTATTTAAATCAAGTTTCGTTTAAAATAGTAAATAAAAATAGATATTTGTTAAATAATCGAGTAGACGAAACTCATTCAAAAATTGAACTCGGCATTAGGAAAAGGATGTTGAAATTTTATTGATACATTAGAAGACTTGTTACTACAACTATTATTTTTTCTAGTTGACTTAATCCATCAAGTATTTAAATACTCAAACAATTCACCTCTCTTATTTATGTTATCGTTTCGCAAATAGTCATGCTTACGAAGGAGTACTTCTTAAAAATTTAATTATGGCAATGACATAACTTATTGAGAAAATTTCAATTTCTAGTGGCAGTAGGGGTATAAGAGGGAGGGTATAAGAAGTAAGGCGTAACCAAACAGTTTTAGAAAGTTTTTTTCAAAGTATAACTTTTTTTTTTCTCCTGATGATTAACTATAACTTTGTGAAGCCCCTAATGACAGATTACTGTAGCCATAGAGTGGTATTTATAAAGAGCTGGGAAGGAGGGAGGGGGAAAAATATCCCCGCCTGAGTTAGTGCCAACAGCTGAAACCGAAATGTCCCGCTCCACAGAAATAGCCTGGCCCCTGGTTGTACTTAGCCGCGTCATCACTCATATTAATAATAATTACCAATATAAAAATATAAAAATAAATAAATAATGACACCACTACTGTAATAACTATTTAAAAAATAGGTCCTTACGGTTTTAAAAATCTTAACTCATAACTTGCCAGAGAGGTGGTAAGTCATCTTCTCACACACACATACCCACAATTATTATTATTATTTATTATAATTATAATCATACTTATTCAGAAAGAATTTTTAAACAATTAATTAAAATAAACAATCATGACTTTTTAAAAATAACTTTTTACAAAAATGAAATAACTATTTAATTACAAATTAGCTACAATATTCTAATGAGAATAGTTTTTTTTTTTGTTGTTTTTTTGTAATTTATTTAAGGATTCATTATTTAAAAAATTCCATTTTCATATTTCATAAATTTTTAGTTTCATCTTTAAAAATATACAAAATGATTCAAATTTTTAAAATTTCATTGTCAGTATTATTTCTTTTACTTTTTTAACTATTTAGATAATCTTCAATGAAGTTTTTTTATAAATCATCAGAATTTACCTTTTAAAAATTGTACTAAAATAAAAATAAAATAATTTAATTCTAATAATTCTACTATGAAAATATGAACTTCAATCCATTTTGAAAAATATAATTTTGATATTTCTGTTGGGTTTTTTTTTTTCCCCCAAAAAAATCAAAAAGCTATTATCAAAATATTCATTAATGATAAGTTTCACACTCCAAACTTTTTGGAGAAATTATTTTAAACATTTTAAAAATGAAAAAAAAAATATAGCACAAACATTAGCAATGTATATGCATATTTAATAAAAAATGTTAGTGTTTTTACTATTTTTACTTTATCAATCCCCGCGAATCCAAAAATCAGTTGTTACATCGTAACTGGAAAGTTATTTACTGTATAGTTATTTTCTATAGTTGTCCTCCAAACCTTGGATGTATACTATATTAGGGGAAGATACAAATTTTGATATCTAAAATAATTATTTAAAACTTTTATTTAATAAATTTTTTAACTAATACATGAGTGAATGCTAATCATAGTATGTACCTTTACATGTAGCACTTGGATCTTGTCGATGAAAGCGCAAAGTCTAGACTGCCATTGAAGTTCATACTGTTCGTTGGCTGGCCTAAGAGCTCTTCCTTGACTGTAAAAACTTATAATTAATTAGATTATTATGGTTAGGAGTAAATCATATAGCATATTATTTTTTAAGAAGATAAATATGTAAATATAATGCAATAAAATATAAAAAAATGTAACATTACTTAATATATGTATATATGTATATGTATATGTATATATATATATATATATATATATATATATATATATATATATATATATATATATATATATATATACATATTTATTACTATTATTAAATTACGGATGTATCGATTTTCGATTTCACTGATTCTTGGAGAAAGAATCGGACCAAGAAAACTTTAATAAGGGAGCTTTTTTTTATGTGCTACCAACACTGCTTGTTATTGACCTCAAAATATTTCTCCTTAAACATTAAGCTCAACGTCGAATTATTGAGGATATGTGTTCACAATTGTAAAATATAGAGATAGGATTACAATTTGGCAGTGCCTAGTCTGAAGCACTAATGAAATACATTAGCATAGAAATACAATAGCACCTGTTATCATGAATTTTTGTAATTAATATTAGGGGATATTAATTATTCCAAGGTACCGATGATTTTGCATTATTGCATTATCCTTTAAAATATTTTACTTTTTGTATAAAAATTCCTAAAATGAAGTTAATTGTACATTGCCTAAACATAAGTTATATATTTTACGTTGTATATAATGAATAATATCTGTTGTTTACTAATTTATTTATTTTTTCAAGTAAGTTTATTATTATTTTTTTTTTTACTTTCTTAGCTCTTATATGGACTATATTTTGTTTAAGTAATTTATGTTTAAACTCAGAATCGGTATCGAGAATCAAGACGATTTTTTTTTACATCGGCACTGGTTTCAAGAATCGAAACATTTTAGTACAAACAAATCAATAATATTGATATTAGTATTAAATACTTTACCCTTTGAAAATTTTTTTGTATATATTTTTATATTATATATTATGGCCAAATATTATATTTAAGTTGTTCAACAGTATTAATATTTTAAGTTGAGTCTGGTCTATGTGGTACCACATGCAATGTGGAAGTTATTTAAGAAATAAAGAGGAAAAAAAACTTTTTAAGACTATCTTCAATAATTTTTATTCTGATCGTCCTTGATCTGCCAAAAAATATTTCATTTACTTTTATTATTTATTAGTATTACACCCTATTGCTGCAGAAGGCGAAAAGGAAGATAGTTGAAAAGATGGCCTTCTTTAAGAAGAAGACCGGACCATGGTGGAAAATAGCAAGGGATAGAGATACATGGAAAGAGAAGTGGATCCAAATTGCGAACCCTGCTTCCCTGTAGGCTGGTCACCTGGGAAAGTCTAGACCTGTAGACTTTTTTCCCTGAGGGAAGGGTCATATTCACAGAAGAATTTTATTTGTAAATATGATAATAATTGTGGACTTATTTGTAAATATGTTTAAAAAAAAAATTTAATTTTATTTATTTGAATTTAAGGTTTGTTTGTTGAGTTATGGACATAATCAAAGGCTATTATTATTATTATTGTTATTATTATTATTAGTAGTATTATAAATAATATAATATATTATCGTTTCACAACCTCTCACACGCAATATATTTTTTTTCCCCTTCAGTTCATCTTATTACCCTTTTTGATCCACCTTCCACATCACTCATTCCACCTTATATTTTCCTCACTGCCAAATGGATTAGAATTGGTTTGGTGGATGAAGGGGTTATATCTCATTTTTTGCAAATACAATCTAGTTCTTTTTATGAAGAATTTATGTGCAGAAGTGCTTGGTTGCATAATCCGAACATTTCAAAACAACTAGAAAAAGATATATGAAGAATATGAAGGGGCTATGTAAAATTATCGTGCTAAAGGAAAATGAAAAAAAAACTTCATACATAAATTAATAAAAATTATTTTGTTACATAACCCCTTCACCCACCTAACCCTTTAATTTTGTTTACAAGATAAGGAAATGAACTGCAGAAAATCATGGCTCTACAGGTAAGGGGTAGGACGTGTATCAGACGATTCCACTCTGGAAAACTAACTACTTTTTGGAATAATGTTATATTTTATATTAAGACTTATATTATTACGCATTTATTACTTATCATACACATTGTGTATTCACATTGTGTATTCTTCTTTCTACGTGTGTGCACTGATATGTCGATTTTAGCTTTTTATGTGCGTATGGTGGTGGTGTGCATGTAATGTTTGTTTAAATACTTTTATTGTATTCATGTATGCTCGTGAAAAGTTACATGTTAATAAAGTGTAATTATATTACTACATAAGTATAAAAACACACATAAGTATACATTTATCGGACACATATATGTTCATTAATGTATCGTGGATTTGTTTCTACTTGTAGACAGTCAAACGTTTTTAAACATTTATTTTTATTAGAAAACACATTATATATGATAAGTCATGTTATATAGTTGATGTATTATTATTATATATTATTAATATATATATACTGACTGGGTGGGGTGGTAGTGGCTTCCTGATCGGCAGTGATGGTGGGCCAATATGGAGCGTAGCGGACCGGGTCCATGCTTGTAGTGGTGTCGTACTTGCGAGCGCAGCTCTGGCTGTAGTTGGTGAAGCTGTTACTACCGTTCCCCAAATCAACTGAAAGTAATAATGAATATTAATTAAAAATAAATAAATATTTGCAACTTTATCTAAAATTGTAAGATTATAAAATAAAAGATAGCTTCTAACATAAATATAAAAGGAAAAAAGCCTCTCTTTCTCTATATGCTCTTTTGTTGGTGTTAATTTTTGAAATTTCTTATATTTATAGCCGTTTATTTATTACATTTATTTATTAATTATTAACAGTTTTAATAAATTGAGCATCTTAGTACATTACAATTTTAATGTTTATAATTCATAAATTTATAATATAGTTTTCATTTTCGAAACATATACAAATAATTGACCAAAGTTATTTAGTATTTACTTAATTATTTAATTTTAAATATACTTAAATAAAATATTTAAGAAAAAATTAAATTTGTAATACAACTAAAAAAATAATTACCCAATACCAACTTACCCATAGGTCCTAGTTGGTTATAAGCATTCATTCCGGTGGAAACCTGCATCGATTGAACAGGTTGAAGTGGAGCCTGCAGCTGAAATTAATTTAACAAGTTTTTGAAACTATAATTTCTATATTTTTTGAAATATATCTGTACCATTTTTTAAAAGTATATTCTGTACTCTGAACTCTTACTTGGCACAGAACCGACTATACTAGACTATAGAAGCCAATGAATTTTGCGTGATGTTCGTCTGTAGTTGACTCTTTTCTCAAAAATGTCAAAATTTGACGAAACTAAACTCAAAAATGACAAAATGCCTTGATTCTATAAGAAATTTAAATAAAAATCTACTAGATAGTTTCTCAGCGCAAAAAGTAATGATAGTTTTGATTGTATTTGTTCAAAGAATTAAAATGGTAAGTTATACGTAGGTAACTGCAAGCAAATGTGTAAAAAATAAACTACTTCTGAAACAATGAGAAGGTTTTCCTGCTTTCCATAGTAAGTGTCCACGGATGAGTCCTGAGTGAGCATAATTAAAAATTTTAAAAAATTTAAACAAAAAAAAAAAAGAAATAGTAATAATAAACTGCCCGTCAAAATTTCGCAACACTTTGAAATATTTGAACTTTATAAAAACGTATTTTTTTTTTTTCATAATAAAGAAAGGTTCTGAAGTCTATAATAAACATTCCTATACTAGATATAGACAATTTTTATTAAAATAAATTATAATATTTCTTCCAATAAACAAAAAAGTTAGAAAACTTACTTTTTAAAATTTTCCTTTTTTACAATTTTAACTTTTAAATTTATATTTAATAAGACATATTGCCCCCTCTGGCTTGAATGATTGCTTCCACCAGTCTTGGCATACTTGTAAATAACGAAACGAATGATAAACATGGACTGAATGAAATTTGAAAAAAATAATCTAAAATTCCATCGTTTGTTATTAACAGGGAAAAAAATTGATGTGTCTAATTAATCATTGATGTCTCAGGTTTAATGAATAATATTAATATGAATATAAACCAAGTATAGATTAAGGTAAAAACCAGGAAAATCTCGAGAATTATGGGTGTTGCAATACTTTTGACGGGGAGTTTATTTACTCAATACAATAAATATTAAAAAATATATTTCAGAACAAAAGTAAAGAAAATGAAGAATATTATAATATAAAGTAAAAAAGTAAAAAATGTGAAGCTATTGAAGGAAAAAATCACAACAAATCAAGCCACACGGTCGAATCAATATTAGTATTGAAAAATCAATGTCTCCAATCTATGTAATGAGCTACTTCCTTCACTGTTCCCAAATGTCAAAAAATTTCTCACCAACCTAAATAACATTTTTCCTAATGATTTTAAAAAGTTGGGAAGATTTTATCACAGTCGATCTACGAGTAGATGTTGGTTGGATAAAGGGAGGTGTGTGGTCAGATATTATTGGCCTTGTCGCTATCTAGTCTTCAGGTTCGCTAATCCGTTTTATTTATTCATTTATTATAATTTGGAAATACCGATATATATAACAAAAATATTAGTCTATTTTTGCCACGAAAGACATCTAGAATAGAAAGAACTTCATTTAAATAAGGCACTGCAAGCTTATGGCAAGGCCTGTAGTTTTAATAACGTATGCGTTAAAATGTTAAATCTGTCAAGCTCCAAGATCGAAAGGAAAATACCATAAACATTTTATGGCCCAACAATATCCGTAGGAGGTTACAGAATGAGATCAAACAGCGAAATATAAGAAAGGATACAGCTATAAGAAAACGACGGCTGAACGAAAATGAACAAATATTAGATAAAGTATGCAACCTAATGAACCAGATTAATTACGCTAATTAGATGAAGAAGGAAATGAAAATACTTCAGATCACGGGTTTTAAACAAGGACGACAGACCCAGGACCACATTTTCACTCTGAGAAGTGTTTTGTAAAAGTCCTGGGATCAAGATAAACATATGTACCTTGCCTTCCTCGAGCTCAAGTCCGCATTCAATTCAGTTCCAAGGAATGAAGTATGGAAGAAGATATCGTGCCTGACTGAACTTAGTAGAATTAATCCAATTTATTGGATCCGGATTGAATGGGATGTAGTCTGAGCATTATAGCATATCCAGGGGGGTAACACAAGGTGATAATTTAAGCCCCTCGCTATTTCTATTGTTCATGGATGATGTAGCAGCAATTTGTAAAAGAATTGAGAGGAACATTCTTGGGAGAAGGACACCTTTAACCCGTGGTTACACAGCTCCTTCTGTATGAGACAGTCTTGATCATCGATTCCCTGGAGAAACTCTATAAAAAGTAAGATCCTACAAGTAGAAAGGCAAGAAGATGTCCACGTTTTCCGCAATGGAGATGAGTTGGACGTGGTTAAAGATTTTGCCTGTCTTGGAGCAGTGATAAATTAGATCCAGGAAAGTATATTCAGAAATATCAAATAAAATAAGTAAAGCGAACCAGATTTGTATAATAATAATTAATTAAACTTATAGATTTAGCTAAATAAGATGAAAAAGTAAAAGATAGAAAGAAGCACCCAGTTCGAAAAAAATTAGGAATTAATTTACTATTTAAAGATTATGAAGTATTTAATAAGCTGATAATATTAATTACAGTTACAAATGTTAAGATTCAGTACTAATAGTAATTCCAAATAAGATAAACATCTAAATTCTACAGAATAATTACATCAGAAGCGAAGATATTTCTCAGCCAATATAACATTGAGTTGTATTTCATTCAGAACTATTGTTATCTACGTCCATTGATAAGGACCATTATGTTGATGATGCCTAACACATGCCTCTTACATTATATTACGGTATTATAGTGGTGTGAGAATAGATTTGTAAAGGTATCAATAAAAGCAGTTAATTAGCAGAGTTAGTTGTAACTACGGGCGCTAAGGGCCAGCCAGGCATCTTATGTTATCCTCACACTTGACTCACATATTTCATTGTATCCTTCTCACACTGGCGTCGGTAACCGAAGTTGGCTTCGGCATTCCTGCACTTGGAGTGGACACTACAGTGCCACACGGTGCAGTGGTCGCACTGATTAGCAAAATGTATTATTAAACTTAATAATTAAGTACATTCACTTGGGAATCGATTAACCAATATGGTTGGGACCGAGGTAGGCTCGGATAACCAAATTCTCGGTTAATCGAGACCCCAAAAAAGGACAATTAACCTAATACATATATCTATTTAATAAAAAAATAATACATATTATATATGCAACTATAATATACATAAGTAGCATTATTCCACAAGTAAAGCAACAGGTTTATAGCTTGAAAAAAGTCACTAATTTCCTTTTGTTATAGTACAGACAATCTATTTCTCTATTGTCTAAAAACCATCAAATGGAACGATTTTGCTTCAGTTCTGTCTTCAAAATATTGAAGCGTCTTTTCTAACCCAGCCAACCATTCTTCATGAGAAATTGTTAATCACAATTCGTTTTCTGGTTGACGGAATCCTCCAGGCCTCCAGTAGCAATAGTACAAATATTGCCTAATGCCTTATTTGGGAATTGGGCATTTTCCCCTTTCAAACCATTCCTCTAAGACGTAAAGATGATCTTAAATGAAGGAAGAAATCGTAGGATCACTACGCGAAAATAGGATGGTAGTGACATCGGCAAAGTATAAATGGTTGTAAAAGGATGTTGAGTAATATCTTCCATATACAGAAGTACAGAAGAGGACTCTTCGAGGAACACCAGTCGAATAAATTAGAGAGAAGAAGAAATCTTCTGATACTCAGATAAATTGGTGATAAAAGATTTGAAGACAAAATAAAATTGAAAAGGTAGAATTTTTTTTTTATTTTCCACAAAGGACCTTGATGTCAAAAAGTGTCGAAAGCTTTTTCTATATCCAGGAAAGTGGCAGAACAATATTCTTTAAATAAAATATACTTTATACTGAATAGCATTGCAACAATAGCATTTATGTTAATTTTGAATACAAATGTTGAAAAACTTATTTAGTGTTTAACCTAATGAAGTACATAATGTATTTTTCTTTAATAATTACTCTAATTTTTAAAACGAATCATAACTATAATTGTATTTATCGAATATGGAATTATTTAAATTATTTGCAAATTTAATAAAACATTACTTACTTGTGTCTGTAAAGTGGTCCCGTAGTTGGCTTGCGTTGTACGGGGCAAGGAACTCTGACAAGTCGAGGCGTACGGCAGTTGGGAGTTCTGCATTCCCCATGCACTACAACTTCACAAAATATTTTTTAAAAATTACTTCAGAACAAAATGATTTGTCTATTTATTATACCTATTTTTTTTCAAGTATTGTTTATAAACGTTGACTTACACATGTAGATTATTACTTTTGATACTGTTTAAATAAACAACTATTTCTTAGTTTTTTAAAACCATTTAAAACAGAGCCATGCGTCTTTTAAGATCAATGTGAATTTCATACGATTTTTTTTTTTATTTTGGATGTTTTTCTACGTTTTATCCCATACTGTAAGCTGGTGGTGTATTCGAATATTTTGTTAATGCATAATGTTTATTTCATATAAAGAAATATTTTTACGATCAGTTTGAAAGTTGTTTTCTTTTTTTACGATATTGTGTTAGATAGTGATGTAATAAGTATCTTATGTTTGCTAGTAACAACTAGTGTTTGGGAGGTACATTTATAAATTTTGGTGATTTTGTGTTATTTAGTCCTTACTTTGCCTGAATTGTAGAAGGGTTCAGCGGTTAGGTTCCGGCAGATATTTAAGTAATAACAATTATTGTTTTGTTTTTAGAATTGACCTATAAGCAGATTGAATGTGAAGAGACGAAAGGGCCAAGTAGATGGGTTGTCCTTTAGGTTTTACCTGTGATTGATTTGTTCTGTTCTTACTGGAAACCATTTTAATAAGGAACCATTGCAAATATTTATCATGTCGTTTAATATTTCCAAGAATCCCGTTTTAAATGTGCTACCAGAAGGAACAAAAAACCTGACCGGTCAGAGGATACCTATAGTCCAGTCAATGAGTGCTGAAATATGCGATTATTTTGAACCTCTGGGCTTCGTTAGAAGTAATTAGAAAATAATCATACTAAAAGTCCCCGCCCCTGGGGGGAAAGCAAACAGCGGGGGAAGGGGAGAAGGCCCCATTTTTAAGTTTATCGATTATATCGAAAATGGCGGACCTTAGGAAAACAGCTAATTAAATTTCCTATAAAATTTTTCCTATACATATTTGTCGAACTTGCAACGGTTTTCGAAATATATGTTATTAAAAATCGATGATTTTCGAAAAACAAAAAAGTTGACCTCACTTTTTTTGAACATTTGCTTCAAGTGCCAGGAACGTATATGTGAAATTAAAGTAAATTTAATGCTCTAGAACTTTGATTTTTGAGAAACCATCGTGGAAGGCACTAGAAGCAAATACTCGAAAAAATGTGAGGTAAAACTTATACATAAATTAAATGTAACAACTTATTTTATTAAATATTCTCTAAGTATATTAATTACCTTGGTGGGTACGGGTATGGTGTACCGACGGGGAATAAACTCCTCGGGAGGTAAGAGGTTTCGTGGAACAGTTTGCCATTGGGGTACCTCCGCTTCAGCCGTCTCCGCCTCTTGTAGTTGCCATTTTCAAACATTTGCCCCTGTTGGGGGTCTAAAAAAGGAGTTCATACACCTATTTCATTATTGTAAATTTATTAGTAAAATAGGGAGGGTAACTGATGCTATTGTGAAAATACCAAACCTTTAAACTATTATTGTGTGTAAGAATTAAAAATTACGTCTCATTATTACTGCAAAAAAAAAC